>OX401406.1:29110764-29710764 GCA_947846245.1 Cerastoderma edule | reverse complement strand
AACACAACAATCTATTTTTAGAAAATTACCCAGCATTCTAGGGGCTAAGTGTCAGGCATTACAACATGACTGAAATAATGTTGACACATTGTTAAACCCATATAAAATAGATAAAGACATATATGAATATCCAAACTAATCCAGACAAGTACAGGGTTATCCGAAATGGTGGACATTTATAATTAATTTTATTGGACATTTGGAGAATTTTCTACTTTACCAAATAGAAAGCAACAGCAGATGACGCAAAAAAAACATCTGTGAAATTGGATAAAAGACATAAAAGACATCTTAGGAAAACATTTAACCTATCTTTTCACCTGATTTTAAATTGGTATGCAAGAAGAAATTCTGCATTTATTCCCCTTAGATAATAAGTGATGATAGGCGTGAAGGCTCGTATCAAATAACAGCCCTACTTGTGTTAAGCAACCATCCTTTGAAGCAGCCAACCTGCCTTAAATAACCACTACAAAAAATTGTTGGATTTATAGTGTGCATCAATTTGTATTAAGCAGCCAACCTGTCTTGAACAGCCAATTTTCTCAGTTCCATAGCCCGGACTCTTTAACCCATAACAATAACGAACAATTATGCTTTCCCCACAATGTTTTCTGCTCTATCAAAAGATAATTATTAATTTCATCACATTTTGAAATGTTATCCGCAAACCTTTTCAATTTGGGACAGTCGAAAATTTTGAATTTTAAAGAAATTGAATATGGTCTTTAGATTTTGGACAATGATTGGCAAAATCAAATTCTTAACATTTATTACTCCCAGAGCACAAGTTTCTGAGTTAGTCCCTTTAAATAAGGGGTCTCCCTCTATTCATCACAAGTCGTGAATTGCAAAATTACTGAAAATTTGTTGATGTGATATTACATCCTAAGAATCAAACTCAAAAATTTTTTAAATGGACGAATTACCATGAAAATACCTTGTGAGGAAAAAGGATAAGTTTAATGTAACTGAAGTATTGTTGAAAGCGGTGTACAACCTAGAATTAATGCAACACAGATTAGAAAAACAGGGATTTATTGGTTGAGGGAAGAGTAGCCAACTAATTCTAGCCAATTGCTAAGGAAACGGGATCAATTCAATAAAAAAGCACTGATATTATAGCCTCAATGTAGGTCTAGTGTTGCCAGGCAACATAAATGAAATAATTTGTTTTACTGTTAATTCTGAGAAGAATGCAAGAATGTGCGTTCATTATGGGCTGGATGGCTCCTCAAAAGTTGAAGCCCAAGAAAAAGTGGGGCTTTTATGATTTATTCCTTCAAACATTTACATTTTGAGGCATTTGTAGTTTAAGGAATGCATATTACCAAGCCATTCCTGATTTTGTCAAATTGATTTCTACTTGGATCATTATATTCAATATCATTTGGCATACTTTAAAATAATTGCCTGCATTAAAGTACATGTTAATATACTGTTTAAACACTTTAAGCAATCTACTTTTGCTTCCAATGAGTATACTTCAGTACATATAACAGTACATCTGACACGCAATTTTTAAGAAATTAATGTTTAACTTCCTATTTTCCTCACATCTGGAAACAAACACCTTTTACCCTTATAGTGCTGGAACAGACTTTATGCTCATGCAAACAGGTTAGATCCAGGCCAGTCGCCAAGTAAATTGGCGGCTGGCCTGTGATATAACCTGTTGTCTACTCTGAGTATCTTTCCTCATCAAAATGAAGCAGATATTCAAGGTTTTGGAAAGCAGACAACACAAAAATCTATTTTTAGAAAAGTACCCAGCATTCCAATGGTAAAGTTCAAGACTAATGGCAATAATGTTTATCTTGAATACTTACTCCTTTTGTCACAACGGTTCCTTTTGTCTTCTACATACATGTATAAATCAAACAAAGCTTTTTTTGTATATTTGAGTGTTCTCCCTAAAGAATAAAGGAACTGTTGCACTAAAAAGATTGATATCTCTCTTTGTAATTTGTAAGATAATGGAAGAATTGATGCACCCTCATTAATCAATTTTGCACCGGGGAAGATAGATGGTTGTACAGAAAGGAGACAATCTAGTTGTCAAATCACCGTTCAATATGTTTTTGTCCCTTGTAGAGCATCTCAAGGGTTCAGTGCAAGACTATAGCAAGTGCCTCATGAACATGAAACACTTACTATAGTCTTGCATCAAATCCTTCAGCTATAAGTATAACATGTCTGGATATGGCAAGTCAGACATTCTTTTGATTTTCTTCCTGTTATGATGATAAATGCGCAAATCCCACTAACAACTCCATGATATGTTTGTATGGTGTTATACGCCATTTCAACAATTTTTCAGTTATGTAACCTTTCCTGGATGCACCAGTAAAAGGCTAGGGCTCTGAAGTGACTTGCCAAAGGTCACTCCCATGAAACTAGAGGTGTCAGTGGGGCTCGAACCCGGGACCCCTGAGTTCTAAGTTCACAAACTTAATTACTAGACCACACAGTTCATATTAGGTGGTTTAACCACTTGCACTATGATACATCTACTGCAGGAGAATTGAGGATCAGATGTGACAATTAGAGGAGTATTAAAATTTTGTTCAAATTAAGATATTTATCCTTTTGTCCCAATGGTTTCTACCCAATTTCATATCATTTTGTTGAACAAGATTTTGTGGCATTTGGTATATGATTAGGGTGTATTAAATATTTAAAGCAGTTCCTCTTGTATTATATGGACATTCAAAATAAAAAGCATTACTTTTGCTCTGATCCTTTGTTTAATTCTCAGAGACCATAATGATATGTTAAACACCATTGCTTTGTATTTGTTAATAAACCTGGTTTTGCAAGGGAAAAAGGGCATATTGAGGGCCGATACCAGACTTTTAAGTGATACAGGTTTGTGAAGCACATATACTTTATTACATTCCTATCAATGAAATACTGCGATTTCTCAGTGTATTAATTTTCAATTTTGTCATAGTGAATAAATATCGTCACTAGTGATGATAACGAAAAGTCATATCATCACTAGTGATGATATCAGTTTTGACAGAACTACTTTTTTACCATTCGTTTGCATGTAAGCCATGGCTGAACTTTTACATACGGCATTAAAATATTTGCATTCTTAAATGAATCCACACGCGTGAATGATGTCATTGGACGCGTAAATGACGTCATGGGCATTATTAACTGCTTTGCTCCTCTCATTTTACATTCAATATGGTGTTTATGGAGATATTTTGGCAAACAGATTTTATGTAGTGGAATAAAATAAATAGAATAATCAACTCCATTTGATTAATACAAAAAATATGTCACTTGAATAGGTTGTTATCATATTGAAAAAACTCGTTCTTCGAACTCGTTTTTTCAACCTGATAACAACCCATTCTCATGACATATTTTTGATATCAATCAAAAGGAGTCAATTATCCTTAATATACTCTTGAGGTGAAGCCTCAATATCCCCGGCTATGTGCCTGTTAAACATCCTGCGCAAATCTAATGTAGGTACTTTTCAGAATCATAATACAATAGATGATTCTTATCAGTTCCCACAACATAATAATATTTTTTACAATACTTTTCCAAAATCAAGTGAAAGATTTAAGAACTCACTCATGAACTTATCAATGTACATTAAATGGCCGTTCATGGGCAAAGAAATATGCATGAAATTCAAAAGCAGTTTCGTGAACATCAAGTACAGGTTCAAGACGAAGACCTTCGTGGACCTGTTCTTGACATCCATGAACATGCTCTTGAAATTCATGAGCAAGTTAAGAACAGCTTTGTGTTTATGAATGGCCAATTGATTCATAATGTAATTCATGAATAAATTCTTGAATCGTTCACAGGGGCCCGAGGATTCAATGCAAGACTATAGTAAGTGCTTCATGTTTATGAAGCACTTACTATAGTCTTGCATTGAACCCTCGGGTTGTCTTATTTCTTTTTCGTGCGAGAACACGGAGCGTCAGACATACATGTTACCGCTCCCCTATTCTGATTAAATTGGTTTGCATTTAAGATATTGTCATATTAGCCTCCAGGAAACTTGTCACTGGGGAAATGTTGCTTATTTCTCCGGAATCAATAGCCCTAACAAAACAGATTCTCCAGGAGAAAATCTATACTGTATCCTCTCTCACACACTACCCTTGATGGCTGCGAGATGGGGTCTCGTATGAAACATTAATTATTGTTCAAGCTTTCAGTCACTTTTATTATCCATTTTTCCAATTGACAATCCCTAAGCCTGTGATGATGTATGTTTTACGCTTCACCCCGACGAGGAGAAAATCTGTGAGACGGCCTGGCCAGGCTTTGGCACTTTGAGTACTGCGTAGTTTGACTGTTCTCTTAGATTTGAGATTGTTATTGGTTCAAATTCAAAGCTGCTACAGAAAATAATTCTCTTGTATGATAGGAGAAAATTTATGTGTGAGGTTTTGGTTTAACGCAGTCTTTACCAATTGTTTAGTTACATTGCTTGTAATATTCTCACTTCAAAGCTAATCTGTGGATCAAACTATTAGAACTGCAGTTTTTTCAAACAGAACGGGATCATACACCATTACTCTAATAATCATGTAGGGAAACAATCATTTTGATATTGGTTTTTTATTTTTGGAGGGGGAGATAATTTGGGTTTGACTTAGCTTGGTCTTAAACCTGCGACCTTCAGCTTTTCAAATGGACACTGCACTTTTGCTTTACACAATCACAAAAGTATTTCAAGGGTTCACTGCAAGACTATAGTGAGTGCTTCATGTTTATGAAGCACTTGCTATAGTCTTGCAATGAACCCTCGATTTGTGATATTCAGTTGAAATCGTTGCAGAATAAAAAGAAACCTTCCTTTCGTCACAAATGTTAATGGAGCCTTTCATTTCAAGAGCATTAGCACAGATATGTATGCTCAGGACGGGACGGTCAAAGATTCGAGCCCCATGGAGGACATTTGTCTGGAAATTGATGCAAAATGGCCGGTTGGTGAGCCGCAAGCTACTTAGATTAATGGTTACTATCTTAAACGCGCTCTGCGCCTGGGATGGTGATAGAAAGTGGAAGGTACTTAATTTAATCAGTCAAAAGTGTCTCATAAGCCAAAATGGCCGGTCCTTTCACTAGGGGCCACACTATAATAAACAAATCCTTTACACATATGAAGGAAATGCCTGATATTTAGATGGAACACTCCGATGGAAACTAGTGTCTTTTCTCCTTATCTCCCTATCTATCCCTAATGGACACAGATATTTATTTACCCTCTTCCCGGTCTTGGTCATTTGAAGCAGACGTCATTTTATGTAGCAGACGTCATCTGAGCAAGTTGTCAAGGTGACGAAAGATATCATGAGATCCAGAAATGATGATTATTGAACTTTGAAATCAATGTGACAAAAAGGGAATTTGCTCATACTGAGCAAATTCTCCTTTTGTCACATTGATTTCAAAATCCGTCGATTGTTGAGAATCATGTTCATTTTGGTAAGGATGAACTGATCTGCAATTTCAGGAGAATGGACATATTTACAAATGATGTTTCTATGCTGACCCGTTCCTCAAAGGCGCTTGATCACAGAAGAGAAAATTTGAAAGTCAAAATAAAATGTTGAAACATTTAAATCTTTTGTAAAAATGTCTGTTATGCAGTGTTAAATAAATAAGATTTTAACTTAAGAAGTTTCCTAACATCTGTGAACAAGCACCCTTAATGAGATATTCTGACTGGTTGAGTTTTGGAGAAGAAGCATATGTCAATCATAATGCATTAATTGACAATAATGGTTTTTCTTTGAAATGTTTAAGTTGAAATCTTTGTGTAACAAAATAAAACCTACTTGTTTGGAACAATTTAATGAGTTTTGTTCCAGTTATTTCTAAAGTCTTCAGGAGCCTTTGTGGCAATGTGGTTAGAGCATGTAACATGAAATCACATGGCCCTTCAATGCCTGGGTTCAAATCCTGGTGAAGTGAATTAGTTTTTCCTGAAAGATAGTCTTTCAGTTGTTGTACGGGAAGGCCAGGTTCTACGCTATTTGACCAGCCCTCTTAGGACAGTCATGTTATCATCATTATAACTAGGATATCACAAAGTTACTCTAATACATGTACAGTTGATGAGATGAAAACCTTAAAGTATGAATATATAAAGAGGATATTCAGACATTCAAGCGAACTAGATTTTTACCCGTTAACCAAAGGTCATATTTATTCGATCAACAGGGCAATTTATAGACCGATAACAGGGTGCCTTAAAACATTTTTTATACCCTTCACCATAGATCATTTGATCTTTTTTTCCGTGTTTTGTTTTCAGGATAAATAGAATAGATGGTTGGTGTCTTTGAATAGGAAAGGTTATCCGGTTCAGCTTCAGATTATCATCTGATTTGCCGTTTGCTCACTGGATAATATACCTACGCCTTGCCCGATAACATTTCCAATTCACGGCACCAACCATCTATTCTGTGTGTACATTACTCAACACTCAGTGATTTGAGCTTTATTTGTGGTCTTGTGATTTATCTCTCATATTTCAAGATAGAAAACGAATACCGTAGGGACTATTTCCTGGCAAACAAAAGATTAACAATCATGATCTGAAAGATATGACAGATGATACTTGTTTAACCCATTATCAAACAATAACAACATTTGACCACTTTGCTTCAGATGAGCCTGGAAAACATTGTGGGAAAAGGAGAAATTGCTCGTAACAAGCAATTTTTCCTTTTCCCACAAGGTTTTCTGCCCTATCAGAATATTATTTTCCAATTTCATCACATATTGAAATGTCATCTGTAAACTCTTTCATTTTGGGACAGTCGAAAATTTGGTGTTTGGTAAAGGGTTAAATATGCAAACCATGACTTCTTGACATTAGGTAAAAACAATTTTCTTAAAGGAATAATTACTTATGAGTATGTGTTTCACCATGTTTCACCAATGGTGAATGTGAGCACATTTAATCTTTTCTCGCAATGCTTTTTAAAGAAAAATACTCTCTAGTGATGAAAATTTCATAATTCAAACTGAATTTAATCACAGTCAAAAGTATATTTTGGAATTTTCAAACTCTGGCCGCAATGTCTTTCAATAATTGTCTCAGGAAGTCGGATCAAAAGCCAAGTTAGTTTATTAGTTCTAACTAATGGCTTTAATGCTTTAATCATGTATCATTATATCCCCATGAAAAAATATTTCCGTGAGGTTTGACGGAATCGGAACCGTTTATTGCTTTTCTGTAGGCGGTGTATTGATGTGCCATGTCGCTCACAAAATAATTTTCTAATTGTCTTACACTTATGCAAATCTTCATTATAAGGGAAATAATGAAGGGAAACATATTTTGCATGTTATAGAATTCATTGTGATAGATGAAGAAATGATAACAGACAATTTCCTTTGTATGGCTACCTTTTAGACAACATGAGTAATTTTTTCCAGTTTTAATACAGTTTAATGGCTCAAATTAAATAGTTAAATACTTGTCATACAAATTGACCAAGAATGACAAATTGAATAGCAGAACACTGGCTAATATTGATGTAACACGTTCCTGCGAAAGATTTAAGAACTTGTTCATGATTATTCATGAATCTTAAATAGTTATTCTTGAACATAAATTTGTGCTTTACTTGTTCATGGACACCAAGAACAGGTTCATGAATGTATTCATGAACATGAACTTGGTGTTCATGAACATGTTCTTGATGTTTATGAAAATGTTCATGAATGTCTTTCTATCGTTCATGGATTTCATGGATAGGTTCTTGAATCTTTCACAGGTGTGAGCGATTCTGTTGCAGCGTTGAACAGTTAAAATATTGGAAAGCAGTCAATGGCTTTGAAAGCATATTCCACAGTTCTCGTTAGATGTAAGGGGGCCACATAATGTCTTTGTTAAAATGTTTGTAAAATTGCTATATAACATGTTATGTTTATAATGCATTGCATATTATTGTGTATATCTAGAGGTGGGTGACTGACTATCTCGATATTACTCACATTTTATTAACCTCTGACCCATGACCACACTTACAATAGATTCAAGAACTTAATATTCTTTAACAAAAATGGCCATCCATCAACACAAAGCTGTTCTTAACTTGTTCACGAACTTCAAGTACATATTCATAAACATCAAGAATAGGTTGATGAATTCATTCATGAACCTGTTCTTGATGTTCAAAAACCTGTTTTTGAATTTCATTAAAAAGTTCTCTGTTCATGAACAACCATTTAAAATCATGGATGTTCATGGATAAGTTCTTGAATCTTTCATAGGGATTTTATCGAGATTAGAAAGTCATTTAGGCATGATTGAGACATACAAATGAAGCACAAATAACTTGACTGTCTCAAGTTATAACTGAGTACATTGATGACAAAGGCTTCATAACCAAATTATGAAAAATCACATGTAACACTGATTGATACCAAGAATTAGCTATGATTGCCTCCTCAATAAAGCAATAGCTATATATGAATGCCTACAATTACTCAGAAACAATTGAGTTATGTCCCTTCCATTATAAATTGAGGCAAGCCAGTAGTAGCTAACAGGATTTCAATTTGATTCTATGGGACACTAAACATTTAGTAAATGCGTTGGTTTTTTTAATGTGCGCTTTACCCTTTCCCAAACAATAACGACATTAGACCGCTTTGTTGCAGACGACTTTAGGAAACATTGTGGGAAAAGGAGAAATTGCTCGTAACAAGCAATTTTTCCTTTTCCCACAATGTTTTCTGCTCTATGAAGAATATTTTCTAATTCCATCACATTTTGAAATGTCGTCTGCAAATCCTTTTGATTTGGGACAGTAGAAAATTTGTTGTTTGGCAAAGGGTTAAGTAATTTTAATCCCGGAAGGCATTAAGCTGTATTCTTCAATGATGGTTTCATTAAAATGAAACTAAAAAATTGGTTGTTACAAATAATGTTACTTCTTAAAAATCAAAAGGTCATATATATATATTCTTTATCTGAATGATAGATCAGACAGTTTTGTTTTTCAGAGATGACCTTCATCTTACTTTTTCTGACCTATTTCTCCATAAGCCTGGTCTTAGCATGAAAAAGCAGCAGACAACAATTAATATTAAAGTGGAAAAGTAACATTTTTATTGTGATAATGAGTAGAAACCAAAATGAAGAAATGGGAAAATGCTCATGGTAATCTTATTGTCAAAGTGATTTGTCGGCTTTTTTTGGTGTGGCAAAGTGAATCAATATAAAACACTGTTATTTTTAACACTTAGAATGCTTGGTAATTTTCTAAAAATAGATTTTTGTGTCGTCTGTTTTCCAAAACCTTTCATGTCTGCTTAGATTTGATGAGGAAAGATGCTCAGAGTAGGAAACAGGTTAGGTCACAGGCCAGCCACCAATTGGCTTGGCGGCTGGCCTGGATCTTACCTGTAAGCATAAGTATGAAATTAGTTCCAGCACTATAAGAATTAATCCTCATAAAGAACATTCTGTGATTAGTATTTTTTTAATCTGTAAATATTGTTGTTTTTCTTCATCTTTTGTTGAGTGCTATGATCTCAGGTCTGAAACCTTTTCCTGGTCTGATTAGTTTAGCAAAGGACTCAAAAAAAGTGAAATACGCAACATGCAAACAAATAAAACGTTGAAGACCTCTATTATCATAATTTCTTGCCACACTTTTTCTGTACGTATCTTTTGGACTGTCCACCAATTATTGAAAAGACTCATGGAATTTATTGAATATTCCCAACAATTTATGATCTCTTCTGTCTTGGCGAATACTGATTTATACTGCATCATTCTACTCTAATAGCATAAAGGTCAAAGTTAAAGGTGAATTTTGCCATACAGTATCTGTTAAAGATTGCATACACCATATACGAGGGTTGGTAGGGAAGTTCATGGACTGGTACGAGAAAAAAGATACTCAGCAGTATACATGTTTAAGCAGTATATAATCATACAGTTTGATCTATTATCTCAATAATGTATCAATTTCATGAATGTGTGATTAATATTTTAACAAATATAACATAAAACAATAATGCAGTAGTGCGTACCCAGAGCACGACAGCGTACAAAACACAACGTCATGATAACGTCAAGATCAAGTTAAATGTATTTTCAAACCTTTTCCGTGTAGTCAGCGAGTGATTGAATGCATTTTATGTGTCTTTGTACCCATTTATTGTAAACAACAAGGTACCAGTAACTGTCGTAAGATTTTTCCAGATTTTGAGTTTATGCCCATTCGGAATTTGGTGTTAAAGAATCATGCTTTCCGGGCCATGAAAAACATTATAAACAAATGTTTCCAATCACTTTTCTGCACTTGTGCCTTCTTCGGGGGAGGAGTTCATAGGGTTTTCCATATGCAGGACTGTGCTTTTGTCTCTGAATCAAAATGCCATAGTCATATCCCGTTCGTTGTTTTTTATGCGATCAAGAATCCTTCCCCTTCGCATTTGTTTTGTTTGATTAACACTTCCGATCAACGAACCCTTGCTTCCAGTTCATGGTCCTTCAGTAGTCGCGGAACCCAAAACGCGCATACGTTTTACATTCCTTATTCAACACTTAAAATATCATGTATAGTTGGATGGGAAACACCTAGCAAGTATAAATGTACTTCCGTACCCTAAACTTCTCAAAGTGTGCCTTCTCTCATTGCAAAACCAAGTATTTTACTTTGTCTTTGATAGAACATTTAAGTACCAGTGGATGACCACATGGTTCATCATCTTCTATTGAATCTCTCCTTAAACTGTTTATGCCATTTGAATGCTAGTGATCTGCTACATTTCTAAATAGTGCTGGAGCTCTTTAACTTGTTGGATGTCTCAGTTGGTGTCCTATCAAGACCAACGCAAAATTTAAATACCGACCTTAATTTAACGTCGCCAGTTGACGTCATGGTTTCTTCAGTTTAAATTACGACCGCAGTGATGAAAATCCTTGTAACTTTCGAACGCGTAACTGGAATTACATCACAATTTCAGGTCATGACGTCAGAGGTACAATATCACAGCAAACGAATTCGCAGAAATTTGCACAGGCGTGAACATTTTCTATTGAGTGATAAGTAAAAATGAAAAAGTTTGAATAACATGCTAATTTTGAGGTGCTCCGGGTGCGTCGACCCACGTTACTATGGGGACTGATAATTCGGCAAATAATAGACAAAACTTAACAGAACACCTGCTCTGGGTTGACAAAGAGTTATACAGGGTTTACTGAAGACTTCAATGATTTATGACAGATAATAAGAAAATATGATAACAGTCCACAAACTTCCCTACCAACCCTCGTAAATGTATAACGGTTGCTGGTCTTTGGTAGAAAAAGATATACTTACATCTTACTACATAAATGCTTTTAGTTGCATGGCATAGTTCAAGGTCGTTTAAATTTGTTCAATGGTAAAAGGAAATAAGTAAAACACAGACAGAATCAACTAAATTTCAAGTACTGAAAATCTTGGTTGTAGATACGCCTCATGTAAATCTATCAAGTCTGGGAGTTTCTTAATACAGGTCACAAGACATTTCTGTCACAAGACATTCAGAAATGTCTCAGAAATGTCTTGGTGGTTTCTGAATGACTGACGTCAATACTAAAGGCGCATGAAAAGAGACTAATGCTATATCAAACTATATTATTTGTTGAACTTTTGGTCAAACTCAAATAGTAATCACCAAAAAAAACCATCAGCACAACTAAAGCCAACAAGAAATAACCCAGATTAGCCAGTTTAATAATTCAGATTACCTAACTCTTCACCTCTGACCTGGTCAAGGGATACACAAATGTTTTAACTGACCAATCAGAATTCATTAATTTAAATATGTAAATATATTGTTGATTAACAAGATTGAAATGGAGACAACTATATTTCAAGCACAAAATGACTTATGTTAAAGAAGTTTATCAAATAGGATCCCACAGCATTCATTAATTAATTTTCATGACTTTTATAAATGTAATAAAAAAAACTCAATAGATTTTTTTATTAATTTATTTGTACTCATATCGTTTCATGTGCCTTTAAGCCATCTGTTATCTTGTACACCAAGATTCTGTCTCCTGTTAGATAGACTAAGCTATCTATAAATATTGCTTGACAATGAAAGCAATGAATATGTCCTTTCCTTTTTCATTGATGTCCAAACTCCTTTCATGTGCACTGTTTTTTTTTTATATTTTTTGGTTTTTGAAAAAAAAAATCCAGAAAATCTTAAAAGCTTATGAAAAAAAAAAACCTTTCTCTGTTTGGTTATAAGAATGAATCTCAATATTTAAAGGTTAATTAATTGAAAAACAGAAATAGAAATATTCTATCATAAACAGATTTGAAAACAGTTCATTTATGAACAGATTTGAAATATCCATCAGTGATAGATGCTTTCAATCCTGCAAAAGTATAGAGAAAATATCCAAATTGGTAATTGCAAGAACTCTGTTTTAGTCAGTTGAAAGGCTCTTTTAGAATAAAGCCCTATTGGCTAGTTCAAAGTCATCCAGAAATAGCATGTCATGAATTAATTTGAAAACCTTTACACACATTTAGAGATTCAGCAGCAGATAGATGCCTAAAATGCTTCAAGAAGTATATGAATAGTTTGCTTCAGATACCTACAAAATCAACCAGACAATAAGGCAGTCTTCTATATATGTCCTTTAAAGTAAAAGGCTTGTTCTTCAGAAGCCTTGAAGACTTCAAAAGACACTTATTTGCATCAAGAAGTAGAGCATAACTTGAAAAGAATTTCAAGTCAGCCAAACAGCAAATTTAGATAACCCATTACAAACAATAATGAGATTGGACCAGTTTGTTTCAGACAACTCTGGAAAATATTGTGTAAAAAGGAGAAATTGCTCTTACCAAGCAATTTCTCCTTTTCCCAAAATGCTTTCTGCCCTGACAGAAAATTATTTTTCAATTTCATCACATTTTGAAATGTCGTCTGCAAACTCTTTCAATTTGGAACAGTGGAAAATTTGGTGTTTGGTAAAGGGATAAAGAATTTCTTTATTTAGGTCAGATTGTGTAAAAAGTGCATAGAACTTCACATTCCTCCAAGAACAAAAAGTCATCTGCAGATAATAAAGGGTTGATCCATCACTTGTAACAAGACTCCACTATTGATCTAGGGAAGAGCTGTATGTAATTACTCTATTATTATTGGGTTTGAAAATACAAGATAATGGATGCCGATTCCTCTAATTAATTAGAGTACAGTGAAAGCGGTTTGGAGGCAAATCATCAGTTCTAGTAGTGTGTTTCTTAAAAGGTCATTTAAAAGTATCTTTATCAAAAATTTGTGCTAAGGTAATATTAAGAAAATGCTTGCTTATATAATATCATGACAAAATGTTTGCATGGGTAATATTACAAAAATACATGCTTGTGTGGTATTACGAAAATGCATGCTTGGGTAATATCATTATGAAAATACATGCTTGGGTAACATTGTAAAAACAATGCTTGGGTAATATTACGAAAATGGATGCTTGGGTAATATTATTATCAAAATGCATGTTTGTGTTATATTACAAAAATTGATGCTTGAGTGATATCATTACCAAAATGCAAGCTTGGGGGTAAAACTACGAAAATGCAAGCTTCTATAATATGACGAAAATGCATGCTTGGGTAAAATTATTAAATGGCATGCTTGGGTAATATTATTACAAATATGCATGCTTTGGCAAAGTTACAAAAAAGCATGCCTGGATAATATGAAAATGCGTGCTTGGGTAGTATTATGAAATGCATGCTTGGGTAATATTATTATGAAAATACATTCTTGGGTAACATTGTAAAAATATGCTTGGGTAATATTATGAAAATGCATGCTTGGGTAACATTGCAAAAATGCATGCTTGGGTAATGTTACAAAATGCATGCTTTGGAAATGTTACAAAAATGCATGCTTTGGTAATGTTACAAAAATGTATGCTTTGGTACTATCATTACAAAAATGCATGCTTTGGTTATATGACAAAAATGCATGCTTGGGTAATATTGCAAAAATGTATGCTTGGATAATGTTACAAAAATGCTTGCTTTGGTATTATTACAAAAAATGCATGCTTTGGTAATATTATTGCACAAATGCATGCTTGGGTAATACTATCATGGAAATGCATGCTTAATTTGTATCATTACGAAAATGCATACTTGTGTTAAATTCAAAATGCATGCGTCGTAATTGTATGAAAATGCATGCTTTGGTAGTTTTATTATGAAAATGCATGTTTGGGTAATATGATTAGCTGCTTTCCTGTAAGCTTGTGTGGTAGTATGAGATCTTTCTCACTCAAATTTTAGATATAAACAATCTTAATCTAGCTTAGAAAATTCATTATAAGATTTATTTTCTTGTATGTCATAACTTTGTTTCATGACCTCTACTACTGGTTTGTTCCCATGGGAATATATGTGTCTAAATTAGAAGAATTTATCATAAGATAAAAAAACCTTTGTGAGATGAAGGGCAATTGGTAGGGATGCTTAAACAAAAGAAAACAGCTTCATGATTGTACTTAATTTGATCATCATAATCTTGTTTGTATCAATAGCTCGTTTAGCTATTGGAAAAACTATTTGTTTCCAGTCCAGTTTGTCATACGAGTTGAAGAAGGCCTCTCCTGTAAGTGTGCCAAAGTGAGTGTTTCCTTTTTTGGTATTTATTGTAAGCTACAAATTGAAAGCAACGGCAGATGACAAAAAAAGCATGAAAAATATTTATTTTTATTAAAAACATTTGGTAGAAACCACTGTGACAAAGGGGTCAATAATTGCTCATAAGGAGCAATATTTCCTTTTATCAGCATGATTTTTGCTGCACATGCATCAAAAGTAGATATAATGGAGCTCATGGTTAACCCATTACCAAACAATGATGACATTCTACCTTTTTTAGTTGCAGACGACTGTAGAAAACATTGTGGGAAAAGAAGAAATTGCTCTTAACGAGCAATTTCTCCTTTTCCCACAATATTTCCTGCCCTATCAGAAGATTATTTTCCAATTTCATCAAATTTTGAAATGTCGTCTGCAAACTCTTTTAATTTTGGACAGTCAAACATTTGGGGTTTGGTAAAGGGTTAAGAGGGCATACAGAATTCATGTAGAATCTACAATAATGATGGGATATGGTACAAGCTCTGATTATAAGACAACGGTATGTGTCTCAACCAAAGTTCAGTATGATAAAAAGCTGGGAGGAAACCTCATGTCTGTAGCATGACTTATATAGGTTTGTCACGCATACAAGGATAAGAATGATCCCAAGGAAAGAGTTAAATAATATCAGAGAGAGTGTGTCAATGACATTACTTATTTTGATAGGTCAAGGTCAAATTTCAAGGTCATCGGTCACTTTGGCACTTCTGATATTTAAGTCATTAGGTGACAATAAGCTTTTCATTTTATCAATCATGTTTTTTTTTTTTATTAACATATGTCAAATTTAATATAGCTTTGTTCTTTGTTTATCCTATTTGTTGAAAGCGTTTATCTCTATTGTTAAATCCTTGAACATTTCAACATAGCTTTTGTGGCGAATAGCAAATGATAGCCCGATTGGCTTTATCCGTAATAGGCAATGAAGCTTTTATATTGAAATGATATCATTATTTCTCCATACCATATTTTTCTCATGTCTTTCTGTCTCAATTTTGAAATCTCACCAATCATTTTTTACAACATCAACAACAGCAATCATCAATCTAAGAAAATTTTGAGAGACAAGTCTCAACTTAAAAAAGATCCATCAAACCTAGTCTTGAACATTAAGATGTGTGCATTTTAACCTCCACAAACCTTGCCGAAGGTAAAAAAGCAAACATCTGTATGATCAAGATTATCCCAGACACGGGGAGAAGTGTATCGGCTGCTGGGTAAGGGAAAGCAATTGATAATTCCACTGTTATGTAAAATTGATTAAACCTGTCAGCCAGACTGGTTCAAAGGAAGGAATATGTCTGCTACAGCTAAACAGATATCATAACTCCTCACTTCCTGTCAGATTTCTGGAGTCCCAGTCTAGATCAGTGTAACACTAGGCTTTCTTAAAAATCGGCATCACCTGCGGTTTGGCGTGTGCGGTTTGAAAAGCAGACTTGTAAAGGTTGCAGCGAATTTTTTTTTTCTTTTGCGAAAGTTACTGGTGTAGCGTTGCAATTGAAACAGAATGTAGAGCTATTACATATATATAGAGGGTTCAATGCAATAAACATGAAGCACTTACTATAGTATTACATTGAACCATCGAATTATATTTTATGCACGGTCAAGGTTCATTTGTACTTAGAAATATGTTCATTTGTCTTATATCAAGGCTGATGGTTATAAAAAAGATGTCACATATCCAAAGAAAAGTTCATTTAGCAATGATTATAAAGACAAACAGATGAAAGGAAGGTCATTCCTTTCTACAAAAAAGGATATATTGTTGGTGATACTCTTTCATTAAAATATAATTGAATTAATGACAAACTTTGCAAATGACAGGAAATTACAAGATATCCCCCATGTCTGAGGAAATCATTTTCATACATATATTTTCAATTTCATTGGAAGATATGATCTTAATTCAGCACCATTTTCAACCTATCTGTCTGAAAAGAGTGTTGTATAAACCGCATTTGGATTCAAAATAATGGTGCTTATTCACGGAAAAGAAAATTTCAAAGTCAAAATAAAATGTTATTGAAACAATAGTTTTTGTATTGTTGTTTGATATACAATTAAGAGTAGCTATTGAAGGCATAATTAATTTAGGATGCATTTATTCTTCTAATTTTAGTTAATATGCTGTATATCTCAAAAGCGATGTTGTTCTTTTGGATTAAATAACATGTTTGTTCATTGTATATACACTTTTAAGTATTAAAAACAAACTATTTTTGATTCAAATGTCTATTCTTCAGTGCATACAATAGTATAGCTATTGTGCAGATTTAACCCTTATAGTGCTGGAACTGACTTCCTGCTTATGAAAACAGGTTAGATCAAGGTCAGCCGCCAGTTTACTTGAGGACTGGCCTGTGATCTAACCTGTGTGCTACTCTGAGTATCTCTCCTCGTCTTGGAAAGTAGACATCACACAAAAATCTTTTTTAGAAAATTACCAAGCATTTTAAGGGTTAAAGAAACACTATAGTCTTGAACCTCTGGTATTTACTCAACTTCTTTCTCTGAGTGGGCTTTGAAGTGTCTTGCCAAATGGCAACCCCATGAAGCCATAAGTACCAAGGGGCTCAATCTTAGGACCCCCTATAGGCTTGCATTGAACCCCTAATATTTATTACTGCATATTTAAAATATAATCAAGTTTATAGATAATAAAACAAACAGTCTGTTAGACAGCCTGAGACTTCAAACGCTAGTTTGTTGAAATATTGTCAACTGAGAATCACATGGAACTGGTAATGGGTTAATGCGTTATAATTTAGGGAACCGTCCTAATGTATAGAGCTCCTGTAGAATTCCTGTAAACAATGTGTTGCATGGCAAACGGGATCCGTGGACTATTGATTGTCCCATAATAGACAGGGGAGGATGCTGAAATGGCTCCATTGTAATCGAACAATGTGATTTAGAGAGCTGACAGAGAAATTAAGAGTAATGATACCTGCTAAGTAATCACGGAGGGATGGCTTTTTTCTCTCTGCCTCCCTTCTGTCCTGGGCACCGTCTTGTTGACTGGTAGAGAAGCCTACTGCTCTACTTTTTCTTTCAGTACTGAGTGCTTTGATTCTGTTTGAAGTTATTATTTGCACCAGATGACAATTACCGTTAGAAGTCTATACAACCTACTCACACTATTTTGAGGGATTATTTTGCTTTACACATTGGGATGAAAAGAGAACTTGCTGGTCATATTGATAAATTCTCATAAAGTCACATTAGAACATTTCAAGGGTTCAACGCAAGACTATAGCAAGTGCTTCACAAACGTGAAGCACTTACTATAGTATTGTGCTGAACCCTCGATTTATGGCCCAGTGGTTTAGTTGGCAGTCTAATAAATTGTGGGTCTTGGCAAATCAGAATAACAAAGTCAAAGATTTAACCAAACAAATACCATTATTAAATCAAGTTTTATATCATTTTATATCATTTTTATATCCATTTTTTATGGATTGAAATTTTTATTTGCCACCTTTCATTTATGTAATTTTAATATCAATTCTACTTTATAAAATTTCACTTCACCATGTCCGTTGTAATGTGATCAAAAAGATAAATTGCTCCTCATGAGCAATTTATTTTATTGTCACAATATCTGCCATATATGATTAAGGAAATGATTTTTTGTTACGCTTAATATTGCTGTCTGTTGATGCTTTGAATTTGGAGCAGTTATTAAATTCCACATGGCAGTAATGTGTCAAAAGGAAAAACATTAAAACAAATGCAGGGGTGGCGAAATCCGTTTCACTTATTGGTAAATGGCAAATCCGCGTCTGCACTTAACTGTTTGGGGGTTGTGTAGGTAATTTCAGTAAAAATTCCCTTGTCCTTTGGGCATTAGGGACAATTGATTTTGCCACCCCTGGTATGTGGTGTAGATTACATCACAAAGCATTATGACAAAAGCATAAATTAGTTAATCATGAAGGCTAATCTGTAACCTATCCCTTGGTATGTAATAGAGTGGCTGGTCCTATATGAAAGTGCTAGGAGATGGCAATTATTAACTTAAAGTTACGTCAGTATGATGGAATGGGAATATGGTTTCCCTTGTATTAAAGGGACTAATTCACAAATTTGTGCTCTGGGAGTGATAAACGTTAAAAATTTGATATTAACAACTATTGTCACTAAACCAAAGACTATGATTTCATAAAATAAAATTTCCTGAAGTGTGTCTTTGATCCTATCAGGGCTCTTTAGGGATGCCAACCCATTAATAAACAAAGGAATTCCTTCATGCCTACCTCGCTTATGTCCCATGTGATGATGTATAAAAATAGCACCTCTTATTCTAAGTTTATCTCACTGTTAATGAAATAAACCGGTTTAAACAGCAATATCTGCAATACAAATCATCTATATCTTTTCTTTTAGGGACTGGGAAGCTGTCAATAATCTAGTCTTATTTCACTTTAGAAATGTTGACTTTGTCAGTGGAAGACAATTAATTTTAAAAAGTTGAAATCCATATCTGTGAGAATGCCCTTTTAATGTCGAACAGTTTTATTTACTGAAGGTGTGTGTCAGAATGGTATTTATGGATGAAATAATTGAGACGTTCATGTTTCTGCAATGATAGAGGGCTGCCAATAAGATCATTGTTCTTCGGTTTGAACCAGCCACGGAATCAAACCTACAACCCTCCAAAACATGTAGAGGATATATCTACCTCTTTGCCACTGGGGTGGTTACAAGGTGGAATGAAGCGTTAATTGAAAGTTCTTGTAACCACTTGTTGTAAGGTACACCGTGGAGTTATCTAGCGATTTGACAGGAAGACAAACATAAATCTTGCTGTTATATTTATAATAATGCCTGATCTGTTCTCTTTTATTGACTTATTGCCAGTGCTTCTATTTGAACAGGGTATATAGAATGTTGTAACCCTTTTTCACCCCTAGTTTCCCTTAAAGTTATTAATTGCCACAGATGGCATCAAAACAGTTAAGAAGAGTGATGAAGAAATATGAAATACAAGTTATTCATTTGCAAAAGTGATTATTAATATAATCAGGTCTTTGAATGATGTGTTGAACAGGTGAGTAAATATAAGGATACATGACTATGTGTAGGTAAACAATGAAATGAATGATTGTTAATTGGGTTGTAACTTGCATCAACAATTTTCTAGCGATGCCTGGCTAATCATGAAAAGAAGAGCACCCCTTACTTAACCCTTTCCCAAAGCTAAATTTTCGACTGTTCCAAATTGAAAGAGTTTGCAGACGACATTTCAAAATGTGATGAAATTGGATAACAATCTTCTGATGGGGCAGAAAACATTGGTGGAAAAGGAGAAATTGCTCGTTACAAGCAGTTTCTCCTTTTCCCACAATGTTTTCTAAAGTCGTCTGCAACAAAGTGGTCAAATGTTGTTATTGTTAGGTAATGGTTTAATTGCCCACTATGGCAGATCAAAACGGCTGGTACAATGGACAACCCATTAGTCAAACGAAAGCGACTGCCTCTCATGAAAATTTGAATCAACTGGTAATGTGACTTGAATCCAAGCAGAGAGGGGCTTTGTGATTTTGAGCATAGTGCTCTAAGTTCACTTAGCCATTGGGGTTCTTCATGGATAAGTGGTTAGAGAGGCTGACTTAGAACTTAGGGGTCCCAGGTTCAAGCCCCACCAACACCTCTTGTTTCCTGGGAGTATTCTCTGGCAAGTTACTCTAGAGCCCAAGCCTAGTACATGTACTGGTAGATCCAGGAAATCTGTAAAAACTGGTGGATCCAGAAAAGCTGTAACATAACTGGAAAATTGTTGACTTGGTGTTAAACACCATACAAACTTAGCCTTTGCAGCAGTGAAATGAATGGAGAGGAAAGCATGACTGATGTACAAAATGGCAAGGGTTCAATTACAACCTTAGATGGATGTTATCAACTGAATATTGTGCCACTCTAACCATTTAATACTTTACCTGGTGTCAGTAATTCGCTGCAGCCCTCATTGTTAACACCAGTAAAAGTTATTATCAACAGCTAGAAAAATTTTAAAAGAAAGAGTTGGATCAGATAATCTCAGAAATCATTGTGACAAAAGGAGAGCAAATTCTCCTATTGTCACAATTATTTCAAAAGTAGTCTGCTGTAAATGAGTTAAAAGTTTTTGGTTTAAAGTCAAGGGTAGCGCAGAGTCTAAAATGCACAAATCAAGAGGTAGTTTTTCTAATTGTCCAAATATCAATATCGATCAAAAGCTAGATTGTTAAGATGTTTGCGTAATGTAGCATGGTTATATTAGAAATATGAGTTAGCTGTATGGAGTGTTTCCAAATCAAACATATATAAAAGAAAGTGAGCTATGTAAACGATTATCCTTCACTTTTTTGTTCAAATGTATATTTTCTTTAGCATACCTTCTTCGGATCATATCTATTGTGATGAAAGCAAATCCTTTGTTGGTTTTTGCGGCTTCAATCTTTAATAAAAAGAGAAAAAAAAAGTTGAAGTTATGGTTATGTTTAATTTCATAGTCATGGACATTTTTTATGTAATTTGCTGTATTTTTGTTTTTATGTTTTTGAGGGCAATGGAAGGAAGTGTGAAGTAATTCAACCCCTTCTGTAAATATTTCTCTTTGATAGGATTGTTTCGTGTTAAAGCATAGACGAGATTCAACTCTTTACAAAATAAATTATTGAACATCCTTTATAGATTGATTTTGCAAACAATATTTAAAACAGCAATGAAGTTCTTTTGAATCACTGAAACGGGTATGATTACTGCTTGAGTAGTTAGAGTAGGGGAATTGCTTCAATGAGCAGGTTTTACTTTTTCAACAATACATACATGTAATTTGAAACAGGTCTGCAACAAAGTAAATATGGGGATAGTTTGTAAATGGATGATTACTTTTGTGATATTTCCATCACCAACAATGTGATTCGAGAGAGTCAGACACTGTCATCTTGAGCAAATAGCTCTTTATTTCAGGTTACATTCAAAACGTGTCTGTTTAAGTTTTAAACGAAATCCGCAGCATTTAAAAGAAGATTATTCATGAAAGTGAGGGACTAATCATTACTCATTAGTATCTACAATATAAAACTAGCAAGTATTTTTAAAAACAAGCCGTCACGTTTTGTAATATCTGTTCAGGAATTGTGAGGTTAGCCACATGGCTACAATGTAGACACCACCCTTCAGAAAGGTTGAAACCAAGGTTAAGTTCTGTAATTAAAGAATTCCAACTAGAGCAGTTATTGAATAGGGAGCTCAAAATCAAATCCAGTATTTATTTTAAAAGATGTTCCAATTAACAGCGAGTTTTCTTAACGGTTGTTTGAGTTCATTAGAATAGCTGTATAGGATTTGCAAATCTGAGTTGCTTCCCTTGCACCATTGCTTTTATAAGTCCCACAACTTTCCAACACAATAAGTTGGCTTTGACTTATACAAATTTTTCTATAAGTCATTTGGTATAACATAAACTAAGCTAGGACTGAATGATTATGTTTTATAAGTGAATCATTTGTTAACATTTCATTTGAATTATATTTCTTTGAATCATTATTGATAAGATTTGATCACTTTTTTTTTTTTTTCATTACCAATTGGCTTTCGTCAAGGGCTTGTGTAATGATCCTTAAGATAGGACCAATTCAATTTATATTGTGGAGGAGGATTGAATATTATGGTCTCCTACATGCATTACTGTAAAATGCAAAGAAAAAGGCATACACTAATTTATTCATGCTTAAAAAGCATGGTCTCATCAAAAATGATTCTTATCAGGACTTTTTCAAACCCCACCAATAGCCCTGGTTTCTTGGGAGAGACCTTTGTCAAAACACTTTAGATCCCTAGCCTAGATCTGGTGGATCCAGAAAAGTTGTTATAAAACTGAAAAATTGTTGAAACAGAGTTAAACACTATACAAACAAATAGGTCTTCGTTGTATAATGCAAAAAAGTCCTGCTATTGAGTACCCAATGATTTTTTTATGATAATATGGGTTTTACATCACATCAACATCATTTCATTTATGTTGCAATGCCCAACCCTTTTATGATGAAGGAAAACCCCATACTCAACTGCCCACAAGCAGTCAAGCCCCAGCCGGGTAAAACCATTGGCATTCTGTGATTCAGCCGGGACACAACCTCTCGTGAAAATCCAAATTTATTCCCTCACAGGAATTTGAACCCACAGGGAGATGGGCCATGTGATTCCAAGTTCTGTACTCTAACCATGAGGCCAAGAAGGCCCCCGGATTATGTCTTTTATGTAGGGCTCTGACTATATATCCTTTTGTGTTGGAAAAGAACAGAAGGCTTTTAGTATCATTACAACCACTTCTATGTGTTTTTCACTTCAGCTCAACAGATGTTACAGACAAATCGAATACCAGCTTTGATAACATCACATTATTGAAACATTAAGAGTGCTTGACTTGATATTATTTTGTCAGGCGTTTAACTAACCATGTCAACAGCTTGTTTTCCTTGTGATAATCATTTTATATCCTGTTCAATATTATAGGTATAAGTTTATTTATTGCAATTGATCACTTAGCAGTCTGATGTACATAAATTGGGTCGCTTTAGCACCTCAGGAAATTTCGCAGTTCTGTTGACATTGAAATTTTTTTTTTGTATTCCAGGTATTTGGCTTTCTAATATGCAATAATATAACTGAAAAAAATGTTGACTTGGCATCAAAACCTCAAACGTCCTATTTATACTTTTTAACTGTTAACCCTTATAGTGCTGGAACTTACTTCATGCTTGCTACTCTGAGTATTTTTCTCATCAAAAATCTTCTGATAGGGCAGAAAACCTTGTGGGAAAAGGAAAAATTTCTTGTTACAAGCAATTTATCCTTTTCCCACTTTGTTTTCCAGAGCCATATGCAACCAAGTAGTTAAATGTCGTTATTGTTTGGTAATGGGTTAAGCAAAATCTACTTTTGTCTAAAGGGTTTCTTACTTTTTTTTAAAATTCTGTAATAGAATGTATTTCTTTAAGTTATCTTATGTTGAAGCAACTGATCCATGAATTTGCCATAAATTTTTTTATTTTGCCAAAAAGAAATGTTATCCCAATTATAAAACAAAATAGGTAAAGCATGTCCTAGTTTACAATGCTTAACCATAAAATAATATTTAATAACCGTAACTGTATATGAGTGATGGCATAGGAAAACAAGCCTGAAAGTGTCATTGTTGACATGATTTTAAAGCCCAAACAAGCTGACAAATCTTGCAAGTTAATGGTAGATCTATTAAAATTTCATTTCTTTTTTAATCAAAATTATAAAAAGATTTGTTTGGTAATGTATAACTCATTCCCAAAGGTTGAGTTTTGTTAATTGTCTTAAATGAAAGCAACAGCAGAACCCTTGTGAAAGATAAAAAATCTTTCCAGAATGCGACACCTGAAGGATATCACGGAATTGAATGTAGTGTAGAGAACCCACTCTATTTTTTACTATTTTCAAAATCAATCGAATCCAGTTGGTTATCCAGTTATAAACGATCATAATAAGGAGCAAAATTCGCAACGTTCGCAATTGTCTAATATTTATTGAAATTACCGGCATAATGTAAATTTTACTGAATCCTACCGGAATGTATGATATCCATCCTTCTAGATGATTTAAACTTTTATTCGAAATCATTTTTCATCCAAAACATTGAATTTACTAGAAATCATAATACAAGGAAGAAAATTACATAAAAAATATTTGGTTCAATGATGAATTTCCAACACCGACTGGCTGAATATGAATTGCGTGATGCCAGTATACCGTGACTTGACATTTCTTCGGGGCCTCGCTTCGCACACTTGCAACTTGTTTAGAGGTAAACCGATATGTATTGTCGCATGTCTAGCTGTTTAAAATAGATAATGTACATGTTCGAATGCAATAAGCTGTGTTCTGTAAATCTAGTTCATTTATAAACAGTAAATATCTCTCATTCTCAATGAAATTGAATCCTCCAAATCTTAGGAAAATGGCAACCATTTTTTGACGTCATTATTTTACGTCATCGCAAAACCGCTGAAGACATTTTGCGTTTGCTGCCAATCGGAAGAAAGGAGTAATAAACTACGATTTCTCAAAACACAGATTTTTCCCAGATACAACACATATACCAGAACAAACTTAGGCTTACCTTACATGATATATAAGTGCACTCAAAGTTTATGTTCAGATTTTGCATAAAATAAGCATAAAAATTTAACCCCCAAAATGAAAAAAGTAGTCGTCTTAGATAACATTTCGTTCCTAGAACAGAACAGAATAGAATATTCTGTATCTGTTCCCTACACTACATTCTATAGTTATGAACTTCATGAATGTTTATTAACAATAATTGGCTGTTCATGAACACATTTTTAAGTGGAATTCAAGACCAGGTTCATGAACATTAAGTAATACATTCATGAACCTGTTCTTGATGTTCACAGGGGTAGACATTATGCAAAGACTGCAATTACTTTTTTTTTTATTATAAATTATCATGATCAAATGCAAAAAACCCTTAAGTCACAGCACTTTCTAAACCGTATTTCAGTCATATTGTGGGGAAGCAGCTCCATTATCCATAGTGCTGGTATAGCCATACCACTTTACACATGTCTCTTTTCAAGGCACTGACTGCTTTCCCTCTTAAGGTAGATTACACATAATCTACCATTTTGAAACTCTTTCATTCAACGGATTACTACAGCCATGCTGCATATACATTAGACCGGAACTATTCATATTAAACCAAATAGTTCCAGGGGGCCCTGACCAATGTGTACCAAGAACAAATGAAGTAATCCAACCGAAGAGTGATTTTCAAAATGACAGGGTATTCTACCTTAAATCTGAATGTCGATGTGCCAAATTCTGGCTTTTATGTTTTTCAATATGAAGTATGGGGATGGGGAAAAAGGCAGATTTGTATCAATATTATGAAGGAGTTTGTCAGAATTTCCTATTTTCCTGTGGTTTTGACTTTTATGTGTTAATGTGTCACAGTGATTCATGTCGATTCACTCAGGTTTTATGAGTAAATTACAAAATGCAGTTCATCTTTTTGCGGTTTCAATTAATATCCTTCATTAAGAAGATGTACCGTATTTATGTTCAGTTTGAACAAATTTTGACAAAATTTGATGTTTTTGAAAACTCTTTTATCCCTAACATAAGCCAGACCTTATTTCACATATCAGCTACAGAAGCCTCATGAAAACTGCTGTGGCAATAGGATGATATGGTCCATATGAGCAACTGGATCCCTGACATTGATTTGATCCTAATATTACACAAGTTATATTGATAACTTAATTTCCTTGCCTGCCATTGTTTTTAGTTTTGACCAGGCAACAAACCTCACATGGGTTCATTGAACATTCTATGCTGTTGAAGCATTTCCAGACAAGGAACCTTGACCACAAATACCATAACACTTTACCAAACAACAAATTTTCGACTGTCCCAAATTGAAAGAGTTTGCAGACGACATTTCAAAATGTGATGAAATTTAAAAATAATCTTCTGATATGGCAGAAAACATTGTGGGAAACCCTTTACCAAGCGTCAAATTTTCGACTGTCCCAAATCGAAGAGTTTGCAGACGACATTTCAAAATGTGTTGAAATTGGAAAATAACCTTCTGATAGAGCTGAAAACATTGTGGAAAAAGGAGAAATTGCTCGTTACGAGCAATTTCTCTTTTTCCCACAATGTTTTCTAAAGTCTTCTGCAACAAAGTGGTCAAATGTTGTTATTGTTTGGGAAAGGGTTAAATAAAACAGGATCCACTGATGTTTGGCGGATACCATTTAGGTTTTGAGCCTGGATGACAATGGATCAAACTATTTCAGTGGCCAACAACATGTATTTCACTTTGGATTTTTTTTAGGCAAGACACTTTTCCTTGCCTTGTTCTGGTAAATTATCCACGAAGCCATATATGACTGAAGAATTGCTAAAAATGATGTTAAATTCACTCTTGTTAACTGCTTTTTGAATACTAAACCAAAACTTGCATTGATTTGTCGGCTAGTCTCGGCAATTTCTCCTTTCCCACATAATAAAAATTATAGCGATCACACCCATGACCCTCAGTAAGAAAGGCCAGCGCTTTACATCTGAAACCAATGGCTCTCTAAATGTCTTGCTACATTATTGATGAACTTGAAATCACATGGCCCCTCTCTGTGTGGGTTCAAATACCGGTGACGGCATTTGGATTTTCTTGAGAGGTAGTTTCTGGACTGACTAACTGAAAGGTAGTTTCTGGACTGACTTACTGAATACTGATCGTTCTGCCCAGCTTGACAAGCTTTTATGGGCAGTCGAGTATGGGGTCTTACTCCATCATTTAGAGACTAGGGCATTGCTTCATAACTAAAAAAATGCTGATGTGATGAAAACCCTATATGAATAAAGATGAGTGGTGTGGTCTATATCAGTATTATTGTGGTCTATGGTATAACAGCTGAGGTAGATTTACACCTAAATAAGACGGAGAAAAGTGTATTGACGCATTATTCCACATGTTATTAAATGTAAATGAGCAGTTGCATTAGAAAATGGGACCTTTAAGGTGCCCCCTTCCACATTTCATCCTCAATCAGTTAATTTGACATGCAATACTGAGTCTTCATTTGCTGACTCTTTTTTTGAAAGCAACAGCATATGGAAAATATGTTTAATAAGTCACTCTTTGTTATAGCAAACCATTGTGATAAAGGGACAAATCTCGGATAATTCCTCTGCTGCAGACGTTCAGATGTTCGTGTTCACTTCATATGTCATCTTTTAGATGCAACTGTAGCATTCTTGGAGGCTACGGAATCATTGTGAAGAAAGGAGAATCTGCTCATATCTCCATTTTCTGATGAGCTGTCCCTTAGATGGCAAAGAAGAATGTCATTTATCATTTCTAAAAAAAACTTTCAATTTAAACTTTAGAAATAATCATATATATGGAAGAGTTAGTAAATTGAATCTTTGATCAATTTTGCCACTGTAAAAATAACATAATTTGTTTGAAAACTGCCATAGAACTTAAGCGCAAAAATTATGTGGTTGGATAAAGTTTGTTTCATTCTATTTTAATCATGTTTTATCTTTTGTATATAATTCATAGAATTAATTTGCCAACATTTTGCTAACTATGATTGAAAATTTCTTGATTTACTTTAGCATTATACAATGGACTTGTATTGTCACATTGATAATGGGTTTAATAGCATCTGTTGCACAATTTACATTAACAGAGAAAGATATAATATTTTAATGTTATCTGTTGATACTTTAACTTAGACAAATTATCGAGTCCTACGTGGCCCAGATGCTAAGATGGCAAACAGAGAACTCTGTGGTGTTGGCTTCGAGACCAACTGATACCTCTAGTTTCATGGGGGGACATGTCCTTTGAGAAGTCTTTTCAGAGCCCTAGTCTAGTACTGGTTGATCCTGGAAAGCCATTATATAACTAAGAAACTGTTGACATGATGTTAATCCCAATATAAACAATATAAACAACGGATGAATATTCAATACTTCTTATAAAGTAATGGGTTAAAGCCCCGTTTTCCCATAAACCTTTGCAAAACTTTAATGTATTCATCTAAAAGATGTTAAGCGTACATTACAAATGACGCATGACGTTTAACTGTCAACCTTTTATTGAAATGGAAACCGATTTCAGTATTATTACATATATTGTAGCTCTTTTTGCTGTAAATGAAAACTTAAACATTCTTCTTTGATGATACAGTGTGTGGAATCAGTTGAGTGTGAAATTCAATTTTCTGCTCAACTTGACTCTTAGCATTGCAAGACCACATATTTATTTTTTTTACACCAATTATCATCAAGCATGAGAACAAAGACAGAAGTTCACTATATTTGATGGAAACCATTGTGACAAAAGCTTAAAATTCTTTTCTCAAGCTATTCCTTTCTCACATTGATTTCTTTTTTTCAATTTACATAAGATCCATAAAAGCAAGTTTTGCAAATATACTAGCTACTTAGTGTTCCAGGGGTAGAGTGTTGGCCTCCTGACACAAGGGCCGTAGTATCGAATCCCATGAGAAGCGAGTTCCGCCTTCCTACCTTTCATTAATCCACATTCAGCGCAAGTACTGGTTATGATTTAGGAAGCAGAACCGAGAGTGATTTGTCTGAGTTGTAAGAATTTGTTTCACAATCAATGTAAAATAAATAAGTTTATACTAACCTTAGACTCATGAAAATCATTATTTGTACTTGTGAACCACTGTATATAATAAATTGCAAACATTTACTAATGTATTAGGTTTCATATAGGCCATATAACTCACTCCTTTGAAAGGGGTAAAGAGAAAGCTTGTCACACTTCAATTATGCCATTTTGATAACCCAAATATAATGGGCGTTTTCTCTAAATATCAAACTGATTTGTGCAGGTAGGACGATAGGGTTATGGAAATTCAATAGATCTTACATGATAGTATATGTATAATTGACTAACTGATTCCAGCAGTTTTCCTGCAACAGATGCGTTTGGGCCTGTAACCCTTTCTTTACTATATATGTATGCAATGGTCTTTATTAGGAGGCAAATCGGGGCCTCTGTGGCCTAGTGGTTAGAGTACAGAACTAGAGATAACATGGCCCCTCTCCTCTCCATGTGTGTGCAAATTCCGGTGAATTCTGGATTTTCATGAGAGGCAGTCTCTCGTTTGACATTCCAGAATGCCAATGGTTCTACTCAGCTTGACCAGCTTTTAGAGGTAGTTGACTATGGGGTCTTCCTTCATCATTTAGCGTTGGGCAATGAAGCGTAACTGAAATAATGTTGAGGCGATGTAAAACAGAACAGAGATAAATAAATAAGTAGGAGGCGTATTGGATTTTTCACATGCAGATTTTTATGAACAATTTACCAAATCAAATTTAGTAGACACTCACTAGAATTGTCTCGTTGAGAATAATTCTCAACAAGACAATTCTAGTATGTGCTAGGTGCCTACTCAGGCCTCTTACCTGGATATGCATTTTTAAACACCATTAGATTTGTTCTATTACTATAACAAAAAAAGAAGTTGCTTGTGCCATTTTTAATGTTGTATTAATGATATCTGCTTATTTTGCAAAGCTCAATGTCCCTGGTTATTATTTCAAACTTTGCTGTTAGAAAATGCTTAGAGTTTTGAAAAGCATCATTCTTTCAATTAGGTAACAATTTATCTAATGCTGTTAAGGAGAAAACAATGCACAAAGCTTTTTATGAGGGAATGTTCAATTTCCAAAGAATGTATTCATTATAAACAGCAAAGGTTTCAATGTTCTGTTTACTATAAGACTAAACAAGTTTTCTGCAATTCAGGTATGAATTTTTTTCTTCTGAAGAGAGGAGAAAAAGAAGAAATCTACCAATTTATTGAATATTAAGTCATAAGTCAAATTCTTTTCTAATATCCATAACGATTACTGCATGCGCAGCATAAGATTAAACAAACCATATACCAAACGCCAAATTTTCAACTGTCCCAAATGGAAAGAGTTTGAAGACGACATTTTAAAATGTAATGAAATTGAAAAATAATCTCCTGTTAGAGCAGAAAACATTGTGGGAAAAGGAGAAATTGCTCTTAATGAGCAATTTCTCCTTTTCCCACAATGTTTTCCAAAGTCGTCTTCAACAAACTGGTCAAATTTTGTTATTGTTTGGTAATGAGTTAAAGCGTAAACAAGATATATGCACTAGCGAGAAACAATCATGTTATCTGGAAACTGTAGGCAAAAGCCATAAACGTGGCGGCAATATCTCATCAGTGGCCACATTCATTTTGTCATTTCTCAGAAAGTGCGGAACTAAAGACATCTAGGTGATTGACTGGAGAGATTGAGTCAGAGAATCAGTTTCTAAGGAAATGTAATAACAAATCACCACTTACCCATTCCCCTCCTCACACAAGTCTTTTTCACAGGCTAGAAATCAGAATTTAGATCAATCAGTACAATGTTCTTTTGAATTCGTTCATAAGGCTTTTTATCTTCAATTGGGGCAAAGAGAGATGACAAATAAATGAATTGTCCCAATGAAATTAAACCAGGTTATTACATTCTTTTTCTGAAATGATGTCTGCATATTAACATTGAAATGAATTGTGCTAATGAAAAGAAACAAAGATATTATATTCTATGTAATGATGTCTGCATATTAACATTAAATGAATTGTGCTAATGAAAAGAAACAAAGACATTACATTCTATGTAATGATGTCTGCATATTAACATTAAATGAATTGTGCTAATGAAAAGAAACAAAGATATTATATTCTATGTAATGATGTCTGCATAGTAACATTAAATGAATTGTGCTAATGAAAAGAAACAAAGATATTACATTCTATTTAATGATGTCTGCATAGTAACATTAAATGAATTGTGCTAATGAAATGAAACAAAGACATTACATTCTATGTAATGATGTCTGCATATTAACATTAAATGAATTGTGCTAATGAAAAGAAACAAAGACATTACATTCTATTTCATGATGTCTGCATAGTAACATTAAATGAATTGTGCTAATGAAATGAAACAAAGACATTACATTCTATGTAATGATGTCTGCATATTAACATTGAAATGAATTGTGCTAATGAAAAGAACCAAAGATATTACATTCTATTTAATGATGTCTGCATATTAACATTAAATGAATTGTGCTAATGAAAAGAAACAAAGACATTACATTCTATTTAATGATGTCTGCATATTAACATTAAATGAATTGTGCTAATGAAAAGAACCAAAGACATTACATTCTATGTAATGATGTCTGCATATTAACATTAAATGAATTGTGCTAATGAAAAGAAACAAAGACATTACATTCTATTTCATGATGTCTGCATAGTAACATTAAATGAATTGTGCTAATGAAATGAAACAAAGACATTACATTCTATGTAATGATGTCTGCATATTAACATTGAAATGAATTGTGCTAATGAAAAGAACCAAAGATATTACATTCTATTTAATGATGTCTGCATATTAACATTAAATGAATTGTGCTAATGAAAAGAAACAAAGACATTACATTCTATTTAATGATGTTTGCATATTAACATTAAATGAATTGTGCTAATGAAAAGAACCAAAGACATTACATTCTATGTAATGATGTCTGCATATTAACATTAAATGAATTGTGCTAATGAAAAGAAACAAAGACATTACATTCTATTTCATGATGTCTGCATAGTAACATTAAATGAATTGCGCTAATGAAATGAAGCAAAGACATTACATTCTATGTAATGATGTCTGCATATTAACATTGAAATGAATTGTGCTAATGAAAAGAACCAAAGATATTACATTCTATTTAATGATGTCTGCATATTACCATCAAATGAATTGTGCTAATGAAAAGAAACAAAGACATTACATTCTATTTAATGATGTTTGCATATTAACATTGAAATGAATTGTGCTAATGAAAAGAAACAAAGACATTACATTCTATGTAATGATGTCTGCATATTAACATTAAATGAATTGTGCTAATGAAAAGAAACAAAGACATTACATTCTATTTCATAATGTCTGCATGTTAACATTGAAATGAATTGTGCTAATGAAATGAAACAAAGACATTACATTCTATTTAATGATGTCTGCATATTAACATTAAAATGAATTGTGCTAATGAAAAGAAACAAATATATTACATTCTATTTCATGATGTCTGCATAGAAACATTAAATGAATTGTGCTTATGAAATGAAACAAAGATATTATATTCTATTTATGAAATAATGTTTGCATATTAACATCAAATGGATTGTGTCATAGTAATGAAACAATGATATTAAATGACTATTTCTGAAATGATGTCTGCATATGAACATTAAATGAATTGTGCTTATGAAATGAAACAAAGATTTTACATTCTATATCTGAAATGATGTCTGCATAATATTAACATTAAATGGATAGTGCTAATTAAATGAAACAAAGATGTTACACTCTATTTCTGAATGATGTTTGCAAATTAACCTCTATTGGATGGTGTCAAACTGTCAGTGTAATAGTACACTGTTATTGCTTGTCATTATAACAGATGCATACAACTTTGTCATTACTGACACTGTTATACCTGTCTGGTCAGTTGCATCCATCAAATTGGATCTGCAGAGAAACATTTTACAAGAAGTTCATTTTCATGCAGATTTTATATATAGTTGACTTTACTCATCATGCACATTTGAAGGAGACAATATGCATTGTGTCACTATAAGCAGATTATTATTTTGGCACAATGGTTTCAATATTTAATTGTCAATTTTGCATTGTGTCATGCTAATGGCATCAGATAACATTGTGTTTAAGGGAGAGAAAATTTTGCATCCGGTACAATAATTTTAATGTGTACACAACAGAGAAAGAGGCTATATATGGAAGTGTCAACATTTTGTTTGTAGTGCTAATAATTAAGACATATATGGACAATTTCAGCAAAAAGAGGCAAATTTAGTTATGTCACTTTATTCATCCATTTATTCAATAAACTAATATACCTCACTTATTCCCTATCTGCTATAGAATTAAAAAAAAAAAAAAAAAAATGCTTATGAATGATTTACACTTTTGTTGCAATGGCTTTTGGGAGCATTTAGTCCTTTTCCAACAGCAGTTTCCAAAGGTTTCTGCAGCAACTTTGTCAAAGTTAAGCCATAGGGAGAAAGATGTGAGTATTGGTCAGAGCAGTCAGTTTTCCAATGACTAAAATTGAGTTGTTTCCCTTTGTTCAAGAAAAGAAATGTTTCCAGGTTTGTCTAATACTCATCAAGCTTGTCACTCATCATTGCCCAAGTTTACCCATGTGCTGTTAAACATGTAATTTACAATAGTTTCACAGAGAAACAATCAATTCAGTCACTTACTTGTTTTACATCAATTGTGTAGGAAGCTTAAAGCTTGTTAAATTCATTTTTGCTGACTGCTTCCTCGATAGTCAACCAGTCCTTACGCCGATTTGTAAGTTAGTCCGGGCATATTTCACCTTGCTTAACAAGGATCAAACCAGGGAACCTCGGTACAAGAAAATGCGCTTTTTTATTTTGGTTGTTTACATCATTACTGTATTTGTTAGGGGGATGTGGAAATAGAATACAGCTTTCCATACAGTTTGTCATGTAATATTAATTGTTACAACATTATCTTTTGTCATTCACAAGGGTGAAGGACCTCTTAGTATCTGTGCTGTAATGATATATTGATTTGTAAGCTGATTCAAAGGTTTTTAAAAATTATCTGGTTAAAACTGGTTTATTTCTATTGCGTGATTGCAAAGCATGATGCTGATTTTGACAATCATTTCAGAGGTAGAATCATCCATTGAACTTTTGCACATCAAACTTATGTCAAAGAACTTGTGTAGTTTGCTTATCAATTAATTATTTTGCTACTATAGACTCTATTTTGTGGGTACTCATTAGAATTATTTCAAGATGATTTGTGGCTGGCAGCTCTACCAAACTCAAACACAATATGATAAAAGAGCTTTGTGTCTGGCAGCTCTACCAAACTCAAACACAATATGATAAAAGAGCTTTGTGTCTGGCAGCTCTACCAAACTCAAACACAATATGATAAAAGAGCTTTGTATCTGGCAGCTCTACCAAACTCAAACACAATATGATAAAAGAGCTTTTTGTCTAGCAGCTCTACCAAACTCAAACACAATTTAATAAAAGAGCTTTGTGTCTGGCAGCTCTACCAAACTCAAACACAATGTGATAAAAGAGCTTTGTGTCTGGCAGCTCTTCCAAACTCAAACACACTATGATAAAAGAGCTTTGTGTCAGGCAGCTCCACCAAACTCAAACACAATATGATAAAAGAGCTTTGTGTCTGGCAGCTCTACCAAACTCAAACACAATATGATAAAAGAGCTTTGTGTCTGGCAGCTCTACCAAACTCAAACACAATATGATAAAAGAGCTTTGTGTCTGGCAGCACTATCAAACTCAAACTCAATATGATAAAAGAGCTTTGTGTCTGGCAGCTCTACCAAACCAAAACACAATTTAATAAAAGAGCTTTGTGTCTGGCAGCTCTACCAAACTCAAACACAATGTGATAAAAGAGCTTTATGTCAGGCAGCTCTACCAATATGATAAAAGAGCTTTCTTTTATAGGCAGGCGCTCTACCAAACCCTAGCACAATATGATAAAAGAGCTTTGTGCCTGTCAGCTCTTCCAAACCCAAAGTCAATATGAAAAAAGAACTTTGTTTCATAGGCAGCTCTAACAAACTCTAACTCTACCATCATTTGTCAATGATTGATTGATATTTGGATTACTAATTAATCAGGAGCCCAAGGAATGAAGTATGCCATGTAACATGCACTTAGGAGTTGAATTTTTCAAATTCCTTTGAATGGAGGAAATACTGGCCACACTGACAGATATTTCCTGGAACATATGCAGATGAACAAAGCTTTTTCCTGGATGGCTTGTTGAGTATAAAAGGTCTGTTCATTATTGATAAGCCTTGCATTGAGAAATTACTGAAAGACTGGTGATGCATTATAAATGTTCCAATCAACTCATTTGCGTTGGGTGTTTTAAACCAATTCTGTGATTTTAATAGTTTGCATGTATTTGCATTTTTTGCAAAAGTAGAACACTTCGAGCCCTTTTATCAGCCATTAAGTATTTTTGAAAAATTCTTTAAAGCATTTAAGAGACATAATGAGATTTCTTCAGATCTAAATGCTTTGAATCTTCAGGATTTTTTTTTTTATCTGAAAAAATGAAAAGAATCCAGTAATACAATAGGATGGAATGATACAAATGTTTCGATTCTAATGCAGACAACAGAATTAATGAGCAGACGTTAATGACTTAGCATTCTGCTAAGATCTAATTGACCTGAAGCATGCGATTAACACTTGACTAAACTTTACTTGAATAAGGCAAACCTGCTACAGATGAATTCTTAAATTATTGTGGGAAAAGCGGAAAATGCTCACACTTAGTAATAGAGATATATAATTCAATTCTACTTTTTCTATATAGTATTACAATTTTGGATAACTTAAAACCTAACGTCTGGTATGGTTAGAATACAAATATAGATAGTTTTCAGATATCAGACATATCCTTGCTTCCTAATAGACTTCCAAAAGAAGTTTTTTGTCTTTAATTAGGAAATATTTTTTAAAGATATCGCAGCTTAGTCCGGGGTGGGAAAATCTGATTTTGATTCACTTGTCCGTAAATGTTTAATGTTTTTCTGCAATTGACCGTATAGAGATCATATAATAACTTTCAGTAAATATTTTAGACAATCTTTGCAATATGGACAATTGATTTTGCAACCCCTGGATAAATGAAATTTTTCAAATGATTCCTTTTGTTTGCCATATTCTTCTTTTCAGTAAGAAACCAAAATAAGAATAAAAAAGTGTAAAGCTTTCAACTAAAAGAAGTTATCAACTGGCTATAGTAATGTCATCTTCGGCCAGGTTGTTATTGACTGACTTTCAATCTCTTTACCTCTATTTTTGTTGGTTTGTATGGTGTTTTCACACAATATCAAGAATTTTTCAGTTATGTAACAGCTTTCTTTGATCCACCACTGTTAGGCTAGGGCTCTGAAATGACTTTGCAAAGGTCACTCCGACAAAACCAGAGGTGTCTGTGTGGGGATGGAACCCCCAAGCTCTAAGTGCACCACGTTAACCACTAGGCAACACAGGATTCTACCTCTAGCCTAGTGGGAAGAGGTGTCTGTGTGGGGATGGGACCCCCATACTCTAAGTGCACCAAGTTAACCACTAGGCCACACAGGATTCTACCTCTAGCCTAGTGGGAAGAGGTGTCTGTGTGGGGCTGGGACCCCAAAGCTGTAAGTGCACCATGTTAACAACTGGGCCACACAGGACTCTACCTCTGGCCTAGTGGTAAGAGGTGTCTGTGTGGGGATGGAACCCCCAAGCTCTAAGTGCACCACGTTAACCACTAGGCCACACAGGATTCTACCTCTAGCCTAGTGGGAAGAGGTGTCTGTGTGGGGATGGGACCCCCAAGCTCTAAGTGCACCATGTTAACAACTGGGCCACACAGGATTCTACCTCTGGCCTAGTGGTAAGAGGTGTCTCTGTGGGGATGGAACCCCCAAGCTCTAAGTGCACCAAGTTAACCACTAGGCCACACAGGATTCTACCTCTGGCCTAGTGGTAAGAGGTGTCTGTGTGGGGCTGGGACCCCCAAGCTGTAAGTGCACCATGTTAACCACTGGACCACACAGGATTCTACCTCTGGCCTAGTGGTAAGAGGTGTCTGTGTGGGGCTGGGACCCCCAAGCTCTAAGTGCATCATGTTAACCACTGGACCACACAGGATTCTACCTCTGGCTTGTGGTAAGAGGTGTCTGTGTGGGGCTGGGACCCTCAAGCTCTAAGTGCACCAAGTTAACCACTGGGCCACACAGGATTCTACCTCTGGCCTAGTGATTAGAAGTTATGAACTTTCATTCACAAAGCCAATTTCATTGTTGGTTTGATTCAGGGTAGCGATAGATTTGAATTTTAATGAGAGAAAGTCACCTGGCTTACTATCGGAATGCAAGATAGTTATATATTAATAGATTCAAATGGTGTTTATTCAAAGACACCAATCATTCATAATCAAAAATCATAACATACTTTAAATGTTACTCATACAATGCCTCGTCAAATGAAAATGCAGGTAAATGTTCATTGTTACAGCTTCCTGGTGTGGTGTAATGAACACCAATGTTGTCTTAATCAGGAACTAAATATCTATGTCTACAGTATTTCCTGCATGTTATATCAAAAATATATTACCCTTAATAAATGGACATGTTCTCATAAATTCCAAATTGAACGCTAAATATTGGTTGGAGTGAGTGGGAACTGCCCCTTCAAAGGATTTAATAACTGTGTTGATGAACAAATAATGGCCATTCCTTAACACAAAACTGTTCTTTAACATGATGTTCATAAACATATTTATGGGCATGCCCTTGAATTCATTCATATCATGAACATGCTCATGAACATCTCATCGGATTTCAATAACATTTTCAATAACAAGTTTGAGTTCATGAAACACTTTTTGTTTATGTCTGTTCATGAAATTCATGATCACAGTTTTTAAATCATTTGCAGTGGCATTCTGACAAATGGTGCGACACCCTTACCTAAACACTTACAATTGTTATTTAGTTGCCTGCTCCAGATGATTTTTAGTTTAATCTTATTTTAGTTTAAACTTATCTATTTTATATCCATTCTGAAACAAATTCTTACAACTTAGATAGATCATTCTTGAATCTGCTTCCTGGATACATAACCAGTACGCTAGCTGAATGTGATTTAATAAAAGGTTGCAAGGCAGATCCTGCTACTCATGGGATTTAAACCCAGAACCCTTGTAACTTGAGGCTGACAGTCTACCCCTAGAACACAGTCCTCCAGATGATTTGTAACGAGGCTATGTATGGGGGCAAAGGATTAATGAGTTGAACCAATAACTACACTACATCAAGTGACAGGGATTGTTTGCGCGCTAATCACTTTTATAATCAAAGTACCGAGAGCTCTCTATTGACACCTAATATAATTCTCTCATGACAAATCAATATGCTGTCTTCTAAAGGAAAAGAATCCAATCTACAGCAGATCACTGCAGAGTTTCCTGTCAAACCCATTCCTTTTTAAGGGGGTGTTCCATATGGCCATAATTCCTTCACTTTTGTGAAGGAGTTGTTATAGCCCTGCATTGAATCCTAAATATTGTGCTTAACACTCATTACGTCATACAACCATTGTGAAAGGTTTAAGAACTTATTCATGAACTTCAGAAACATTCATGAAGTTTAAATGGACACTCACGTCCACAAAGCTGTTTGTAGCTTGTTCATGAATTTCAAGAACATGTTCATGGACATCAAGAACGGGTTCGTGAATGTTTTCATGAACCTGTACTTGATGTTCATGAACTTGTTTTTGCATTTCATGGAATGTTGTGTGTTCATGAATGATGGTTCTATGTTCATGAATGTTCATGAAGTTCATGAATAAGTTAATACCTCACTTTGACATACCTGCTGCAGAAGACTTTAGAGATCACCAAGATTAAAGTATAAATTGCTCATAATTGGTTTCTACCCTATGTCTTAAAGAAAATGTATTTTTGTTTCATTCTATCAATTTGCACTCTGATGTTTCTTTCAATTTGGACATTAGACACAAGCTGCAAGAGAAATGGTTTCGTTTCATACTTCGTTATTGTCATCTGCTTTGTCTTTGTATAGTTAATTATACAGCCAGCATCGCACTGGGTCAGACAATGAAGTTCTCGGTGATTCCAAAAGAATCAAATGCTTTATTTAACCCTCAAAATAGATAAAATGCGTTAATTATGGAAAAACAATGGTGCGGAATAAACTAACTAATTAAAGAATGCTTTTATATCATCATGATGGATTCAAGTTCAATGAATCAGGTTGTCTGGGAATAATTTCAAAGTGTGTCTGCATGCAGCGTTGGACATTTAAAAGGAGATTACAGGATGTTAAAGAGTCTTTTACAAGCACTTTTTCAAAAGTCTTTATAATTAACTTATTTTTCTTTTAACTCTTAGCTTACTAGCGGCGACTGTAGTTGGCGGCATAATCTAGATCCAAGGCCACGAGTGGCGACTGTAGTCGCGGTATGTTATGCTAATTTGGTACTTTTGCTGTGCTATAAATAGGGAATAGCCATGCGCATGCTCGTTTACATCAGGGCATTTTAATGGCTGACATAAGCTGAAAAACACGCGGAAAAAAGCGTAGAAGCCCAGATTTTTTGCATTTTTTTGAAAAGTTTTGGAGTGACGAAAAATAACAATGGACAAGCGCGACTTCCGGGACGTGTATATGTCGGATAGTGATGAAGTGATGAAGATTTGTTTGAAGGGTTTGATGGAGTCGACTTAGAAGGGGTTGAATTGGATGAAATCAATGCCGAAAATGTTGAACTTGATGACGATGAGCTTCAAGAAATAATGTTGGAAGTTGAACATGAAGAAAGGGAGGAACGAGATCCGACTTTTGATGCATATGAATGCGAGTGGCTGAAAAATTTTGATGTTGATTCTGGACCACGTAATTTTGATGATCTCAGTACTCCTTGTGATATATTTACATTCTTTTCAACGACAAAGACTAACTGGTAATCACAAGATAACAGTTAACCCTAAAAGAACAGCAAAGGGAAAACAATCAAAACCTGACTGTGAAGTCTGTTCTGACCGAAGTCACAAATGCTGTCAAACAACATACATTTGTGTTGAATGTAACAAACCCATGTGCCCGGTACCTTGCTTCAAGAGGTATCACAGCCTTCAAAACTATAAATTCAAGTGCTTTAAACAGTTGCATTTGAGGGAATGACGGTTCAGTGCAATACTTTAGTTAGTCCTTCCATTATTGCATTAACTCATTACAAAACAATAACGACATTTGACCAGTTTGTTGCAGACAACTCTGGAAAACATTGTGGGAAAAGGAGAAATTGCTCATAATGAACAATATCTCCTTTTCCCTCTATAATGTTTTCTGCCCTTTCAGAAGATAATTTTTCAATTTCATCACATTTCGAAAATGTCGTCTGCAAACTCTTTCAATTCGGAACAGTCGAAAATTTGGCGTTTGGTAAAGGGTTAAACCCTTGAATTATTGTATTACCCAATATAAGTACTTTTGTTGTGGCTTGTGATAAGATTTTGAGGATAACTATCAAATCAGCTTTAATGGGATTTTCCCTACAAAACAATCACAGAAAATCAATTGTGTGTGAGAAGTTGATGTTTAAATGTGTATAAACTTTTTATAGGAGAAGCTAAAATTGGTTGTATTTGCTGAAGTCAATTATTTTCTTTAGAATTCAGACGACTTTTTTGGGTGACATGCTTTGGTAACCCACTTTGAAATATGAGTTTTAAAATTTACCATAGCTTTTCAACAAGCTACTTCCGTCAAGTTTGCTCTTAAAGAAACAAATTTAATATTAAAAAGTTCAATTGAGTGAAGGCTGAGAATATATGAGGTAAAACAATGAATAATGGTGTTTTAATGCCGAATCAACAGTTTTTCTTTTACGTTACTGGATCCACCAGTAATGGGCTAGGGCCTTAAAGTGACTTGCGAAAGGTCACTCCTACAAATCCAGAGGTGTCGGTGGGGCTCGGACCTGGACTCCCAAGTTCTAAGTCAGATACCTTAACCAATTGGCCATAATTATGACCCTTAATAAATGTATTAGTTCTATGGAAAAGCAGGATTTTCATGTGTTTTTTTAAAGAAGATATTTTCTTTTCAATGATGCCTCCATTTCTTGACACACTCCTTCAAATGGAAATTTGTAGCTTGTTCAATTCAAAAGCAACAGCAAATTATAAAAAATACAATAAAAAACCTTTTCTCTCTGTAAATGGGAAGAAATCATTCTTTTTAAAGGATGTTTGCTAATTGTGAATAATGTATCCTTCTGTCTTAATGTTTCATAAAACCCACTGAAAAAATGCAGTAAAGTTAGGTATTATTGAGTAAGGAAAGAAGCTGTCTAAATAAGAATTATATAAATGAAGTTGATATTGTGTCATCCATCCGATAGTTTCTATTTTCCAGTTTGATAAGTAAAAGATCTGAACAAGCTCATATTTACTCTTCATTCTGACTGCTGCAGACTTGCTGATAAAAACCCAAAACTATCTGATTAAAGATATGAAAATTGGGATGCAAGAAAAATCCAATTGACACTTGCCTGTAGTAATATTGTCTTAACTCGAAATTGAATTGGCCTGTAAGTATGTCAATCTACAAAAAATATTTTGTTAGAGGCAGATTTAACAAACAAAACTTTAATCCCATTCAAAAATTGTTACTTATTGATTTTCACCTCCAGTGTGTTCTAATAGCTTTCTGCGGGGATATGTCACGAACAGTATGCAAATTATTTCGACATTTGTTTGCACTTTCTTCATTTAGAAATATTTAGGGTCAAAGATCACCAATTTAAGAACCTCATTATCAGCCCTTTCTACCATATAAACACCTGTATGTGGAGACTAAATGAGAAAATATTGTCACAAAACGAGAAATACATTTAAAGCAAAGTTAAAATATAACAGTAGATAAGATTACCTATATCCCAATTCGGGATTTTTATTACAGGGTAGATGCAGAATTGTTTTGGTCTCCGATGCCTAGTGGTTTGAGTACAGAACTTGAAATCACATGGCTCCTTGTTAAGAGCAATTTTTCCTTTTCCCGTAATATTTTCCAGAGTCGTCTGCAACAAACTGGTCAAATGTCGTTATTGTTTGGTAATGGGTTAAATGAGGATTTGAAGTTATAGGCTTGACAAGCCCCCGCCATAGCTTGCAATAACAGACATTTTTTTAATACAATAATATACAAATGTGATCAACTCCTCCACTCTTAGAGTGCCAAGTGTTAATCAGTTGCTCATTTATTTTTCTATATTACATTTTAAATATTTATTTTTTGTTCTCGCCTAACAAATCTGTCAAACAATACAGATATCTGATAACTCTAGTTGCTTTAATGACTTGGTGGTAGGAGTACAAAACTTGTCATCACATGGCTGCTCTCTCTCTATCATTAGATAGTGTTTAATGTCATATCAACAATTTTTCAGTTATGTTACGATTTCCCTGGATCTACCAGCACTAGGCAAGAGCTCTGAAGTGCCTTGCCAAAGGACACTCCTACGAAACTGGAGGTGTGAATGTGGCTCAAACCAGGTACCCTAACTTCTAAGTCCGCCACTTTAAACACTGGGCCATGCAGGACACCATGTGGCTGCATTCTACTTGAGTTCAAATCCCTATGCATTCGCATTTTCATTAGAGGGATGTTGTTAACCAAGCATGGGGCTTCCCAAATGGAGTAACCCTTTCCCAAACAACAAATTTTTGACTTTCCCAAATTGAAAGAGTTTGCAGACGACATTTCAAAATGTGTTGAAATCGGAAAATAACCTTCTTATAGAGCTGAAAACATTGTGGAAAAAGGAGAAATTGCTCGTTACGAGCAATTTCTTTTTTTCCCACAATGATTTCTTAAGTCGTCTGCAACAAAGTGGTCATATATCGTTATTGTTTGGGAAAGGGTTAAGAGGTTAATGAGATTATTGGGTTTAAGTCAGTGTCAAGGATATTTTATTTATATTACAGCTAGGTGTACTGCTATTGGTTTGTAGAATGTGTTGTCTTTGGTTTTGTGAATGAGTTTGCATTCAACTCCTCTCCTTAAAAATCTTACCATCAACAAAGCTTGTTTGAAGAAATTTGGTTTGTTTTAAAGTAAATATTTTAAATGTAAATGATCAAGAACATATTTCATCATAAAACCAGGGTAGCAGACTTGTAAGAATTTAAGCTGGCAACTTTCTTGACAAAGTGGTGAAGATGGTATGCTTATAGCTTAGGTTCTGGGTTCGAGCCCCACTCGCAATGCTGGTTTTGTTCAAGAATCTTTTGGCAAGATCATTAGCCCTAGCCCTCACTAAGAGTCCTAGCCCTGTACTGGAAAATCACAGGAAATCTTTTGTAATCTGATGAATCAGTTAAACAGTATTAAATCTGTATTTTAAAGAACACTGGTCTGAAATTTGTATTGAAATCTTCAAAGTTGAAAAAGAGGAAAAGGAGAAAATATGCTAATTGATTTTATAAAAAAGCTATCATAGGAAGCTTTTGTATTCAATGGCAGCGAGAAATAACGCAGTGCTCTTTGGAAGTATTATGGGGACTATTTTGATGATTTGATACAGACATTTGGTAATCGTGTAAAGTGTTAATCTACACTAATGTATGTCTGTAGTCGATGGCCTTAAATAATTAATTACAGTACATGACATTTATTGAGTTATGTCCAAAATTTGGCTTATTATACAGTCTGAGAGTGGCAGTTCACATTAACATTTTGTTTCATATGTACTCGTTTTAATACAACTACAACAGAAATTTATGAGGAGTCAGTGCAATACTATAGTAGGTGCTTCATGTTTATGAAGCACTTACTATAGTATTGCTCTGATCTCGCGAAAGAGGTATCCAATTTTGAGAATATGTGTCTGGTCTAAGTTGAAAGCAACAGCAGACATAAAAAAAAAACCAAATAAAAACAGTATAACAAAATGGATAAATGTATGATATTTTGGTAGAAACCATTGTGGCAGAAGAATAAATTGCCCATAAAGAGCAATTTATCCTTTTCCCACAGTGGTTTGTACAATCCTCTGCTGCAGATGCAGTAAAGTAAATTTTAATCAAGTATGAGGCTAATGAGTACAAACCAGCAATGATTTCTGAAAGAGAAAGTTGGTGTCTTTATTCTATTAAACTTTCATTGAGCTGCCACAACTGCAATATTATGGAGTTAACTGTTAAATGATAGATTTGATTCCTAAATGCAATTTCCTACCTCAACACTGGTTTCCAGGTGATTTCAACACAAAACACAATTTCACATCAGTGAGCAGGGCCTCCGTGGGCTATTGATTAGAGAACAGAACTTGAAATCACATAACCCACCCCCTCCCCCCTCTCTGCATGGGTTCAAATCCTGGTGACGGCACATTTGAACTTTCATGAGAGGTAGTCTCCCAACTGACTTATGGAATGCCTATGGTTCTACCGGGCTTGACCAGCCTTGATCAGAAGTTGAGTATTGGCTTTTTCCCCATTATGAAGAGGTGGGCACTACAACATAACTGAAATAATGTTGACATGATGTAAAACCCTTAACAAAACAAAAGAAATAAATGTCAGTTAGAAATTTCATCTGTTACTGCTATGAGTTTAGAACGATAAAAAAATCTCATTTGAGGGAGTTTTGTCCATCTGGGTACCGTTTTACTAAACAACTTAAAGAAAATTTTTGTAAAATTTAAAACTGATAAACCTGGATAGTATCTCAAATGAAAGTATTCTGTCGTAATGTGACACATCATTGGAAGCGTCCCAGAGAGATACTTTGCAATATTGCTTAGCCCAGTATTTAGATAAGAGGGAATGTTGTCTTGAACTTTTGCAAATTTTAAGCATAAAATTTCTTTTTTTCAATTTAAAATGACTTTCATACTTTATAGTTCATTATTACTAAGCTTGCCAGGTATTTAATCTGCCTAGAGACTCTCAATGGCGTAATACAGGTGATCGATCAAAAGAGAAGGTTTCTGGTGAACTTGGCAAAAGGTATGACAAGAGGTATGAATGCACCGTGGTTTCTACAGAAATCTGTCTTGTATGTGCCACATAACTAGGCCCCGCTATAATAATAATCAGCATTTAGCAAGATGTTTGCGTTCTGCCAGGAATTAGTTTACACCTATCGCCACTTAATGATCTGTTGTAACAGGTCCAAATTAAAAGCAACATCGAGCTACGTTGTTCCTATTTCAAGGGTAAAAACAAGTCAGTTGATGTATATTTGTTTGGTTGGAAGATTGTATTGCCATTATTTTGTTAATGGATAGCTTTTCTTTTATCATTATGTTTTCTTGATATATTTCTTTTATAACAACTGTTTTATTACATCTGTTGCTCGAAACTTAACACTTTCCAAAATGCAAAATTTTGGACTGTCCCAAATTGAAGGAGTTTTCATTATGTGATGAAATTGAAAGGTATTCTTCTAATAGGGCAGAAAACATTGTGGGAATAGGAGAAATTGCTCGTTACGAGCAATTTCTCCTTTTCCCACAATGTTTTCCAGAGCTGTCTGCAACAAACTGGTCAAATGTCGTTATTGTTTGGTAATGGGTTAATGGGTAGTTTTTCTTTAAACAAGATGGTTTTGTGATATATTTCTTTTATAACAATTGTATTATTACATCTGTATCTCGAAACTTTTCCAAATGCCAAATTGAAAGAGTTTGCAGACAACATTTCAAAATGTGATGAAAATGGAAAATAATCTTGTGGTAGGGCAGATAACCTTGTGGGGAAAGGAGAAAGATCTCGTTAAGAGCAATTTCTCCTATTCTCACAATGTTTTCTAGAGTCGTCTGCAACAAACTGGTCAAATGACAAACTTTGGCAAAAGAAGGTATAGCTCATTAAGGGAGATATCTGATTTAGCACAACTTTCTTTACCAAATACAACAATAAGGGCACTTCTTTTTCTTGATACTTTATGATTATTGTTTGCTCTCTGTGCTTAATTTGGATCAGTCCAATATGCTCTATGATGGAATGGGTAGAGCCTTCTTCTGCAGGTGTGTTGTTAATGTGTAAGATAGTGAGGTAGTAAAGGTGTAATAGATTTAGTAGATGAGATTCTTTTCTATGGTAGATTGGTTTGATTATTTATTTGCTGAAAAGATGACAGATCCTCATATGCTCTGAAGTGGCGTTTCAGACTTTTTTAACCCATTACCAAACAATAATGACATTTCACCAGCTTGTTGTAGACGACTCTTAACAAGCAATTTCTCCTTTTCCCACCATATTTTCTACCCTATCAGAAGATTATTTTTCCAATTTCATCACATTTTGAAATGTCGTCTGCAAACTCTTTCAATTCGGGACAGTCAAAAATTTGGCTTTTGGTAAAGAGTTAAGGTGTGCTATGAAACACTTTCATTTAATTACTACATAATGTTTTGTTTTACTAGTGGAAAGCCATTTCTCTTTAATGTTTAATGTTTTCTACTAGTTCCACAAAGAAAACCCTATTCTTATATTTGATAATGTACAACAGCCATTGTCATGTGCAATATATGATAGCTTGTGTTGTTATCAATGATTTGATTATGCATATAAGGTATAAGTTGAGAAATCCCACCTGTGGTGCTGATCCTAATTTTGTAGAGAAATTTTGCCTATGATGTCCAAAGGCCAATGCAAAAGATTCAAGAAGTTTTTCATAAACAGACATTGTTTGACAGAGAAATACTTCAAAAATACTTAGATTCATCGATGATAGCTGCATTTACTGCCAGAGACTAAAGCATCGAAGGTGTTTGAACATAGAAGGTACCAAACTGTAACACGGAAATACTTTTGTGTCAAAAAATACTTTGTTGTTGAAAGATACTGGGATGCATGGACAATAGCTGCATGGGCTCCCAGAGACTAAAGCACTGAAGGTGTTCAAAAACAAAGGCACCAATCTCAAACAGGGAAATACTTTGGTTTACAAAAATACTTAGATGAACCAATGATAGGTGCATTGTCTGCCAGAGACCAAAGCATTGAAGGTGTTTAAACACAAAGGCACCAAGCTCTCATGTAATAAGGAAAGACTGTGGTGTTGAAAAATACTGGGATGCATGGATGATAGGGGTATTGTCTGCCAGAGAACAAAGCACGGAAGGTGTTTAAACACAAAGGCACCATTTTACAAGAAGAAACCTTGGTGTCTGAACCACTCATAGAAAGTGACTTGTCCAATATTTCTTTTCTGGGAGATATATCCATCTTGTAGCAAGGGGAAAATCATTTTCTGTTTGTCTTGTCCCTTGAGGAATGCATACATCAGACATCCATTCATCATGGATATTTGTTCTTTGCCATTTATAAGAGCTATCTATGTTCCTTATGGCTAATTTACTATTTGTTGAAAGTGGTTTTCCACATTTGAATATTCTGAAAAACACCACGAAACACCATCATAGATACAATGTTTCCTAGAAACCACTTTGATTTATTTGCTGTAAATCTGTTTTGGAAACAATGGCTGAGTTGAAACATTTTATAATGGTACTGGTGGTCCCTGTTTGGCCTAGTGTCTAAAATGTTTGACTTGTAATGTTTGGGTTCCGGGTTTAAAATCTTCTTTTGCAGCTAATTTCAAAGGAGAAACTTTGGCAAGGCACTTCAGAACACTAGCCTAGTACCATGCATTTCAGAAGATGTAATATAAGTGAAAAACTATTGATATGGGGCAACATCTCTTTGAAAACAGACAATTTAGTGATACTTAATAAATACAATTTCTGTATTACAATTTCAAACCAACTGTTTGAACCATAAATAGGAAAAAGGCCAACTGTAAGACAGTTATTTATTGACTAGCAATTTGAAGAAGAAGACAAAAAATGAAACCTTATTTAGATATAAGACCAAATGACCAGACAGAGATACAAGCTGAACCTTACCTATTCCATCATATGGGGTGTTGTGACTATTCCAACTGGAAAACTACAGCAATCAGCAATTAAGGTAGAATACCTGTAATCCCCCATTTTGAAACTCATCCCTTTTGTCATCCCTTCATCTGATTACTTCTGACATTCTCAGTATACATCATTTTAGGCTGAAACTATACGCTTTACACCAAATAGTTCTGAATAGTTTACTAAACAGTTTACGCTTAAGATTTGCGTAAGTCTAAAACAACAATTCCTCTTATTTCAATATTGGACGAAGCAATATTGCAAAGTGACACATCATTGGAATCGTCTCTCCGAGACGCTTCCAATGAAGTGCCACATTGCAACATTGTACTTTCATTGAAGAGACTATCCATGTTTATTAATTATGACTTACGCAAACATTTTCCGTAAGTTGTTTAGTAAAACGGGCCCGGCTTGATGTTGGCAGAGAACGACTGAAGTAATCAGACAAAGAATGGCTTTCAAAATGGAGGATGATGGGTATTCTACCTTAAGAAACAATTATTTGTGCAAACTTTTATATCAAAAGTCCTTTGAATGATATTTTTTGATAGTCATTATTGACAATTGATTATTAAAAATTGAAAGAGTTTTTAATTGATAATTTTTCTTTTCAAAAAGACAATAATAGATCAAATGTCATTGCATGATTGCATTAATTGCAAAAAATAGGTGCGTTTAGAGTTAGAACAATTACAAAATCCGCAAATGGGGATGTCAGTTGTATGCTTTGAGGGACACCTGTATGAGAAAAATTGAGAAAATGATTATGACAACCATGGAATTAAACAAGATGAAAATTTTCTTCTTTTGTTAAAATGTTTTTCACCCAAAACTCTCAAAAATAGAAAAGTTCATGCATTAGCATCTGCTTTTGTATTCTATTTGAAAAAGTTTTAGAATCTTATATGAGCTTAAAGCTTGTTTACCATTACTTCCGTATGGGACTTTGTTCCAGGATTACATAGTACTGATCCCAGGATAACTAAAAACCCCTGTGGTTGAAAGCAAAAACTGTCAATTGTTGTTTAAAAAAAAGTGTACAACATTTTGGAGAAAGAACTCATTGTGATAAAAGGATGTAATGCTCATAAGAAGAATTCTATTATTTGTTACAGTAGTACCTAAAGTCTTCTGCAGCAGCAATTACATCAAAATAAGGTTTAATGGAGTAAGAGGTTAAAGACTTAAAACCAGCAATGATTTCTGAAAGAGAAACTTGATGGCTTTATTCTATTACATTTTCATTGAGCTGTCACAATTTTAAATTATACAGGTCAAGAAAAATCAATGTTTGAACAATAGGAGCCGGTAGAAGTGTGACGTTAAATAACAACCTCTCTACCAATACGGCATCTTTTTGAATAAAAAAGTCATTTGTCCCTTCCCTCTGTGAACTAGACAGTTTTAAGGAATGGTGTGTGGATTGGCTTTTGTGACCTTTACATCTTGATCAACTGAATACAATTTATTTTATGTCCTGAAAGTAGTTAGTGAATTGGATTGTTTGTTTATTTTGTTCTGTTTGGATTTTACGTTGCATCAACAGTATTTCGGTTACATTGCAATGCCAGGCTTATAATTAATGGAGAAAGGCATTTGACCAGTTTGTTGCAGACAACTCTGGAAGGAAAACATTATGGGAAAAGGATAAATTGCTCTTAACGAGCAATTTCTCCTTTTCCCCCAATGTTTTCTTCCCTATTAGAAGATGGTTTTTCAATTTCATCACCTTTTGAAATATTGTCTGCAAACTCTTTCAATTTGGGACAGGTGAATATTTGGCGTTTGGTACGCTCATAATGGCTGGACAATCTGGCTAGACCATCAGCATTTAGTAATTTAATGGCAAGACTGTCACTCATGAATGTCCAAATACTGCACTGGGATTTGAACCCACGCCAAGAGGGCTTGTGTGTGAAATGGAAAAAATATCTTACAGTACTGTCATGCTTTCAATAAGGAAAAAAAAATTGCAGCAAACAGTGTGTATCAGAGAAACCACTAATGACAGGGAAAAATGCTCACCAAATCCAATGACTCCTATAAAATGAAGGTTAATAAATCATCAATAATTACAACAACAGTGAAATAAGGTATGATGATGCCAGTTGTTTCATCAAATTATGCCAAAGTTACAGCATTGTCAAAATAATCATTTTTAGAATAAATGAATACTTAAACATAATACTCTAATGGTCCAACTCAAAACTAAAACAATCAAAAGACATAAGTTTCAGTTTTAATATGAAATGCCTTGTTGTCATTACAGTTTCAATGCAAATATTTCATTTGATGGTGATCTAATCTCTGCATTGAAGCAATGAGATTGGTTTTTATTGCCAAAGTTGTTGCTGAAGGTATCAAAGAACACAGAATTTCTCTTTTTTGCCATAAAAGTTGTTGATATCATAAATCAGAATTCTTTTTCATACTTTACCATAGTCGTCTGCTCTTGCTTTGAATTTGGACAACTCACAACCTTCAATATGAGATATTTGGTCAATAATCTGCTACAATATATTTTTATGTAAAAGCAGATTTTTCTATTTCAGTACCAACAGCATTTTACATATAAATGCTCATTGCCCATTTAAGTCAATCATTTTGCTATTTTTGTTAAAAATAATTATCAATAAAAAGTTACTTATAGGCCCATCAGGCTGGGTGTAGTGAATAATGTTATGAATATCAATTGGTGTAACTTTGTACAAATGTCACTACAATAAACAATTTATATCCTTACTTCCTTTTAAAGGCATCAAGGTAGAGGTTGTCATGAATAAAGCTACCCCTGCGACAGATTCAAGAACTTATTCTTGTACTCAATAAATGTTCATGAATGTAAAATGGCTGTTCATGAACTTTTTAGGAAATCCAACAACAGGTTCATGAACAGCAAGTTAAGTTTATAAATACATTCATGAACCTTTTCTTGGTGTTCATTAACATGTTCGTGAAATTCTTGAATAATTTAAGAACAGCTTTGTGTTTATGAATGGCTAGTTAATATTCATGAATGTTCATGAAGTTCATGAATATGTTCTAGAATCTTCCGCTAGGGTTTAGCTTTGCAACAGTGGTAAGTTACATACATTCGCATGATTGTAACTGATACCATTGATATGTTTGAAATATGACTCTAATGAGTCACACAATCCCTTGCCTAATGAACAAGCTCAGCAAACAAACATGAAACAAGCGAAAACAAAAAAGCCAAAACATGAAAGCTATTTAACTGACAAACATGTGATGGTGACACCAAAGCCCAATCTAAGGGAAGGATTACTTCCCTTTGCTACACTTCAGTACAGTACCACTGCCTTATAGAAATCATGTGATGATAGATACAGTCATATGACAATAATAACACATCAAAGAAATGGGTTCTCTATGATTAAATTCAACCTGCTTTGCTTTGAAAATGAATGTTGAATCAAATTCATGCATTACCTTGACATTTTCTTCATTATTGTCATTCATGACTTTGTAATTCGTTTTCAAAATGTAAATTGTATCTACCTCAAGACGACCTTTTTTATAACAAAAATACACTGTTGATGTCTGGTACTTTGAGAGCATGACCCTATGTACTTTATCGCTTCATTGTATCGAATAAATCTTTCCTGGGTTGGCTGTTACAGGACCTTGTTGCGAACCAAAAAAATAAAATATATAAGGTTATGAAGTGGTTTGAGTACGATTTTAGAAACTTCTTTCAGTTTTTTACATATAAATATATTTTGTCATTACTTTTTTGTAATGATTGGGTCAAAGTAGTCCAATAACTTGAAAAAATGCTGTATTCCAATTTCAATTCAAAATTTATAAAGAAAAAATATAATCCTTCCAAATCTGGAAAGATTTTTCTATGAAAGCAGAGATCTCCTAGCCAAGTGAAAAGTGAGATCACTGCATAGGAGAATGACCAAAGCCCTGCTTAGGGGTCAAGGTCAGAAATTAATATATTCCCTGAGGTATTTTTATATTGATAGCATAAAACAAAATACATTTTTCATTGTGATATTCTGTTGAAACCAATGTAGTATTAGGGTGAACCTTTCATTGTCAGCTTTTCATCCATTGTCACATAGATTTTAAAGACTTCTGCTGCAGACCAATTAAACTAAAGTCTTATGCAGAAGTTGTTAGTTGGAAGAAAGCTGTCTTACAGAAGAATTTGAGGGTTGTGAGTTCAATTCCTGCGAAGAATGACATTGACTTTTAAGGACCTTTTATCTGTATTAACCCATTACCAAACAATAACAACATTTGACCAGTTTGTTGCAGCCAACTCTGGAAAACATTGTGGAAAAATGAGAAATTGCTCTTTATGAGAATACAGAATTATGTTTATTCTAAATGCAAGAACCTGTTCTCAAAAAGAAATAGAATTATTAGTCATTCAATCAATGGCCCTTTGTCTTTTAAACAAATATTAGATAACGGTATTGCCAGCAGAGGACTTCATGAAGGAGCTTTTTAAGAAAAAACCCTAAGAGATATTTACCACTGGTAAGAAGATTCTTCAGTGGTTTAGCGTAAAACTGAGGTATTATTCCTTACAGGGTCAATCATTGAAGGCAAGAGCTGGTGCCACTGTTTAGTGTAAAACTGAGATATGATTCCTTACAGGGTCAATCATTGAAGGCAAGAGCTGGTGCCACTGTTTAGTGTAAAACTGAGGTATGATTCCTTACAGGGTCAATTATTGAAGGCAAGAGCTGGTGCCACTGTTTAGTGTAAAACTGAGGTATTATTCCTTACAGGGTCAATCATTGAAGGCAAGAGCTGGTGCCACTGTTTGGTGTAAAACTGAGGTATTATTCCTTACAGGGTCAATCATTGAAGGCAAGAGCTGGTGCCACTGTTGAAGATAAAAAAAAACCAACATTTCTTTACAATATTGGAAAGAAACCATTGTGAAAACGCTGAAATTGCATGTTGCGATTAACTGATTTTGTCACAATCATACCTGAAACATTGCACTGCACATAAATGTACGTATGACTAGAAAACAGTTAAATTGGTTAGTTCTAGTAAGCATTCATGCCAGCATATCGAAATAAACGGGGGTTCAGTTCAATACTATAGCAAGTGCTTCATGATTATGAAGCACTTACTATAGTCTTGCACTGAACCCTCGAAGATAAATCTGTTGAAAACTATGTTAATTCCCAGTACTAGTAAACAACATTAAATGGTTGTTGATGGAGTTATTGTATTCAAGTATTGAGGCCCTCTTCTGACAAACATCATCCATAAGAATGACATCCTAGCACTTTTCTTAGAAGTGACTTGGCAGCAAACAAGAAATGAAAATGTTAACACTTTTCCCTTGCATCCCAAGTATTAAATGCTTTCACAGCTTATGATTGTTTTAGAAATCTTTGTTACAATAACTGAAGTAATTTGGTTTGAACACGCAAATTCTCCTTTTTCATCACAGTGATTTTGACTTAAAAGCCTTTATCCGTTTTCAAAGGTAAAGTTAATAGCTAGTGTTCTTTGAAGACTTTAAGCTGTTGTAGATATTAATCCTGATGGTGGAAGGGTTAACAGACGTTTCTATGACTGCTAAGACTGTAAACTTGCAGAGGTACTCCACTGGATGTTGTTTGTTTGACAGAAACTATTTGTATTACTGCACAGATTGCTTAAGCACCTGGTTAATCTATTAATAATATTATACTTTTCACCTATTTACTCGATGAATGATATCAGTTTTCAGCCTTGTAAAAGGTTGATGTATATGCTGTATAGTTAACCAGTGAAAACATTTGTCAGTAAACTTGTTATTATTCACTCAAAAAACTATTTACTTAAATATTAAAATGTCTGCATATGCTGTATAGCTAACCAGTGGGAAAAACATTTTTATGCTGTATAGTTAACCAGTGGGAAAAAACATTTATATGCTGTATAGTTAACCAGTGGGAAGAATATTCATATGCTGTATAGTTAACCAATGTGGAAAACCTTTATATGCTGTATAGTTAACAAGTGGGAAAAACATTTATATGCTGTATAGTTAACAAGTGGGAAAACATTTATATGCTGTATAGTTAACCAGTGGGAAAAACATTTATATGCTGTATAGTTCACCATCGGGAAAAACATTTATATGCTGTATAGTTAACCAGTGGGAAAAACATTTATATGCTGTATAGTTAACCAGTGGGAAAACATTTATATGCTGTATAGTTAACCAGTGGGAAAAACATTTAGATGCTGTATAGTTAACCAGTGGGAAGAAACGTTTGTTACATACACTTGTTGTTATTAATTCAAAAAACTATTTACTTTGATATTAAAATTTCTGCATGGTGGAATATCTGACAATTAACTTTCCATAATGAGTTTTTTTTATCAATTTAGTTGTCATTCTTTATTTGAAGATTTCGTGATGGACAGTTGAAATTGTTAAAAGATAAAAAGATATTTCTCTGATTTAAAATATAATTGTGTTAAGCAGTTGTTTGCAAGCATAGGGGTCCATAATTATTCTGGGGTCAGTGCTATGTATAACCCCTATGTCTACAAGCATGCAAAATGAATCCTGGGCACACAATGTCTAAACAGTATTTCTTATCCCTATTCAACCAACCAAGGGTATAAAAAGAATTGGGCAGATAGGCATGGCCACTTATAAGTTTTTTGATTTTGGCACACTTGTTGTTTGTGCAAGGTAATTATGCTATGCAGCACTTTGATTTTGGATAGTTTGATAGTCTGCTACTTGGTAGTAGAATAAGTTTTCCTGCTATCAGACTTTCAACTCTTAAATGATTGGTAATTTTCTAAAAATAGATTTCTGTGTCATCTGCTTTCCAAAACCTTAAATATCTGCCAAACTTTTATGAGGATAATTACATAGAATAGCAAACAGGTTAGATCGCAGACCAGCAGCCAATTTATTTGGCGGCTGGCCTGGATCTTACCTGTTTGCATATGCAGGAATTCAGTTCCAGAACTATAAGGGTTGAAACCCTATTCCAATAAATAAGACTTTTAAAACTCATCAAAATTAACAGCTTCACAAGGAAAGCATTAGACTGGTTTATGGAAAAAAAATCATGGAAATTTTATAATCTTAATTTTTGCCCAATTCTTTGTATTTGCCTGTTAAAGGCCATAAAGTCATGCTAGATGCATTGATACAAACTGCGCCGTTATATGTTTTGCTGCCACAAGAACACGATGTCTATTGCAGATTTCCTGTTAAAGGAATGGGTTATAAAAGAACGGGGAAAAAAAAGCGCCTCAAAGACATTACATTAGAGATGAGATAGTTCTTTGTGGTTTAAATGTGACATCTCCTTAGATTGCAGATGTCATAGCGATGCGATAAATCCCTAGGTTACCATAGCAACAATAATGCTCTTTTACAATTGAATTTAGTCAAACAAAATACAAATAAACTGTTGAATAAAATGTGACGGATTCAATCTCTATCATCCTTCGGAGCTCCATTACTCCAGGATCTGTTTAGTCTAATGTTTTTGTCTCTGATTCTGTTTTATTTTTTGCATACAATTTACATTGTCTTCTTTATTTGTTTTGCTTTGATTCACACTATGTCAGCATTTTAGCAGTAATAGTACGCTGCCAAGCTCCTTATGAATGTAATAAGACCTCTTACCTATCTGCCCATTATTGTTAGTACAGTGATTTTTTTTTTTGAATTATGGAGAAAATCGCCGCGTTTTCTCTTAATTTTGGAATTTTTCAGGAATAACTTAATTCAAGCATAAGCTTATTAGGAGATAAGGAAAAATAGTCAATTAATATGATTTGGAATGTAAAGAAACAAATTACTGAAGTATGGGTAGGACTTCATTGGCATTCCTTAAGAGTCAACAAGGAGACTGTAACCTTGAATAAAATTTTGAAGCAATAATTATTTTCCTTGGCATGATGTAATTAATGAGAATGAAAAGAAAAAGCTCTCCTTTTGTCTAGAGGGTTCTTACATATCCCTTAAATTGTCAATTTTTGTCAATCATTACTAATGGCATAATTTGTTTTATGCTAGATGGTCATAATGAACAAGCAATGTTTAAATGGCAAGAAAAATGAAAAAAGAACCGAAAATCAACTTTGGATATCCACAAAACATGTACCTTCCTTTTGGAGAATTTGTTTATGAAGAGAAAGTTCTCCTTTTGCTGCAATGTTTTCAAACGATTCCTGCCTCATTTATCATCATTTAACCCATTACCAAACAATAACGACATTTAACAACTTTGCTGTTGACAACTCTGGAAAACATTGTGGGAAAAGGAGAAATCGCTCATAACAAGCAATTTATCCTTTTCCCACAATCATTGCTGCCCTAACAGAAGATTGTTTTTCAGTTTCATTACATTTTGAAATGTTGTCTGCAGACTCTTTCAATTGGAACAATTGAAAATTTGGCGATTGGGAAAGGACTAACACAGTTTTATGAGCACTTCATTGTGTTGACAGTATAAACCAGGCTGGTTATGTGTGGCTTAGTGGTTAAGGTGGTGAACTAAGGACTAGGGGGGACACCTCTGGTGTCATTATGGAGTGTCCTTTGGCAAGTCACTTCAGAGCCCTCGTCTCGTACTGGTGGATCCAGGATAACCCTACTGGTCACAGGCTTCGGCTTTTATCCTGTACCAAACTGTAAACAGTAAATGGTAAAACAGTATGATGTAGGCAAATTATTTTAACTCAGTTGCATCGGGAAATTTCATGCATTGTCACAATGATTTCAAGCAAATATTAAGGAACCCAAATGTCTTACCAATTTCACAAGTCGTCGGTTCAGTGCAAGACTATAGTAAGTGCTTCATAAACATGAAGCACTTACTATAGTATTACGCTGAACCATTGAAGTATTGATGAATTTGCTCTCTTTTCAGACCAGACACCAAATTGAATATGTGATAGTGTGTCAAGGAACATGTCGTATAATATTTTTCCAGTTAATGCCTGGAATAGTCTATATTATCTAACAATAATCTGGAGGAATCTGCACACTAGACAAAACCCTTGTAATTTTATGCTATTACACTTCCCAAGTGGTGCCAACTTGTTAGGAATGCAATTAGGTTGTTATGAATTTCATCAAGCAAAAAGAGACCTTTGGAAATTCACAACTGGGTATTTTAACACCATGCTTTTCTGTAATATCAGAATATGAGTTGAACCCTTTTTCTGTATGAGGTTATTTGCTGCTGATTTGAATTGAATTGCTGTGACAAATGAATCACTTTAAAGAAAAGCATTACCTTTTGTGTAAATGGTTTCTTCAAAATACCACAAAAAAGGATATTTCTTTTATACATGATCATTGAGGTCCACTATTGCTTTCAAATTAGCCTAGCACTGGTGGATCCAGGAAAGCCATAACATAAATGAAAGATTGCTGACACGGCATTTAGCAACATACAAATCAAAATGGGAAAAAAGTATTGTGAAGTAGAATTGGTTGTTATGTGAGGCAATTAAGGCAGAACACCCATAATCCACCATTTTGAAACTCATTCTTTCTTGGGATTACTTCGGCATTCTCGGTAAACATCTGTCGTGGCTGGAACTATTTGGGCAAAGAATACCGAGAACAACTAATTTAATCTGATTAAAGAATGAGTTTCAAAATGGCCGATTATGCATGTTATACCTTAAGTAGATAATGGAGAAATTGCTTATCACAAGGAAATATTCCCTTTGACACCATAGCATCCTCCACATTTTATCTTTTGACATAAGAGTTCATCAGCAGGAGGAAATTACAAAGTATGGAAACTGATGTATTTATTTCGGCCATTGTGCATCAAGTTTTGTGACAATAGGAGTGGTTGTTGTGTGATCCATAATCCGCCAATCTGAAAGTCATTTTTATGTTGGATTACTTCATGCATTCTCGGAAAACATTGGTCGCCGCCAGACCTATTTGGTTCAAAGCAAATAGTTTCAACCCAAAACAGATGTATACCAAAACAACTGAAATAATCTGACTATAGAATGAGGTTCAAAATGTCATAATATGGGCCACGTCACGGGAAAAGGGGCACTCGGACATAGCAAACAGTGTAGCCCCAGACCAGCCACCACGTCACTGACGTGGCGGCTGGTCTGGGGTTACACTGTTTGCCATCTTAGAGGACATCAAGTTCTACCTTTAAATAAATACAAATGATAACTGTCGTGACTAGATGCTGGAATAATAGCGCTAAGAAAGAGTTGAGTCAGCGGTTTTTATTTATGTCTGAGTGCCCCTTTTCGCGTGACGCAGCCCAAATGGGTATTCTACCCTAAGTCCCCTTAATATTTTTTAAGAAAACACAGGTCTTAACAGAATCTTGTACATAAATTTGAAACCCACAACAAGAATGTCTGATACTTTAGAATTGTCATTTATAATGTTATTATCTTGGTTTCACTGGTCACATTATTTCTAATGAGGGAATTGATTAAGTTAGAATACCCATAATCCACCATTTTGGAACTCTTTCTTTTGTCGGATATGTTTTTGTTGTTCTCTGCATACATCGGTCTGGTCTGGAACTATTTGCTTAACAACGAATAGTTTCTGCAACAACCGATGGCTACCAAAAACAACGGCTGTAACCCTAAGAAAGTTTCAAAATTGGGGGTTACTGGTATTCTACCTTATGAATGAAAACTTGAGAAATCACGGCTTAACCCTTTACCAAACGCCAATTTTGCGACTGTCCCTAATTGAAAGAGATTGCAGACGACATTTCAAAATGTGATGAAATTGAAAAATAATCTTCTGATAGGGCAGAGAACATTATAGGAAAAGGAGAAATTGCTTGTGATGAGCAATTTCTCCTTTTCCCACAATGTTTTCCAGAGTCTTCCGCAACAAAGTGGTTAAATGTCTTTATTGTTTAGTAATGGGTTGAAGCGGTTATTGCTAGAGTAAAGGGATAAATGACAGATCGGTGAAAGCGGTTACACTCCTGTAGCCTGTGAGAGGCTCATTGTCACAGAAATGGTTGTCTTCTACAAGAATGGATTTCAATATGAGAGATAGCCTGTTTGAAAAGCCTGGTTATTGATTTGCTCTTCTAATAATTTAAGCTAGGAGAAAGTTGCTTTTCACCCTTTTGATTGAGAGCGGTAAGCTTTTTCCTCATGGTTAATGATACAGGAGTTATCAAGAATAAAAGTGGTTTTCCAAAGTAACCGAAGTTGACTAGGAGAAGGTTTATGAATGATTACGGAATTTCTTTAAAGATGTATTTTCTTTAGAAGCTGCAAGACTATTGGAAAATTGATTCCTCTTTCAAGATCGGATGTAAAAGAATTTATTGTCTGGTTGCTTTCTTTCGGAAATGACGAAACCTATCGGGGACAAGGATTATGGGTATCATATTGCCCTAGTAATGGCTTGAATGCTTTTTTCTCGCTTTTCTCTCGAGGCTTTCTCCGAAATTCACCAACACTGCTTGTTTAAATACAATTAGATTAGTGTTCTTCCCTTTCGGTTAAAACATTGACATTAATGATATTTTTCTTCCCTTCCATGTCCCTTTTACATTTAGATTCGGATTGGAATTACTGAGTGATCATTATTTGTCCTTTATAATAATGCAAACAATTTCTGATCATTATGAAAAAAGCAGAGCTTAATTATCATTGCAAAGCTATTTTACTCTGACAGTGGGGAACAGTGGTTCAGGGGTTGAGCTTCTGCCTTAGGACACAAGGGTCATGGGTTCGAATCCTGTGGGAAGCAGAGCTGCCTTGAGACCTTTCATTAAACCACATTCGGCGCAAGTACTGTTGCTGTATCCAGGAAGCAGAATTGAGAGTAAAATCTAATTAGTAAAATCTTTTTTTCCCAATCAATGTAGAATAAATAAGTTTAAAATAAATACTTTTTTGATTTTAGTGTTAAACCGTGGTCCTGTGTGGCCAAGTGGTTCGAGGTACTGGGTTTGAGTCTGACCGGTATATTTCTGGTTTCTATAGAGTGTCCTTTGGCAAGACATTTCAGAACCCTGGCCTTAAATTGTGAACCTAGGGAATCTGTAGCATAACTGAAAACTTGTTGACACAGTGTAAAAACCTATGTAAATAAAAAAAATGCCTACTATTACACCTTTACCATTACCCTGTGGTACAGATTAAAGACCTAAGCCTGTGATTCCTATGGCTTCCCAAGATCCGTCAGTACTAGGCTAGGGCTCTAGAGTGACGGACTAAAGGTCAATCCCACAAAACCAGAGGTGCCAGTGTGGGGTGGCCAGCAGGCGGCTAGATTTTCTTATACCCAATCTCCCAGATTTCAAAGCTTGGTATTGGTGCATTATGGGAGATAGTTTTGTCTGACTAAACTATTTCTAATATTTGCATAACATTGTGTTGTCTGGGATCGTGGACCAGGGACCAGTCAAGACAGTAATTGGTGTCGATGATCCTTCCCTATCTTAGTATGAGCAGCATGTTACATGTTCGATTTCTAAAACAAAAAGCATAAATTCGAGTCTGATTTCTCTTACACCATAGACTCTCGTTTGTATATTCTAATATATATTTTTCAGATGTTATTGGCTATTACATTAAGTATATCTCATGCAGATTTTTTGTCAAATGTTGAAGACACTGTTGTATCGACTTGTTCCTATATTTAAGCCTGTATTGTAGTAAGAAGAAGTGGTTGAGCATGTATGTCTGATGCCAAGGGTCCTGGGTTTGATCCCCATAAGCAGTCAAGTGAATATATGGGGACTTACACACAAATCAAAGCACTGTTTATGTATTTAGGAAGCAGTTGTAGAGAGATAATTTAGTAAGCTTTAAGTTTCTATCGCAATCAATATAAAATGAATAAAATAAGGGTTTGTGCTCAAATCCTGTAAAGCATTACTTGCAAGTAACACTCTAAAAATATTCCAATCAAATTCCTATATTTTGCAGCATTTTTTTTCCCTTCAAGATAAATCGTCAATTTAAGTCAAAGCCTACTCTTGGATATTATTTTGCTACTGATGATTATTCATTTTGGTATTTCATGAAAGATAAAGGGACAATGTCATATGTCAAGGGTACAATGCAAGACTATAGTAAGTGCTGCACATATGTGAAGCACTTACTATAGTCTTGCATTGAACCCTCGAGGTATTAGGTAAAATGAAACATTGTCTTTATCTTACAGCTAAATTGCTTAATGCTTAGATGCTGCAATTATTTAAGCACTTAATCAATGTCATAATTATGCTCTTTAAGATACCTACAACAGGTGACATATTGAGGGTTCAATGCAAGACTATAGTAAGTGCTTCATAAACATGAAGCACTTACTATAGTCTTGCATTGAACCCTCGATATAGGAACCTTCCTGACAAAGTTCGGGAAATTCTCATCATAAATAGAAGCTTCTTCAATTGTCACAATTGTTATCTACGATTTTGACATGGAAATGTCACTCTTAATCTATTACAAGTGTCAATTGCCAAGGCCTTCAGCTAAAATATGGATCAAGTTACTTGTTTGAGATGAGATTGTGAGTTAAGAAAATCCTTTCCATCATGTGTACTTGCCCCTGCAAAAGATTTAGGAATTGTTCATGAACTTAATGAACATCCATGAATTCTTAATGGCCATTTATGAACTCAGACTGTTTTTAACTTGTTCATGAATTTCACTGACTTGAGAAACAATTGTAACAAAAGGAGAAACTAAAAAAAGATCAATTTTTACAAAGTACTTGAATGAAACTTTTTACATTCCTTTCTCAGTAAACTTTCATATTATAGACAATGGCTTAGGTAAAATAACAGACTTACAGTGATTATGAATGTATTTTGCTAAAATTTCCTTATTGTGGAATGTCATAATTTTCAATACAAACCAGTAATCACAGCATAGGACCTGTTAATTAATTCATTAATATCAATAAGTAATAATCCTGTGAGGGGTTGAAGATGAAAGCAACAGCAGACAACTTTTTGTAAGTACTGAAAAATATGTTAATAGTAGAAACCATGTTTTCACAGTACTGAAAAAAATATTTTCAATAGAAACCATGTTTATAAAGTACTGAAAAATGTGTTTTCAGTAGAAACCATGTTTTCAAAGTACTGAACACATGTTTTCAGTGGAAACCATTATAATAGAAACTGTTACAGAAGAAACTCTTTTGACAATATGAGAAATTGCTCATTAACAGCATTTTCTCCTTCTCACGTCAAAATAGTTTCTCAGACATTTAATTGCATGCTCATTTGCATGAGTGAAAGCAAAGGTTATATTTTAAGGATTCAATGCAAGACTAAAGTAAGTGCTTCATGTTTGTGAAGCACTTACTATGGTTTTGCATTGAACGCTCAATTTAACTTTTTACCTAACACCAAATTTTCCAATGCCCCAAATTGAAAGAGTTTGCAGACAGCATTTCAGAATGTGACGAAATTGAAAACTAACCTTCTGATAGGGCAGAAAGCATTGTGGGAAACGGAGAAATTGCTTGTTAAGAGTGGTCTGCAACAAACTTGTCAAATGTCGTTATTGTTTGGTAATGGGTTAAGTACAGTTTTTCTTTTGTATTATGCACCCTTACATTATCTTCTCTATGTACAGAATAGACTCCCATTTATTTGCTTACAGCTACTTCTATACAAATTACATAAGGTTAGAGTGTAAACCGCATTAAGCAATGATTTACATCATAAATGATTAACTACAGTTTAACCCATTACCAAACAATAACCATGTGTCACCAGTTTGTTGCAGACAACTCTGGAAAACATTATGGGAAAAGGAGAATTTGCTGATAATGAGCAATTTCTTGCTGGTAATGAGCAATTTCTCCTTTTCCCACAATGTTTTCTGCCCTATCAGAAGATTATATTTTAAGTTTCACCACATTTTGAAATGTCTTCTGTGAACTCTTTCAATTTGGGACAGTTGAAAATTTGGTTTTTGGTAAAGGGTTACGACAATGATTTACATCATAGATGATTAACTATGGTTTAAATGGAAAGCCTCTGTGTAAATAACCCTGTTTTGGAGGCGGGGGTTTAATGAGGTGCATGCAACCTTTAAATACGCCCAACTGAAAAGAAAGTTTCATTCATGTGAACTCTCTGTTGTTTGTCGTCTGTCTTGCATTTCACTCATTCTTGCAGGACTTTCTTTCCTTGAATTTGTAACGAGCCCAGGCCTGCTGATTTGGGGAAGTTTTATCACTGGAACTGTTGAATTGGGAAACCCAAAACTTGGTGTTACTTTGAACTTTTGGAAAATCTGCAAGACTATCAGCAAAGTAATGGTAAAAATCAGAAAAAAAGAATGGAAAATTCAGAGTATAATCAGAAAAAAGTAAGGCAAAACCATCATAAGTCAGAAAGAGTAATTGCCAAGTCACATTAAAATAAGAAAGAATAACAACAAAGTCATGGTATCAAACTTTGCACCTATGTATACCATTCAATCACACTACTGTCACAATTCTTAAAATGCTGGGTTATTTTCTAAAAAGAGACTTTTTGCTCTCTGCTTTCCAAAGCCTTAAATATCTGCTTGAGTTTTTTTGAGGAAAAATACTCAGCGCAGCAAACAGGTTAGATCACAGGCTAGCTGCCAATTTATTTGGCAGCTGGCCTTGATATAACTTATTTGCATAAGTATGAAGTCGGTTCTAGCACTATAACGGTTAGGTATCGTTGCTTAATGCATAACTTGCATGAAATGTCAAGGCTATTTATAAGGTTGGAATGGTTTACAATCAAGTGATAAGATCATTTCTAAAACACGATTAAAACGCTTGTTTGCCTAATTGAGTGTCAGATTATTTTATTGATCCTGTTGCATTAAAGACAAGGAGATCTCAAACTCTGCATTAACCCTTCACATTATGCAAACCAATGGAGAGATCCGATAAACCCCGATAACCATAGATTCATATGGGAAATTATTACTTATCCGGATTGAAACCAAGAGAACTTGTTCATGAACTTCATGAAGATTAATAAAAGGTAAATGATTGTTCATGAACACAGTTCTTTTTCATGAAATTCAAGAACATGTTCATAAACATCCAGAGCGGGTCCATGAACCCTTTCACTAACTTGTTCTTGATGTTCATGAATATGTACTTATAATTCATGAACAAGTAAAGAACAGGTTTGTGTTCATGACTGGCAAATTAACATCCATAACGTTAATAAAGGCCATGGATAAAAAATGTTCATGAAAAAGTTCTTGAATCTTTCGCAGGAGATTGACTCACTCCAGATTGGTTCAAAGACCAGTTGCAATAGGTTTAGATTTTCATGAGAGGTAGTCTTTGGGCTTACTTATGGAATGCCAATGGTTCCACTTGATTTGACCAGTCCTTAGAAAAAAAGTTGAGCTTTGGGGCTTCCTTCATTGATATTGAGCCAGGTATTGCAATATATCTGAAATACAGTTGATGCACTATAAGACCTCAACAGACAAAGATGCTGAGTTGTGTATGTATTGCATTACTTTTGAAACACTGACACAAATTAAAACACCAACAGATAAATATGCTTGTGGTGTATGTTTCCCAAAGAATGCCATAATTACAAAAGGACAAGGGGCCCGTTTTACTAAACAAGTTACGGAAAATGTTTGCGTAAGTCATAATTGATAAACATGGATAGTATCTTCAATGAAAGTACAATGTTGCAATGTGGCATGTCATTGGAAGTGTCTCGGAGAGACGATTCCAATGATGTGTCACTTTGCAATATTGCTTTGTCCAATATTGAAATCAGTGGAATTGTTGTTTTAGACTTACGCAAATCTTAAGCGTATACTGTTTAGTAAAACGGTACCAAGGTCTTTGCTAATCTTGGTTCTTTCAGCTAAAGAACTGCTTTAATTGTCCACTCTTCCATATTGGCTTTTCTGATTTTCATAAATTGCATTTGATCATTAAATTATGATCTAACAGTAATTCCAGAGTTTTTCTTGACCGCCCCAACTTATATAATAAATGGCCCAAAATTCTTGTATAATTATGACCCCTAAAGATTATTTTCCATTCACAATTCCATATTATAAGGGGCCATTAAGGTCCCCAAAATCGAGGATTCAGTGCAATACTATAGTAGGTGCTTCATGTTTATGAAGCACTTACTATTGTATTGCACTAAACCCTTGAAATAAGCATAAGTCAATGAAAAACCTTGTTATAGTCTAGCCTCCTGTTGTATATTTTTTCTTAAATTTCAGCTCTTGTTATGCATTACCTAATACAGAAATTCCTGAAAAAAATGACATTCTACAGATCTCCGGAATCCGGGAATAAGGGCATGCCAATATTGACTGCCATTGTATTGGTAAATATGGGCTTGAGATGATGAGATCATGTGACGGTCTCACAGGAACCATTTAATATCTCTTTACCCTTGCCCTCTAACAGCATTGGTCTTCTTGTACTAATAGGGTTTAACAATGCCTTCAACAATAAACACTGCTTTGAACAATTTTGAGTTATTCAGCATTCATGTTGCATTTATTTATATGTCCTTGTTAATGTTGGTAATCTATGAGTATAAGGCTTTGAAATAAAACAAAGTATTTAAGTAAACTCTGGGTCTGTAGCCTAGAACATGAAATTGTTTGGCCCCTCTCCACCTGGGTTCAAATCCTGGTGATATGGATTTTAGATTTTTAAAAGAGGTAGGGTCCTAACTGACTTATGGAATGCCGATGGTTCTAAAGCCTTAATGGGCAGTTGAGTATGGGGTCTTCCTATATCATCAAGAGTTCGGAATTGTAGCTTAACTGAAATAATGTTAATGTGATGTAAAAACACTATAAATAATGCTAAATAAGAAATAATATTTTTCACTTATTTATATTTGCTGTATACTACATTCTGTTTGAAGTATCTCAAAACCTCATATCAAGGGTTCAATGCAACACTTCATTTATTTATATTGGATTTTACATTGCACCAACATTATTTTAGTTATGTTGTGACGCCTTGCTAGTAATAATGGAGGAAGACCCAATACTCAGATGCCCATAGGGCTGTAAAAGCCCGGTAGAACCATCCGCACTCCGTAAGTCAGTCTGTTGACCCCTCTCATGAAAATCCAAATGCTGTCACTGGGACTTGAGCCCATATGGAGAGGGGCTTTGTGATATCAAGTGCTCTACTCTAACCACTTAGGCCACAGAGGCCACGATGCAAATTTGCATCAAGGCCTTTTACAAAAGTGAAGGTCTTGCACTTAGGCCTCGCATCATTATGAGGGAGTATATTGATGAAGGAGGTAGGCCTTTTAGTTTGACAGAGGCAATATTGGCCATTGGTATGCTTCTTGTACATGATTACAGTTGAGGGGTTTTAGAGACACTCGAAGGCTCCTGATTTACCAATAACCTGTCACACCAATTACAGGCTTACAGTCTCTTTTATGTTACATGGGGGTTAATGCTGTTTCCACAATTTTTAAGTGATATCCTGTGTGGCTCAATGTTCAGTGGTTAAGGTGGTGGACTTATAACCTTAGGGCTCGAGGTTCAAGCCCAACCAACACTTTTGGTTTCGTAGAAGTGGCCTTTGGCAAGTCACTTCATAGCCCTAGCCCAGTACTGGTGGATCCAGGGAAGCTGTAGGAGTCACACACTTAGGCCTTTATCCTGTTCCAAACAGTAAACAGTAAGAATATCATGGCTTTCTAAGGATTAATTTGTGCATAGTTTAAACCTATTTATTTATCATCGGGTGTGACGGAAGCTTGAAGCTTATATTATTCACTCTCAATAACTGCTTCCTGAATATTCGTACAGTACTTGCACCAATTTGTGGGTCAATCCCGAGAATTTTCACCCTGCCTTAGAGGGATGGAACCCTGGAACCTCAGTACAAGAGGCCATTGCTCTTCCGCTGAACCTAAGATGCCCACTAATATGTAACACTAATTTCTGCTTGTTTTAGATTTGAGAAGTTTTGAAATGGAATATTTTTTTCAAAAGGAGTGGCCTGTATAGGGAGCAAACTCTGGACTCTTAAGTTTTCATGACCACCATCTCAACAGCTTGCGCCATAAAGATTCCTTGGCTTTTTTTTTTATAGTCTCTAGGTCTCTTGATTGCACCAAGTAACGATGTTTTAAGATGTTGTTTATATCTCACTAGTACTGCTTTATTATACTTTCAAAGTCTTTGACATTCGTTTCTACATAATCCCATCTATTCAATGGTCAGTCACAAATAAATCATGTTGTGTTGACTTCATTAAATATTGAATAAACTGTGGCTGAGCAGAGGAATAAACTCATGATCCCTGCCCTGGGAAAGATTCATGAATATTTATGAACATTGAATGACCAGTCATGAACACAAATCTGTTGTTAACTTGTTCATGAATTTCAAGCCCATGTTCATTTTCATCAAGAACATTTACATCACACTGAAGAACCTTTTTTCAAAATTGTTGATTGGTGACAATAATTTTTTGTTTTTTTGTGTGGGTTTTTTTTAACCTATTTTCTTAAAATTTCAACATGTGTGTTACCAGAATTATATTTATGAACTGTAGAGTTGTTTTCTATTGCTATATGTAATTAAGAGAGGTCATAAACTCCTACATGATGAACGGTATTGGTTTAAGGTGGGAAATGTCATCATCAGGTCATATCAACTTGTTAATTGTTTTACTTGTGCCACAATGTAGATTAACTAATCCCCCCCCCCCTATACTAGAACCTATGACTGGTCCAAATTGAAAGCAGCAGACGTAGAAGAATAACACAAAATAAAAATTACATTCTTTGAGATATTACATGGAATTCATCTTGTCAAACAGATGAATTGATCATTTGGTGCTTAGAAGTAAACTATCTGTGTTCCATAATGGTATCCAAAACTTCTGCTACACATGCCTTAACCCTTTATCAAAGCCCAACTTTTTGACTATCCCAAATTGAAAGAGTTTGCAGACGACATTTCAAAATGTGACGAAATTGATAAATATTCTTCTGGTCTAGCGGAAAACCTTGTGAGAAAAGAAGAAATTGCTCGTTAAGAGCAATTTCTCCTTTTCCCACAATGTTTTTCAGAGTTGTCTGAAACAAACTGGTCAAATGTCTTAATTGTTTGATAATGGGTAAATGTGAGGTGCAATGAAGTAAGGGATTGTTAATAAGATACATGTGAATTTTTACAGGTTGTAGGTTACTCTTATAGGTAACTACTCATGTTACTATTTAATGGTTTTGGATGATTTTGTCAGAGTTGAAAAGTCAAGTTCCCGTTAACCCTTAATTATAGTGCTCGAACGGACTTCATGGTTATGCAAATAGGTTCGATCCAGGCCAGCCACCAATTAAATTAGCGGCTGACCTGTGATCTAACCTGTTTGCTACTCTGAGTATCTTTCCTCATCAATATTAAGTAAATATTTAAGGCTTCGGAAAGCAGACAATACAAAAATCTTTTTGGAAAAATTACCCAGCATTTTAAGGGTTAAAATGTTTTAATTGATCTTGGATTACCTTACTTTTTATCTCAATCATCAGACAACATCAAAATCGATACCACTGATTATTGTTACATGTTTGCTAGGTATTTTTAACAAATTAAGGTAGAATACCCATAACCGGCCATATTGAAACATATTCTTTCGTGGGTTTACTTTGGACTTTGATGGTATACATTGGTCTGAGCCAGACCTATTCACATTAACCCTTTCCCAAACAATAACAACTTTTGACCACTTTGTTGCAGACAACTTTACTTTAGAAAACATTGTGGGAAAAGGAGCAATTTTTCCTTTTCCCACAAGGTTTTCTTATCTTTCTGAAGAATTTTTTCAAATACATCACATTTTGAAATGTGGTCTGCAAACTCTTTCAATCTGGAATAGTCTAAAATTTGTTGTTTGGGAAAGGGTTAAACCAAATTGTTCAGGCTCAGACTGATGTATAGCAAGAATGATTGAAGTAATCCAACAAAACAAAATGTTTCAAAATAGAGGATTGTGAGTATACCTTACACTATCTCCTTCATGTCAGTATTAGTAATTAAATCCAATTTAACCGTTTCCCAAACAATAACGACATTTGAACACTTTGTTGCAGATTACTTTAAAAGACATTGTGGGAAAAGGTGAAATTGCTCGTAACGAGCAATTTTTCCGTTTCCCACAATGTTTACTGCCCTATCAGAAGATTATTTTCCAATTTCATCACATTTTGAAAATGTCGTCTGCAAACTCTTTCAATATGGGACAGTCGTAAATTTGGTGTTTGGGAAAGGGATAATCCAATTTAAAAGAAGCAGCAGCAGATAACTCTTTTTTTTTTAAACCTCTAGCTTTTTCATCAATTATCCAAAAGGAGTAAATATCAAGGCTTAAAGATGAAGCACTTACTATAGTATTGCACTGAACCCTCGATATGAGGTATGGGAATTAAGATTTATTATCAAACATAATTAAAGTTATGATGCTCAAACAATTTATAAATAATCATTTAGCTTATTGTAGATATCCTAATGAGTACAGTACTGCAGTGCTTCTAAACATTACCTTGTGGTACAAGCATTTTAATAAATTATTTGTAGTGGAAAGTAAGGTAAAGTTGTATTTTGATTTTTTTTTTATGATAAATTAAACAGAAAATTGTATAGGAAACCTATTTTGTTGATTAAAAGAGTCCCTTCTTTTATCAGTAATTTTTCTTTACCAACCCTAACATTTTTAGATTCAGTAAAATTCCTTTACATGTCTAAAACTTATCATTTTTGGCTGTTATGAATTAAAAGCATCAGATTCTGCAGATGACATTTAGAATATGAATTATGAAGATTTGATTTCTAATATGATTTTTGTAAAAAAGCATTCTGCTAAAAGAAGAAAATGCCCCTTATGAGCTCTTTTGCCATTATTCTGCAAATGTTTCAATGATTTGTCTGCTGCATGTTAAAAAATGTGCAAATAGGAGAGAAAGTCCAATGATAATCGCTTCTCTCTCTCTCTCTGTTTCACTTGCAGTGCTTTGAACATTCCAAGATGCTTATCCCTTTCCCAAACAACAAATTTTCGACTGTCCCATATTGAAAGAGTTTGCAGACGACATTTCAAAATGTGATGAAATTGGAAAATATTCTTCTGATAGGGCAGATAACATTCTTGAAAAAGGAGAAATTGGTCGTCACGAGCAATTTCTCCTTTTCCCGCAATGTTTTCTTAAGTCGTCTGCAACATAGTGGTCACATGTTGTTATTGTTTGGAAAAGGGTTAAATATAATCTTCATTGAATTTTGAGATGCTAAAGCTAAAGAACTGTAACAATTCATATTGAGCTACTTTTCATATCGTCTGCTGTCAACTTCAGAAATCATCAGCTTGTTATTAAGAGTCTTGACTGATGGGTTTGCCCTTATCTAACCCTATTTCGTGTTCGAGATTTGCAGTACATCAGTGAAAGGATTAAATGGTTGTATATATTTTCAGAATAACAGGATAAACCAACAAAAAAATATTGCAGACGGAACAAGTGTTACTATAAATAGACCCCACTAAGCATTTGGATAGAAGAGAGGATCATGAAATGAGGCGTGATTATTGGTGACAAAATTGATTGTAAAATAACAGCATCAGTGGGAATGAGGTAGATTGCGTTTGATTATCGCTATACTGTTATGTAGTTATTGCGGGATTCAATATTATTGGCGATCTTGTAAGTGATCTTCGCGAACTCTCTCTCTTCAATGTTGACTGGAAGCTTGTTTTTTAGCAAAAATTTTTTATTAGACTGTTGATTTGTGTTGTATTTCTTTGATGGGTATCTGAGATTTTGAACCTTTTTTGTGAACGTTTTGCTGTGTTTGGTGATTTCATCGTTAACAAGTGAATGCTGACTTGTGGATCTTAAACCGATTATAGGTATGTGATACTTTGTTGTATTGTACCCTTTACCTTGTATGAGATGTTGCGACTTTCCCAAATTCAAAGCAGCAGCAGACTATATTTAATTGTAGGTACCTTAATAATCAAACAGAAAAATTGACTGTTATATGTATATCCCCCATCTGCCATATTGGTTTTCATTTCTTTCGATCTTAATGAGACATATTATATGACATAAGGGATTATTTTGCTGTATGTTTGTTTTGGAAATTGATCATATTGTAATCCGAAAATAAGGAACAGTCAAAAGATGATTAAAAAATCCAATTTATTAATGGAGAATTGCTTTCATTTTGTCACAATGCTTTCAAAATACTTGATGTATGATTCTTTTTTAGAAATTTTACTTATTTACTTTGCATGTCTGATCATTTTGTTTTTCGTATGCAATGAATCACTTTGTTATAATTTTTGCATCTTTTATTGCATCATCATTTTTTTCTATATGTGGAAGGGGGAAGAGGGTTTCAATCATTTCCCTTTATTGATTTTGATTTTATGTGTTTTCATCTCTTTTCAACCGTTTTTCAGTTATATCAAACCAGACAGTTTACATATCAATACTCCTGGAAAATCACATTGTTATTTCAACCCTTTCCCAGACAACAAATTTTCGACTGTCATGAATTGAAAGAGTTTGCAGACGACATTTCAAAATGTGATGAAATTGAACAATATTCTTCGGACAGAGCTGAAAACCTTGTGGGGAAAAGGAAAAATTGCTAGTTACAAGCAATTTCTCCTTTTCCCGCAATGTTTTCTAAAGTTGTCTGCAACAAAGACGTCAAATGTTGTTATTGTTTGGGAAAAGGTTAAATTTTAAAATACCTGAAAGAAAGTTAAGTCTAGCTGTGGTTTTGGACTTAGGACCCCTCCATTGTAAATATGATTAGCTACTAACTTAGCTATTGTATGAGGTACAACTTTCTCTAATGGCATTGGTGTTTAACATCTTTTCTGTGGAATGAACATTTGGAAGAATCTTTACAAAATGATAATTTGATCACAATTATAAGATAATTGTCCATTTGTCACAATGATGACTATGATGATTGATTAAATTCTGAGTTCATTAATTATCTTTTACACATTGGTTAATATCTTGAATTTGCCAGCTGAAAATTAGGGAGACATACAAGCAGATAAATGCCTTTTAGGACAAAAAATATATAGAAGCAGATGAATTCCTTGCAGAAGACATTTCGAAGGTTCAATGCCTTCATAAACATGAAGCACTTACTATAGTATTGCACTGAACTCTCGAATTCTGAAGTCATTTCAGACATATAACAAATATACTCATCTCTTTCAAGTTTTCTTGTGCCATAAATTATGTTTGCTGTTGACAAAACAATGTACATAATGTATGTATTTCTTGGAAGCACTTCAAATCCATTCAAACTTGGAAATGAAGATCTGCTTTGTTGAAAGAGCTTCTTCATTAAATCTTTTGTGGCTGGTTCAAATTGTAAACATGTGCAGACAAATTAGTGTTATGTCTGTAAATTAATATCAGCTCAGTTGTAACTGAAAAAAACATTATTAACAAAAGGAGTAGATGCTCATTTTGATCAATTTATCCTTTTGTTGCACTGGTTTCTTGGTTAGGTGCATTTTAATGTGTTTAAACATATATCTGTATGAATCAAATTATTTAAACAGTAATATTTAGATGATTTTGATATTTCAAGTTCTATCAAATACTTGTTATTTATATATTTATTGTTCCTGTTAATCGAAGGGTGATAAACAATTTAATGACTGGCTTAACCTTTACTGCATTTATAAGAGACAATTAAAGAATCTTCAATCTATAATGAAAATTTGTGCAATTGCTCCAAGAGCAATTTCTTTGTTTGTTAAGATGTTAATTTCTCTATTTAATAAAGGAACTTACAATTATGGTTTGAAAATGCTTTATAAAAGAAAAGAATTGAATTCAGAGAGCATTGTCACCAGAGGAGAAATTTGATATATGTATTAAATTTATTTGTATTACATGGAAGTGGCATTTTTGCATATCAGGAGTTGATTTTGCCTGGTTCGTCAATATGTTCAAGAATAATTATGTTTTCATGAATGACCTTTATTCATTCATGTCTGTTCATGAAGCTCATGGACAAACCTCTTGAACTCTACACAGGGGAACTCATCAAGCTACAGAGTGACTTTGGACAAGGCTCTTTTTCAAACATACTGGAGGAATCGTGAATGGGTGAACTGTTGCAGCAATATAACATAAGGTGGAATACCCATAATGGAAAACTGGTATTTGCTTTGGTTGAAAAATAAATTGAAATATACTTCATGAAAAAAGCGATCATTTCATAGGTATTTACCAAGTCTTTTTCCAAAATTAGGTTGACTGAATTTATATTTACAAAATGAAATCAATAAAATTGGCCATTTATGTCATTAATTACCTCCCTTTAATTTTAAATTTTCGCATTGAAATTTGAACTTACATGAATGAAGTTGGCAAATAGAAAATCAAATCCAGAGAAAACTCTCAAAACATAAAACTTGACTTTTGAACGGCATTTGTTCTTTCAAAACTTTAATTTGATTATCCTGAAAATATTTCAAAAAGGCAGATTATGGGTATCTACCTTAAAATGTTCCAAAAAGCTAGATGAACGCCATAAAAAATCAAAGTGCTGAAGGCACTGAAGTTGGATGACATGATTCAAATGGATGATAATCCTGCAAGGGTTAAAAGCATTGTCAACAGTATTTCATTTGCTTTACTGCTTGCTTTCATCAGCAATAGACTAAAAACTTTCAAATATCTCAAGGACATCCCAAGAACAAAACGCTAGTTAGGATCAGACTTTGGACATCTAGGTTATGAATTTTACATTAGGTCACGTAGAACCCTACAAAATATACTAGTTGCCAAATGCATCCATATTGGTTGCTAGAATAATTATTACAAGAAAATCGTTTGAGTATGAATAGGAAAACAAATAGGAGACAAATACAACAAACATAGTTTTATTAGTATTTAAATGTATTTATTTTTCAATAGCTTTCTCTTTTTATTAGTCAGAGACAAACATGTGTGAAGGTGTTTTGTTATGTGACTGGAAAATAATAAGTTTTACAAAATGTATGTTTTTATTATGCATATTTATACATATGCATGTTAGTGACTGAAGAAATCAGTCTTATGGACCAAAATTTAGTTTTTTAACTTTTACATATTATGATTTGGTAACATGTCAAAATTAATATCTAAAAATTTCAAATCAAAATTCATAAAACTAAAAAAAGAATCAGTCATATTGGGAAACTCAAGGCAGTCTATATTTAATTGTGACGTCTGGTTGTTTAATTGACTCTGATTGGCGTTTCATCGTTTTGACTTCATCCTTTTGAGTATCGACAAGTTTTTTGTGTGAACTACCTTGTATGAAATTTAATAACTTCTTTTCCCTTGATTCTTTGTTATCCAAATTGTCCAGTCATGTTTTCAAAAGAATGCTTTTTCTCAATATTAGGAGACACCAATGCAAATACTATGTATTCATTGTGAATTGTTTGTTTACCTTCTGCAGTATTTTCAGAGTTATATCTGACATATGACTAACATTTACAAGATTTAAAAAACACCCTTTGCTTTCTCTTAGCGTTACATATTTTAAAACGTTAAAAAGATGATCGATTGATTCTGAATAAAATCCTACTTCATAAAATAAGTAATTATGTTTAGGATATTTATAAACATTGTATAGGATAACAAATCAGACTCAAAACCTAAATCGACGACCCAAAACAACACCTCTCAAACAACGCTAGCTTAAATGTTTTTACTTCTTGTGCTTTCCTTTTAATAAATATTCCTTGTGAGCTATACATTCAGTTTCTATGAACAACAAACAAAGAGCTTGTTGCCAATTCATAAAACATGTACCCTATGATACCAGGAAAAAATGCGATTCTCTTGTTCCATGCTGTCCTTAACATAACACAAAACTATCAAATGGAAAACTGATAAAGAAACCAGATGGCTTTAATATAAAACTATTTAACTTTTCAAGCCAAACACTTTAAGATGGCAGTTCTTAAGCTACTCCTGTGTATTTTCTTCATCATCCCTGAATTTCACTCAACTTCCAGGGTCCTCCTACTGTTGATGGTTTTTTGGACACCTATAAAAGAGTATAGATGAAAATGATATTTAGATATGAATACCTTTTTTCTAAAGTGGTTAAGTGTCTTGCCAAAGAACACTTCTAAGCAACCAGAGGGGCTTTAGCATAGGATCCCTTGGTACAAAGTCAACCACCTTTACCATTAGACCACAAAGGTCACTACAATGCTTCATCACAACTTTATACCATGTATATGTAGAGAATACAGAGTTTTATCTACATGTACTATGAATTTGTTTTTCAAATTTAGATGGTGAAGTGCAACAGACATGACATCAAATACCATCAACTATTATTGAGTCTAACTGAAAGCATATACATATATATAAACAAACATAATTTTTTTTATAAGAAATAATCAATTTTTTTGTTAGCTTCACACACATTCTCACTAAGGGGAGAAAAAAGGTGAGAAAAATCTGTGTGTTTTTTTCAAGTTATAGTTATGAGCTGTTTTTTTTTTTCATTTATCATTTCTTCAAGAGCTGTCTCGAAATACTGGCTTGTAAATAATGAATACTTGAATTCTTTTTCTTGCTATGGATAGTCTTGGGTGTTATTCTTTCAACCATTTTTTTCTGAATTAGGTACTACTTAATGACATTAGCATAATGTGTCCAGCATGGAAATTATGGTCACTTGTGTCAGTTGAAAACTAGATGACTTGTAAATGATTCATTCTACATTACGCTTATGGTTTTCTTTATAATAGAGTTTATGATCATCAGTGCATGTCACACTAGAAACGATGATCATTTCTTTGAATTAGGTAATAATATTTCTTTGTATTAGGTGATAACAGCTTGATTCAAAACATCCCACATTTACTCACAATCGTGATAATTAACATCAAAAGGATAAATTCCTCATAAGTCAAATTTCTCCTTTTTTCACAATAGTTAATATTTTAAAGATTTTTTTCTCACTCATTTTCATTGTTATGGCTCTATACTTCATTTGTATCTAAATTTAAATCCATATGAGAGAATTGGTAAAAAAGAAAGAACTTATCCTAAGTCATATCTTAGTTGTTGTGATAAGACATACATTGTATCAACCATTTTGCATTACACTATATGCTAAGTCTGTTATAGATCTGAGGGTAAAACATGCTTACCCTGTGGTACTGCATTCTATGCTGTAGCGACTGGTACACCAGACTGACATTGTCTGGGGTTAATTGGTGGGACAGGCATGCAAAATGCTTCTCTACAACCTTCGTCTGAAACAGAAATTATCTGATATAAATACCAACAGCATAGGTGTTTAACATCATTGATTGTTAATGACATCAGAGCTCAATTTTGGAGCACAACTTGTAAGTCACCACCACTTCTATGGAACTATATATGTTATCAAATTTATCCTTTTCCCCTTTACTATGGACAATCTATAATTCATCAACCACATTAAATATCAAATAAACATGGAATATAATTCCAGCATGCTATATTCCAGCTTGCGATGCAAGGCACATAGAAAGTGTCTGTTGAATATCTAAGCATGACTTGCAGTCTTTTTAAACATAAAGGTTCTTGATTTAAGTAAATCTTTTAATTTTCTTTACATGCTTAAATAATCACATTAGCCGAAAAAGGCAAGAAACAAATATATTCTTAATGATTTGAGAGCAATCGTTAGAATCAGCTTATACTTTTGACTCAATGGTTTCAAAGGTGTTTTGAAACAGATACCACAAAGTGAGGTATCATAGAGTGAAGGATTATGGACGTGATTCTGATGTTACATAACAATGCAGAACATCAATGGTTCAATGCATTACTATAGAAAGTGCTTAATAAACATGAAGCAATTTCTATAGTCTCGCATTGAACCCTTAATATGTTCATATGGGCTCAACGCTTTCTCAACAACGTCTCAGTCATATCACAGTGTATAAGGAGGGGAAAATCCAATTAAACTTAATTTTCATTTTTCATCAAGAAAAAATAAAATTGAAACTCACATTGTCCTCAGCAAATACACTCCAGGCATACATGGGTCCCAGGAATGACAGTCTGGCTACCTCCATACCAGAGGCCTTGCTAAGCGGCTTGGGGAACCAGTTGGGTAAGCTTACCATCTGAAAATGTATGAAAGATAAAGATAAGTTATACTACAGCTATGTAGGGAACCAATTGGGTAAGCTTACCATCTGAAAATGTAGGAAAGATAAAGATAAGTTATACTCTAGTAATGGAACATAAGTTATACTACAACTAGGTAGAGAGCCAGTTAGGTTAGCTTAACATCTAAAAATGTTAAGAAAAGAAATACAAGTTATACTACAGCTAGGGAACTAGTTAGGTAACTAACCATATGAATATAGAAATAAATAAATAATACTTTGGCTGTACCTAGGTGGCTGTTTGGAGTAGGATTTGTAAATGATTGGCAGATTGAAAACATGAATAAGTCATGATGGTTAATCTAAAATTTTACTTTGTTTAAAAGAAATTGAGATTCGCATATTCAATGGATACCCGTCTTCATATTAACACATTATTTTGTTGCCAGAAAATGGTTTATTTTTGTCCATACATACCTAAATCAGGACATATTATACCAGGACAGGCATTTTTCCATGCAACTTTCAAACGCCACCATAGCATTTTTTTTTACATATATGTGAATGTATATCTCCCTTATATTGCATGAATGCAATATGACAGCATTGGTCACCACTTTGTGAGAATGAGTGATCAGTTTCTTTAAGAATTGTTTATATTGCCTCTTTGAGTTTTGCTTTTTTCCACGCTTTGAAGCTGAAATAACTTACATTATTTGATAACAGACAGAACAAATATTTGCAGGTCATGCAATCAAAATATTAAATGGATTTCAATATACCTCTGCATCTGTTTCTCCAATCCAACTGTAAATAGAAGCGGGATAGTGGTGCATCATACTGCCTTCACTGTTTGCTCACTGTAAGTCATGGTTTCTGTTAGTTTCACTATACACTCTGGTATTGAATGACCCCTTCATCTTCCAGAAGACTATGCTTTTTATCTGTGATGTAAAAAAAAAATCTGCTATAAGGACTAAACATTTGTTACATTGGAAAAATGCACTAAGTTTCAAACATAGCACCCTATAAAATAGACAAACTTTTATCAGTATAATCAGGTATGAGCAATTTAAAACAGAGAAATTAATTTTTCATAGTGATTTGCATAAGAAAGCATAAAATACTACTGAGAACATTTATTATTGATTGATAAACCTTCAAGCAATTAAGACAAAAAGGCATAGCCCATCTTATTTTTCTGCAGTCTTTTAAATGTTTTAACCTCCCCCAAACCCAGCTGCAACAGTGTGGATTGAACTCAAGTAACAAAGTTTCCACTGAAACCACTTACTAAGCTGTTATAGATACTCTCTCAGCGATTTGTCTATTTGGAGTTACAAACGTCAAAAAATTGGTATTGACAATCCTTGTCACTAAACCAAAGACTATTTACCATATCTTTACTTATCAGATGCTTAAACCCTGTGCTTTCGTTAAATAACGTGAAGTGAGCATGCTTTCGTTAAATAACGTGAAGTGAGCTGTCATGTTTGTCTGATCATCTTTGGGATTAACAAAATTACCAGATTTCAGCAAGTTAAGAAATTTAAAATTATCTTCGATTTGGCGACAACAATTGTTAATATCAAATAACTACCATATATTACTATCATGGCACTTTGAGGTAGTCCTTAAAAACCACACCCACCAATGAATAATTCAAATTAAGATCATTGTTTACAAAATAAACCATTTAAAGGAAAGATACTTTGTCACTGTCTGTAACTGGGTTTTTTTCTGTGGTGAGTGATTCAAAGCATTCGGAACACCTCGGCCATTTCTTAAAATAACCTCGGAGGTAATGGGGAGCCATTTTTTAAAGTAGATCAGCAACGAAGGGCATGTCCGTTTGCAATCGTATCTACTCGGAAATCCCCGGCACAAGCCGGGGATTGCCGAAAAGAGCCGATTGACAAAATATGAAACAAAGATGTGTTGATATGATCATCTTTAATGAACAGGGTAAAAAAAACATTCAGTTGTGATATATAACCAATTTGTGTGTATTTAAATACATATTTAGTGCCTGTCTGCATTTTGCGTTATCCGCCTGAAATAAGGTGAATTACCCCAGGATTTCTGGTGTATTCATGTACTGCCTACGAGGTATATCTACCGATTGCCGAGTAGATACGATTGTGATTCAATGGTCATTTCCCTTTGAGTAAGAGCTATACAGGTACTCATTACAAATGCTATGACAATATCATAGAGTTCATATAGTTTTTTGAGCCGGATGTGAACATTGTGTACATCTAATCCTTAGGATTCTATAGGCACCTGGATTTGGTTGTGTTTGTTTGTTTGTTTTTCCATTAATGTACAGGACTCAGTCTTGAGTGTTATATTTGATTTATGTTTGCAGCAATGAGTACATTGAGTACTTTATCGTAGACTCATTTCTTATTACAAGAATGCATAATGTTTACAAGCAGAATAAGATTAGTGAAAGAGAGAACCCAGTGAAAGATATTGTTACTTATTGAAATGACTAAGATTATCCTCTTAATGTTCAATGGCTCTTTTCTAAAAGAAATCGTTAGACCTAAACGAAATTATTCAAGATAAACATTTAGTACAAGCTTCATACCTTCTCACCGGAGTGACACAATGAATTACGGTATGCTTTATTGTATCGAAGACTGAATTCATTTCAAGTATCTTGTCTTGAATGCCGAAGCCTAGATTAATTTGCAAACGTGTATGAGGTAAACAAAGATGGCAGCAAACATTGATGATTGACAGGTTATCGACAACTTCCGGTCATTTTCGTAACGCATTTAAACAGAAAGTTAACAATGATTTCGATGATGAAAACCAAAGTATCCATGCAAATCAATGAAATATCATTTTACCTACCGTTTATAAGGAACAATGCTCCTTCCAAGACAATGCGAAGAAAACACGATCGGGCGTCCAACACGATTTACACTGAGAGAAATATGTAGGTCAATATCGCTCCCCATATTTTCGAACAGGAAACCTGGATAACTCGGGGCTAATTCTTTCAAAACTGATAGAAGGGCCGATGTCAATTGCACCTCACTTTAGTAAGATAGTGATTTAAACCTTGGGGACCGAGATTGGAAATTTCAATCAAAATGATACATAATTTATCATGTTTTATCACGAAATTAAGTAGCCGACTGATTGCAAGTCACGTTTTCGTTTCTAGATCCCCTAGATAGTAACGTCATAGGGTTTTCCCCACTTGTCTAGCGGTAAGATGGAAATGAGGCGGGGCTTTCTTCCATGTGATCGGACGACTCATGTCACATGATATCCTTATTTGGCTTGTTAATGGGCCTAAAAATAGCAATATTCGGTCAAGGGAAAAAATGAAAAAAATAGTGCATACCATTTCCTATTAAATACGATTGTGGTGTCTCTAAAACTTAATTATTGACCACCCATCATCTTTCAATTATAAAGTTTGAATAAAAAATACATAGCATACAGTATATTATGATCAGCTTTTTAAAATATTGACGAGTATAGGACAAGTTCAGATGTCAGGTCATCCCACGGCGGTTCATTTTGTAATAAGGTCACGAAACGATTTCGGAATTATAGCCTTGTTAGATGACTGACGTCATCCAACAAAAAATCAATAAGTCATCAGGACTAATATTTCACTGTTTTGAGTACTTGTTTGTAATTTTGTCTGCTGGAGATTTCCTGTTAGGGGAGAGAGGAGGGAATGTTTTATTGGAGTTTCATGTACAATCACCAATACAATGATACAGGGCCTTTTCCTTATTGATGGCATGCATTAAACGGTGCAATGAGCACAATTGAGATCTCTTCAAGTGCTCCCTCTACTTTGTTGTTCCAAGTAAACCTGTTTAACCTATTGTTTCAGATGAAGTTATTGAAAGGCCCATGAAAGGAAATTAATGCTAAAGCAAACTATTTTATTTGGTAAACATTTGGTCAGGTTCAAATAGTTATCACCAAAAAACCCATCAGCTCAACTTAAACATGAAAGTCAACAAGAAATGACCAAGATCAGCCAGTTAAATAATTCAGATTGCCCCATTCTTCACCTCTGACCTAGTCGCATGATACCCAAATTTTGAACTGACAAATCAGATTTCATTATTTTAGATATTTAAACAAATAGATTGTTGATAAACATGATTAGAATAGGAGACAACTGTATTTCAAGCTCAAAAATAACCTATGTCAAAGGAGTTTATTAGATAGGGTCTCACAGCATTAAAAAATTAAATATCATGACTTTTATGAACATGATAATAGAACTCCATGTACTTTTACAATAATTTATTTGTACTCATCCTTTCATGTGCTTTTATATAAGCAGACATGGCAATAAAGTGTTTCATTCAGAAAATATTTCAATAAAAGGATGGTGTCTCTTCTTTGGAGAGATATATATTTTGTGCATGTAGAAATTAATAATTTCTTTTTGTCACAATTATTACCTCTTTTCCATGTATCATGTTTATGGTTTCCTGATACTTGCGACTATTCTTGGGAATGAGCATCCTATTTTTGCTGTCTGAATCAAGTGGTTTCAATATGTGTCCTATTTTTGCTGTCTGAATCAAGTGGTTTCAATATGTGTCCTATTTTTGCTGTCTGAATCAAGTGGTTTCAATATGTGTCTTATTTTTGCTGTCTGAATCAAGTGGTTTCAATATGTGTCCTATTTTTTTGCTGTCTGAATCAAGTGGTTTCAATATGTGTCCTATTTTTTTGCTGTCTGAATCAAGTGGTTTCAATATGTGTCCTATTTTTGCTGTCTGAATCAAGTGGTTTCAATATGTGTCCTATGGCAAGGCACTATTTCCTGGTTAAGACCTGAGAGTACTAGAATGTGACACCTAAAAGATATCACGGTAAAGAATGTAGTGTAAAGTACCCACTCTACAAATAGCACATATAGCAAGTTTTTTTACCCTTATAACAACCCATTCGAGCATCCCCTTATCAAAATCAATCGAATTCAGTCGGTTATGCAGTCATAAACATTCATAAGTTAGGAGCTAAATTCTAACATTCGCATCTTTCTGGTATTTTTCGATAGTACCGGCATAACGTAAACTTTACCGAATCGTACCACGATATTTGATATCATATCCGTCCTTCTAGATGATTTAAACTTTAATTCGAAATTATTTGTCAACCAAAACTTTCAATATACTAGTAATCATATCATTAGGGTATAACAAGTAAGATAATTACATAAAAATATTTGGTTGCATGACGAATTTCCAACACTGATCTGGCTGAACAGGAACTGCGTGATGCCGGTATATCGTGACTTGACATTTATTTGGGCCCTCGCTTCGCACACTTGCAACTTGTTTAGAGGTAAACGGGTACATATTGTCGCGCATCTCACTGTTTAAAATCAATAATGTACATGTGCGAATGCAATAATCGATATTCTTTAAATCTAGTTCATTTATAAACAGTATATATCTCTCGTTCTTAATAAAATAAAATCTTTCAAATCATAGAAAAATGGCCACCATTTTTTTTACGTCATTTTTTTACATCTTCGCAAAACCACTCGAAACATTTCGTGTTTTCTGCCCATCGAAAAAAAAAGTAATTAACTGCAATTTCTCCAAACATAGATTTTTCCAAGATATGCCACATATACCAGAACAAACTTCGGCTTACCATACATGATATATATAAAGTGCACTAAAAGTTTACGTTCAGATTTCGCATAAAATGAGCATGAAAATTAAACCCCAAAAATGAAAAAAGCAGTCATATCAGATAACATTTTGTTCCTAGAATAGAACAGAATAGACTATTCTGTATCTGTTCTCTACACTACATTCTATACCATGATTAGATCATTTGTAACAATAATCTAACTTAAATGTTTCATGCTAAAATGGTGAAAGTGGGTATGATGGAATATATCCAAACTTTTAAATGTATATTAGATAGAATATATCCAATCATTTTCATAGTTTAGTTTAAACTTATTTATTTTACATCAATTGTGAAGCAAGTTCTCATAACTTAGATTAATCACTCCGTTTTCATATGTATTTAATAGAAGGAATTAGTTATATTCATATACACTTTAGTTAATTTTTTATGCCTTTGCAAAAAAAAGTGTTTTTGAAGAGATTTGATACAATGGCAAATAAGAGGAGGAGTTAATTTGTCATACAGCTTGTAAATTCTCCAATTCTATAGAGGGTGTATAGAAATTGAAATCATTCGTTATCAGCTCAAGATGATCTAAATACTTAACCCTTAATCAAACAATCCCCTCAGAGCGTCAAGAAATCTGTCCTTAAATTATATGAACAAAAAGTGGCCATTAATGAACAGAGAGTGCTTTTTGAAGATGTTCATGAATTTCAAGAACATGTTTATGAACATATTCCTTGACATGAACAAGATTCCAGAACTGTGTACTTAAATCTTTTGAACACAAAATGGCAGTTGATGAACAAAGAGATATTCTTGACCATGTTCATGAATTTCAGAAACTTGTTCATGAGCATATTCTAGATCTTTATGATTATGTTCTTGAAATATGTTCAAAATATGTTCATGAATATGTTCATGAATATGTTCAATGTTTGTCTATGGCTTGCCATTTAGATTCATGCCTGTTCATGATGTTCATGGACAAATTTTTCATTAATCTTTTGCAATTGCACGAATCCGAATTGGTCATTCATACATTACACACTCCTGGCTCTTGGCTAAGGAAGATGCACCTGAATGCATTCCATGCAATGCACCCTTTACCATCAAACATATATTGCTAGATTGCATTGATTTTCAAAGAATTCGTGCAAAATATTTCAATGTCAACACTATTTTTGAGCTTTTTGAGACTGTCAGGATTGAATTAATTCTTTCCTTTCTCAAAGAGGTTGGGATTTACAATAAATTGTGATTCCTTACACATTCTAAATATATATACATTTATCAATATCATTTTTTCATCACACACTATTTATTTTATATCACACATTCATTACAAACAATCAACAATCATTAATTCTTTACAAATTTTCTGTCTACTTTTGTTCATTAATTACAAATTCTTATTTATTTTTTCTTTAAACAAATACATTTTAACCTATTAATATTTTTAATATCCATTCATCCACATCATCATAATGCGCGCTAAATGACCTTATCTGTCGATGCGCCTTAAAACACCATTCATTCATTCATTAATCTTTTGCAAGGGTTTTTACATCGTTCATGACGCAGATGATTTTCAGTATTATTGTTGAAAAATTAAACTCCAAAGAGGAGAAACAATTTATCTTGCTTATTTTAACATTTTCCAATTTTGTTGCTGCATGTAAAACAAATTAAATTCTCTTCATATAACCATGAATGTTCATAAAGTTCATTAATGAACATTTCCTCATGTGCTAACAAACAGCTCTAATCTTTCATTCAAAATGGACTTCAATTCACCACATCTAATTCAGAATACCTTTATAAGAAATCTTTGTGACATCAGTATAAATTGCTATGAATTAATTAGCAATATATCCATTTTGTTAAATTTCATTCTAGCTTTAACCACAAATTAAATGATGCATTTAAGATATTCCCTAATGGAGTATGATTGCGTAAAACATATAAGATAGTTAATGTATCATAATATGTTAATAGATATCATTTTCAGTTCAATAATATATTCTACATTAAGTACTTTCCTTTTAATGAAGGAATTGGCCCAATGTTATCTTTTGCATTTGATTTTTCAAAAACATTTTGATGATTTCTAATGTGCCAGTATATACATTTGAAACTCTGTCTAAATTTGCGGTTTAGACAGCAATGAAGAAATAAGCAGAGGTAGGATCTCCACTTATCATGGGGAAGGTGTAATTTGGTTCGAAACATCCTAGAGCCTCTCAAAATAAACCTTAACCATTGGCTATTACGATTTTCCTCTATTAGAGGCTATTAGACAACAGTAATGCAGTGGTAGAGTGTCTGCCTTTTGAAGCAAGGGTCCAGGATTCGATCCCTGTTTCCGGCGGGGTGATAATTGCCGGGACTTGCTCGCAAATTAAGTGCAAGTACTGGTTTTGTATATGGTAAGCAGCCATTGAGAGGGAATATAACAGGCTTCAAGATTCTGTGACAATTGATGTCAAATGAATCATTTTAAACTAATTAGAGATCTATTAGAGATGTAATTAGTCTGTCAAAGCCAGTATTAGGTAAAAAAACTGGAGCACGGATTTGCATGCATGGATAGCTGCAATTAAGCTAAATATTTGTTGAAAAGGCATTAAATACTTTGTGATCTTTATGAATATACATAAATTTTAAATAGCCTTTCATGAACACAAATATGTTAATAATCTGACCATGAAGTGGTAGAGATGTAGCTAGTGCATTAAAGCCAGTATCAAGCCAAAAATTAAAGCACATATTAAGATACATTAATTGCTGCAATTAAGCAAAATATTTGTTGAAACTGCATTAATTACTGTGAATACACATTAAAAAATTAAACAATTTTTACCATCTCTGGCCTGAGAGATAAAGTGTTTATGTGGTTATGAAAGAGATTGCACCTTTTACTTTATCACTTTGATGCACAGGTGATTGATTTGATTAATGTAATATTTAAATGCATTACAAGCTGAATCTACTGAGCTTGAAATTCCCCTTTTTTATTACACCTTATGTGATGATTATTCTTGTTTTGATGCACCTGCAGCTGTATGTTTTAACCCTTTCCCAAATGACAAATTTTCGACTGTCTCAATTTGAGAGAGTTTGCAGAAGACATTTCAAAACGTGATGAAATTGAATGTTATTCTTCCAATAGAGCAGAAAACCTTGTGGGAAAAGGAGAAATTGCTCAAAGCGAGTAATTTCTCCTTTTCCCACAGTGTTTTTCAGAGTTTTCTGCAACAAAGTGGTTAAATGTCGTTATTGTTTGGTAATGGGTACACCCTTAAAATGCTGGGTAATAGATTTTTGTGTCATCTGCTTTCCAAAACCTTAAATATCTGCTTTATCTTGATGATGAAAGATACTCAATGTACAAACAGGTTAGATCACAGGCCAGCCGCCAATTTACTTGTTGGCTGGCCTGGATCTGACTTGTTTGCATAATCATGGATTCTGTTCCAGTACTGTAAGCGTTTATAAATAAAAGTGACTAAATGAGAAATTGCTTGTTAAGAGCCTTTTTTTCTGTTGTCAAAATAGTTTCCAAACAATATGGTTCAGAATAAACGGAGGGTCCTGAGTGGCCCAGAGGTTGAGGTGAGGACTTTGTACATGAGGATTCCAGGTTCAGTCCTTGCCAACAACATTTTTCTTTTCGCAGTCGTGTCCTTGGAAAAGACACTGCAGATCCCTGCCTTGCCCTGTTTATTCCAGGAAAGCTGCTAAATAACTGAAAAACTGTTGACAAGGCGTTAAACATATAGCTGAAAGAATGAAAGATTTTTGAAATTTTATAATTTCATTTACCTGTAATGAAGTTAATACAACATAGATTGGCTTTCAACTCTGATCAGATAAGTTCATATGGGATAAAAGTCAGCATTATCAAAAAAATATTGTGCATTACTATTGGGGAAATGTTTTGTTGGTTGTATTGATTACTACAATGACCAAAATAAAGTTGGAATGGCGTAAACCCCAATCTAATCAATCCAGAATATCGTCATCGAAATTAGAAATTGCTGATATGATCATATTAAAGAAAAAAAATAAAATCTATTTTGATTGGTTTCTGAAACTCTTCCAATTTGGGTCAATAAAAATGATGTTGATTTTTAGAGAGTTAATGTAGTTGAAAGAGAAATTGAAAAAAAAAAAGTCTGCATGTGATTAAAGGATTAAAAGTAAAAACTTGAATGTGCTACTGTTACAAAGGTAAAGCTGTTTTCAAAAGCAGACGTCATTTTTGATGTGACATAAAATCTCTATGTAAACACTTTGTAGATAAAAGTTTTCGCTTTTCTTTTATATTGAATAGATCTTGAAAATATCAAAGTAAATGTAGTGTGTTTTATAGGTTTATAATTTCAACGTAAATTGTATAGAAAGGAATAAATTACTGAATCGGAGCATTGAATTCAACTTGTTATTAGGTAGGTAATGTGGTCGATTGAAAAAACACGCTTCAGTGAGTGGTATATAAAGCTTGGAAAATATTGATTATTTTGATAAAAAGAGAAAAATCAACAGAAATTGAAATGTAACAAATTACTGTTTAATAACCTTTTCCTATAATCATTAATTTTCTCCCTTAATTCCTGTTATGTTTTAAACCTTTGAAATCTTTGTGACAAAAGGAGAATTTGGTAAGGAGGATCATATTCTTCTTTTGTCACTATGAATAAAAAGATTGAGTATCTTATATAATTATTTTTCAATTATTAACTTTTATACATATTTTTGTTTAATCTCATGATTATCTTTTAATATCTGATACAAATTTCTCATAACGGGGACAACCTTTTCCATCCTTTCAGCAGACAACCTTTGGACAAAAAATAACATGTATAGATTATTTAACACCATTTATTATAAAGCTTAAAATTATAAAACGGTTTATCTCATTTATCAATCAACTATGTGATGTAATTTGCATACTGAAATCATCAGCAATTGATAATACAAACTTGGTAAAAAACAATAATTTAATTTTGAAATTAGGTTACAAAGAGAGAGCTTATTTCTCGTAAAATTTAAATGCTAGTAGCAATTTTTGAAACAAGTGATTAATCCTTTTGTGGAAAAAGGATTTGCCAATGAAAGGCATATTCTTGTCTAGTGTAATTGTTTATGAAAATCATCTAAAGCGTTTGATTTTGAAAATAAGTTTGATAATTCTTGCTGAAAGTATACTTAAAAGCATCTCCATTTAATTGAGCAGATAAATGCCATACTGATGAATCAATGAGAGTCTGTTCTGATATGTTTCAATTCCTTTGTTGGTTACGTCCCATTTTCAACGATTTTTCAATTATATTGCAGCAACAACTCTCTTGAGCATTTTTTGGAAATCTACCACATAGGATCGATTCAATACTATAGTAAGTGTTTCAGATACGTGAAGGAGATATTATAGATAGATAATTTTATTTCACAATGTATGAGGCCTCTGGCCCATAATACAAACATAAACCTAGCAACTGTATTCATGAAACTGTACTTTATGTTCATGAACATGTTCTTGAATTTCATGAAAACATTCTGTGTTTTTGAATGTTCATTTAATGTTCATGAATGTTCATGAATGTTCATGAAGTTCATGAAAAAGTTCTTGAATCTTTCGCAGGGGTACATCCATCTCCTGTACTACTCAGCCATATCCTGGATCATTGTGAATATTATCTAAATGACTTTACCTATTTCCTCATGTTAAATCTTTGAAGAGTCCAAATTAAAAAGAACATCAGATGACAAAAAAGCAAGCAATAAAAGAAAATTACAACATGAAATTGGATAAAACCCTTTGTGACACAAGGATACATTGCTCATATGTAGCAATTTATTAATTTGTCGTAGTCATTTCTAAAGAATATTGTAGTAGAAGTGTCATAATCTATGGTATTACGGAGCAAGATGTTAAGATTCCGTGATTGCCAGATATAACTGTTTATGACTCTGGCGTTTTTTGTCTATGTCTGTTTGTTTACACTGTGGGGCAAATAGCTTTTTATATTTTCGGATTATCCTGTTTATCTTTGAAAAGAAAGTGTATGTACTGGTACTTAAAGATAGCTGTCCATACTTAATTCCTTGATGATTGGATTGACTTGCAGTTATACACTGTTCAATAGCCTTTCAGCCCTATCCAAGTCCTGGTGGATCGAGGAAAGCTGTTACAAAACGGAAAAATTGTTGATACCACGTTAAACACCATACAAATCACCAGCATTGCATGCTATATGAGCCTGTATTGTAAAGAGAAACAAATAATCAATTTCAAAATAATGACATGATTAAATATCATGCAAAAAATCAGCAAAACTACGATTCCCTAGTGAAATAAAGCTTTTACTTGACAATTAGTTAGAGCTTGGGTTAATGAACAATATCTCTTTAAAATCTACATGGCATGGTAAAAAAGTAAATGATTAATAAATGCCCTTAAAGAATTATATGGGCCATTATGATCCATCTTATCAAAAAGCATGGGGGTTAAAGGAGTAATGCATGCAGATTGCATGATATTTTATTTTTTAATGATCATTTCAAGAGTTCAGCACAAGACCACAGTAAGTCCTTTACAAATCAAGGGTTCAATGCAATACTATAGTAAGTGCTTCAAAAACATGAAGCACTTACTATAGTCTTGCACTGAACCCTGGAAATGTGAAGTGCTTACTATAGTCTTGCACTGAACCCTCGAAATGTGAAGTGCTTACTATAGTCTTGCACTGAACCCTGGAAATGTGAAGTGCTTACTATAGTCTTGCACTGAACCCTGGAAATGTGAAGTGCTTACTATAGTCTTGCACTCAACCCTCGAAATGTGAAGTGCTTACTATAGTCTTGCACTGAACCCTTAGTATTAGGTAGGAATCTCTCAGACAAACATATACTTTTCCCATAACTAGTACAATGTAAAACGTTTTCTCATTGACATGTCTAGAACCTATGTGACAAAAGATTACTTTATCCTCAAGCAATTCCTCCTTCTTTTCATGCTATAGTTTGTTAAGCCCATGCACCAAACACGATAAAGATAAATATATGATAAAAGATTATGAAGTAATGAATTAACTCATATCAAAGGGTATGCTTTTGATTATCAGACATTGAAAGACTTTCAATTCAGTGGACACAACATTTGAAAGGAAAAATAGCTTAGAAAAAGTAATTTTTCCCTTTCTTACGAGTATTTCAAGCTATCTGCAAACGCACAATTTAAGGGCACCTGTTTCATGTAAAGGATTGAAAGATTTATGGAAAGTGAAGCGATAACAACTGGTATCTGACTAAATACATAAACCATTTGATTGTTATCTTTTCTGCATAAATTGTTTAAGATTTCAATCTGTATTTGCACACTTGAAGTCGCTTTTTGTTGGTTTAAATTAAACTTTATTCAACTTAACCCAGATAATCAGTCAAGATAACGTTCAGTTAAGGATCCACTTCAAAGTTGGAGTTATTTTTCTTTGATTGCAATAATTCTTATTCCTAATTCTCCTCTAAAAAGGCGGTTTTGTTGACATGCCTGTCTGTTTTCATCTTAAAGAGGTTGTGAGTTTGCTGTCACAGTGATGTCATACTCAAATCACAAATAGGTTGTGTAATAGATTTCCTTTTAAGCAGTCTGATCTTGCAAAATATTCATGAACGTATTCGTGAACTTATGAATGTTTATGAAAGTTAAATGGCTGTTTATGAACAAAGAACTCTTTCATGAAATTCAAGAAAAGGTTCACAAGCATCAAGTACAGGTTCATGTATATCTCCATACCAGCTAAGCAATTAAATAAGCTAGATATATTTGGGACTGCAATATATCTATTCTGAGACAAAAGATTCTAACCACATCATAACTCAATTACTCCATACTCATCACAAATATCTTGTCCTTTAATAACATCATATGAGTATGGGGTCTTCCTCCATCATATAGAGTCGGGCATTGCTACATAACGCAGGTTCAGTGCAAGACTTTAGTAAGTGCTTCATGAAGCACTTACTATAGTCTTGCATTGAACCATTGATAACTGAAATAATGTTGATGTGATGTAAAACCCAAATGAATAAAAATAAAATAACATCACAACTACTTTGAAATCAATTTTGTTATATTGTAGTATGCAACTGATCTTGTATTATATTGAAAATAAAATCATTGTATAGTATAATTGAGTTGCATTGTAAGCAATGAAGAACTGGGTAGACTATTTTAAATATCTTGGTAACCAGAGTTTGATAGTGGTTTTACAAATCATAAATTAATTAGGTTTGAAGCTGAGCAGAATTGTGAATGAAAGCAAATAACTTTTTAAACTCCATTTAGAATAGATATAATTGATTAAAAAGCAAACATTGCTTTTAATGGATAAATTGCTCCCAACGAGAATAATGAATTAGAAGCGTAAAAAGATAACATTATTTAAATTCCATAAAAAAAACCCCTAATAAACAAGAAAACATTTCGACTAGAGAAGAAATTCACAAGCAATTTCTTCTTTTGTCACAATGGTTTCTTGTATCATTCATTATGATTAATGTCTTTTAGGGTTCTTTTGTGTGAAGTGTTAAGAAAGAGTAGCAAGATCTGTATATACAAAGGGTTTATCAGCGAAAGGCCCATGAACAGTTGATAACAGACTTTGTCAGTGGTGAGATGATTGATACGGGTTTGGGGGGGAGCAAATAGTTCTGCTGCTAAGATAGGCTTTGTCCCCTCAATGCTTCCATCTTAAGGTAGAATACCCATAATCTGCCATTTTGAAATTCATTCTTTCCTCGGAGTACTTGGTTTGTTCGATCTCCACACACATCGATCAGGGCTAGAAGTTTTCAGTTTAATGCAAATAGTTCTGTCCCCAACCAATATATATACCGAGAACAACCATAGGATTCTGACACCAGAATGAGTTTCAAAATTGGGGATTATTGGTTTTCTAGCTTAATTCTGTGATGCTGTAAGGAAAATTGTGACTATTTTACTTGACAACAAAAGCAGAATTTCTGCATGATATTGGTCAGAAACCATGGAAATGCATATTGGAAGCCAAAAATTGGACTTTTTCAAGTTTCGACAAGTCTACAGTGAATCAATGCTTATTTAACCCTTTCCCAAACACCAAATTTTCAACTGTCCCAAATTGAAAGAGTTTGCAGACGACATTTCAAAATGTGATGAAACTGAAAAATAATCTTCTTATATGGCAGAAAACTTTGTGGGAAAAGGAAAAATTGCTTGTTACGAGCAATTAGTTCTTTTCCCAAAATGTTTTCTAAAGTAGTCTACAACAAAGTGGTCAAATGTCGTTATTGTTTGGGAAAGGGTTAAAGGTGTTGCAATGGTTTTAGAGTTCTAATGCATATAGACTGTACATACTTAGATAATCATATTGAAACTTCTTGAATTAATATTTCTTTCAATTGCTTATAATTTCATTTCATACAACAATACAACAACTGTATTGTTTCAAACAATGTTTTTTTTTTCACTTTTAAATTTGTGAACTAGCAGTTTAGATTAAAGAAATTAAGGTGGTTTGTACATCTTTTCACTTTCTCTTATGTGGACGACTTTAATTTCAGTTGAAGCAGACGTTATGTGTTTATTATCGAAAAATAGGTTTGAAATGAAGAATGACTTGCAGAAGATAATCATAAGTTATATGTCTCGTCTCTCTATTATGAATTTGCAAATAATAAATGACATAAAATATAACTTTTTACTAAAGGAAGTGCTTTCAACCCTTTACTAAATATTCTTTTCAATTTATCAGTCTTTAAACTACAGACAACTTTTGATTCTATAGTTCATTAATGCAACACATTTTGCATAATGAGCAATTTTGTCCTCAATGTTTATCAAGGGTTCAATGCAAGACTATAGTAAGTGCTTCATAAATATGAAGCACTTACTATAGTATTGCATTGAAACCTTCTTATGTTGCATCTTGGGGGAAGCGTAAAATTGGCCTAGGTTGATTTAACAGTCGAAGAGGTTTTGAATATTAGAAATTAACTTATTTTCAGGTGCAAGAGGAGGGTTAATATTACATCATGGATACTCATTTAAACCCACCTGTTTGAAGAATATTTTTTAGAATTCATGCTTATCATTTTTCAAAAAAAGAATGATACATTTTCGTTCTTGATAATTGTTGAGGGTATTTTTTTCAATTACAATCAGATATGTATAGATATCTCCTCTGAAAGCTTTAAGAACTTAAATAACTCATGAACTTCATAAACATTCGTGAATGTTCATATTTTTCATCATCAACTTGGATAAGTCATAATATGAAGTAAATACTGAAATATCCCAGGTTTCATCCCATTATCAGGGCTGATCATGATTTGGTTTCATAAGCATATTAATATAACTTGATGCATCAAGTCAAAGTTGTAGTTAGGCATATCATCATAAATTAATCCTTTACATTTGCAAACAAATACTCATAATAACCCCTGCAAAAGCTTTGCGTACTTATTCATGTGCATGAATGTTAAAGGGAAGTTCATGAACACAAAGTTAATCTTAACTCATTCGTGAATTCCAAGTACATGTTCATGAACATCAAGAACAGGTTCATGAATGTATTCATGGACTGGTTCTTGATGTTCATTAAATATTTCTGTCAAAAAGTCATGAACATTAAATGACCATTCATGAATCTTCATGAGTAAGTTCATGAATCTTTCACAGAGGCAGGAAATTGTTCTGTCAAAATAAGGGGAAGAATGTTTCATTAAGCAGCCAAAACCAAAGTTAAAAAGAAATATGTTAAAAGACTTTTGGACAACATTGAAATTCTGCACATTTTTGAGGGAAACTATTTGTTTGCATGTCAGACAAAATGTCTTCATATCAACTTGCATTGGCTCTCCTGATAGTCTGGTACCAGTGACATTAATTCTTTCATCTCCATTAAAACCCTTCATAGTGCTGGAACCAACTTTATGATTATGCAAACATGTTAGATCTAGGCCAGCCGCCAAGTGAATTGGCAGCTGACCTGTGACCTAACCTTTTTGCTTCTTCAAGGAGCTTTCCTCATCAAAATTAAGCAGATATTTAAGGTTTGGGAAAGGAGACGACTTTACTTTTTTTTTTCAAGAAAATTAAGAAGCATTCTAAATGTTAAAACCCAATAGTCTCCCACATGCTGGGTATATTGGCACCAGACAAATTTAAGATGGATTATCAAATTGACAGGGGCCTCCGTGGCCTAGTGGTTAGAGTACAGAACTTGAAATCACATGGCCCCTCTACGCGTGGGTTCAAATCCTGAGAGGGATGTGGATTTTCATGAGAGGCAGTCTCCCGACTGACTTATGGAATGCGGATGGTTCTACCCGCCTTTACCAGCCCTTATGGGCAATTGAGTATGGCATCTTCCCCCATCATTAAGAGTCGGGCATCGCTACATAACTGAAATAATGTTGATGTGATGTAAAACCCATGTAAAAAAAAAATAGAAAAAAAAGAATCAAATTGACACAAATATTTATTACTTAGAAAAAAACTTAAAAAATGGAGAAATTGTCAATTGTGAGCATTTTTCTTCTTTTGTAACAATATTTTAATTCTATCTTCTCTTTCAGGTATGTTCAAATGGGTAAACACATGAGTGAAACAGTTTACTTAAATTTCTCCATTTCAAATAAGTGATATGATGATTCTGTCATAAAAACCAATTACTTCTTGCAAATAAATTCTTCTTCTTCAAAAAAAAAACATTGTATCTCATGACTGATAGCATCAACAATTTCCATGGATATTAAACTATATTGTCTAAAGAAGTAACTCATCCAACACAAGATAATGTATGCATTAAACCTCTCTTAAATGAAAACCATTAAAAGCATGCAATATTGAATAACATGGCAAATCACCCATTTGCTTTTAAGCTTCAGTCTTCTTAATCTTCTATCACAATGCTTTGTGTATGAAACTATTTTCAAGTTATAAATGGTTATTTTTGATCACCTTGTTGAAATTTCCAACACTGTCTGCTACAATGAAGTGATTGAAAAGAGCTTTTTATTTCACATTTCGCCTATTTTCTAAAAGTGTTTACTCAGCAGTTTGCAAGATTCCAGGAAAAGGGTGCTCTTTATCTTTTACAAGTGTAACCAATAAATAAAGTGCTTGACTGAGAAATTCTTTTGAGAGTTGTGAGAACTTCTGATGTTTCCAAAAAAACGAATCAAAGATTTTCTAGAAAAATATTTCCCTTTGAATTGTATGGTTTATGCATCACTTATAAGCTGAAGTAGAAGGAACATAGTGCCCACCCCTTGTGAAAGATTCACAAACTTATAAATGAACTTCATGAGCATTCTTGAACGTTAAATGGCAATTAATGTCTTAAAAAGCCAGATCATATAGGTTTACTTTAACAATGGTATTGTTCACCAACATTCACTGTCTGTTGACCTGCCTGATAAGGATGAATTACACGCTATACTGAGTATCTTAAAATATCTTCGGAGCCGTCAGTAATGTTTGACCACATGGTTTATAAGGCGGACACGGTTACCATGAGAGCATGGATACTGTTATACAACTGATTGTGTAAAAGAGTTATTTTGATGTTATACGGTTATGTTACATTGCCCATACCTCAATTCAATCTGATGAAAATTATTAAAATTAATAAAGTAGTGAACAATCCATCAGTATAACTTGATCTTGTTTTTGTTTTTTTGCAATTGAAAAAACGAGATGATTCGTGACAGACTTTGTCGAATGGTCTCGTCGGTGTTTGGAAGATGGTAGAGTATTAAATATAAAAGGTCATAATTATTCATGCATAGAGGGCATTAGACGGCAAATGTTGGTGAACAATACATATAACAAAGTTTTGCAGATCATTGATCTTTACTTTTAGATGAGTATCCAGATCTCAAGGATTTGACTTCACCATTGTTTATTTTAAAATAGATGTAATAATGTTCACAGAACATAAGTTTTGTTCTATCAGGATTTTTACTAAGAATAAAAATTGTTACTCTACTGTCAGGGCCGGAAACTGTTTTTTTTATACTGCTTCTATATGAGAACCAAAACAATAGACCTTCGTTTTAACAATAACCACAACATAAAAACTAACAACATCAGATTTTAATGAGCAAAAATAAACAATTGTTTAGTAGAAACTTTTCATTTTACATTGATTGTGTAACATTTTCTTACAACTTGGATAAATCACTTTCCATTCTGCTTCCGGGATACATAACCTGTACCGGCGCCAAATATGGGTTAAAGAAAAGTCCCAAGGCAGAACCAGCTTCTCAGGCGATTCGAGCTCACAAACCTTGTGTAAGTAGGGCAACGCTCTACCCCTGAACCTAAACATGAACAATGATATAATTCAAATAAGACTAAAGCTATTTTCAAAACAATTTCCACGCCCTGAGATTATACTCTGGAACTAATTAATCCTACAAAGTTCATCTATCATTAATCATTGTGGAATGGCTGTTTTCTGGCTGCTGAAATGTACGACTGCTGACATATTGTAACATATGTTTATTTGTACACCTGATATAAATTGAAATAATGGATTAATTCTGAGGAATTCTTTGGTAGATGAATGGCTTTACAGATGATAATACACAGTAAATCTACACCTGGTTAACCAACGCTTTTCTAGTTTGGTTTCCCCCTAGTACAGTTATTTGCATCTGAGGATATTGAAATCAATTACCGATGTGGCAAAACATACTCATAGAGAACTGTATAACAGATTAAATTTCTTTAATTCAATTCTCAATGAGAGAAACTTTGTTTATTTCTAGCAAGATCATCCTTTGTCAGAGTGTTTTTAAAACTTTATCGGCTGCAAAGGCATTTGTTCTAGGGGAGGGGTATTTCTTTACTAATGTTTACCTTTACAAAACTTTGGAGTCTTTTAGCATTCTCAATAAATTTATTTTCAAGCATGCTGAGTAGTGTTAGACATAACACTGTTTTAAAGCTTTGATTATCATATACCACCAAAATCGGAGAGTTGATGGTCAACTCATGCAGGGTACACATGATTCCCTCGCCTGTACTATAGGTTTGTACTAAACACTATATAAGTAGTAACAGGTTAAAGTAACCAACCAAAAAAATGATGAGGAACTTGCCTAAATCTTAGAGAAGTGCTTGTCAACACTTATACTAAACAAATCTGTTTACCTTCCATGCAAAAACATCTAATTCTGCTGTAAGGAGAACAAAAACCATGCTGATGACAAGTTTGGAGTTTTGCAATCTCATGAAAATCCTCTCTTTACCTAAAAACAAGTTTTTATGATCCCAAATTGAAAGAACTTGGAGACGACACTTGTATGGATTTCGAGGGTTATCCTCTGGTAAAGTAAAAGTCATTGTTTGAGCATGTAGAAATTGCTTATATGGTGATTTGAGCTTTTCCCACAATAATTTGTTTTTCCTCTGTAACAGACCTGTAGCTTTTGACGCTCACCTTGAAATATATGTATATATATGAAAATAGTTGTTGAGACATTTTGTTAAGTAGGCTATGTTCTTATGTTCAGGGTTCTCAAAAGAATCTCATTATTATGACTGTCTATGTAAAAATTGATACATCTTTTGAATAGAACTTCTACCATTGGATATATATTTTTGATAGGAAGAGAGCCATTGGGTAAATTGTTTTGATAGGATTAGGGCTGTGGGGTACATCAGTTAAATATGACTAGTGTCATGGCGGTGCATGGTTGAATAGGGTAATGATTATTGGATACATCATTTGAATACGACCTTTAAAACCTTTTTAATGTTTAGCATTTCCAAACTGTTTGAAATAAAGAGGGAAAAAATGCAGCATTCAGCAGAAATTGCTGATTTGTATAAAACTCCTGTTATATCCTAGAACATCTTATGGTATGGCCCCATGACCCATTCTATTAATGGCAGGGTAAGGCAGATAACTTGGGAATTAAGAATAACTGATTGATACCTCACCACAAGAAACCAAACAAAAAAAGTTCAGGAAGGAGTTAAACTCCAATAAAACCATTTGTCTACAAGTTTTTTGTTTTTCCCCAGCTTTCTGCAGTATTACCACAGGCTTATCAGGGATTGTTATCGGAATCATGGAAAGGATTAATTTGCTGTATAATTTCCCTCCCCTGTGTCAGATAGTTGTGATAAGCCCCATTCAGGCTTTTTACTGTGTTATGAGAGACCTGAGATGCCATGTTATTTATGTAGCTTGTCTTTTTTTTTTGTCGGAATGTTTTTCCTTATCCTTGTTCACATATTTCTGCTCTAGTTTACACAATCTTATAACCCCTTTCCCAAACAATATATGCCCATATATCTCACTAATCAATGCTTCCTGGTTGAATTAACCCATTACCAAACATTAATGACATTTGACCAGTTTGTATCAGATGACTTTAGAAAACATTGTAAAGAGCAATTTTTCCTTTTCCAACAATGTTTTCTGCCCATCAGAAGATTATTTTCCAATGTCATCACATTTTGAAATGTCGTCTGCAAACTCTTTCAATTTGGGACAGACAAATTTGTTGTTTGGGAAAGGGTTAAGGTATTGAAATCATGTTTAGTTGATTTCGTATTCCATCTCACTGAGGTGGCAAAATCTTATTGTGATTTACTTGTCTGTAAAAGGCAAATCTTTTTCTGCACTTTTCTGTATAATGGCTATTCCAGGACGCTTCCACATTGTGTCACATTGCAATTTTGCTCTTTCCATGCATATCAGTTTTGATTGGTGCAAATATTTTCCTTATGTTGATTAGTAAAACGTTACCCTGGTGAGGTATGGAACTCACAACCTTCCACATGACAGACACTGAAGACTTCCTCTGCTCCACAAAGCTGATTCTTAACCATACTTTCTTTCCCCTTCAAAAGATTCAAGAACTTTTTCATGATCACAGAATTTTTTTCATGATATTCAAGAACAGGTTCATAAACATCAATGCATTCATGAAACTGTTCTTGATAATCATGAACATGTTTTTTGAAATTCATCAATTAATAATGAACAGCATTGTGTTCATGAATGGCCATTAAACATTCATTTATGTTCACTGAGTTCATGAATAAGCTCTTGAATTGATCTCAGGAGATGACCTAGTGCAGTACCTAACCCACAACCTTCCTCATGTTAGACAGTCACTCTTCTTCTGCTCCACAAATCTGGTTCTAAACCATACTTTGTATTCTTCTTCAGAACTAGCAATGAGCCATTTCTCTGTTAAATACCTAAGGAATTCCAGTTGGGGCTTAAATGGAAGGATGAAAACATATCTCCCTGGCATTAAATATTTGCCAAAATAAGCTTAATTAGTTATTTCAGGGGGAGAAGTGAATTCCAATTATCATGCAAGCGATTTGTGTTATATTTGTCTTCGAGACACAATCGAAAATTGTTGAGTGGCTTGAAATGGGAGCTTAGTTCTTGTTGTGCAACTTATCACAGCTGATGTTAAGCCGTTACTGACACCCAAAAAAAGGGCCTCTGTGGCCTAGTGGTTAGAGTACAAAACTTAAAGTCACATGGCCCCAATCTGCATGAGTTCAAATCCCTGTGAAGGCATTTGGATTTTCATGAGAGGTAGTCCCCTGACTGACTTACAGAATGCTGAAGGTTCTACCCAGTTTGACCAGCACTTTTGGAGTATGGGGTCTTCCTTCATCATTAAGTGTCTGGAGTCACAAAATAACTAAAATAATGTTGATGCGATGAAAACCCCATCTGAATAAGAAGGAAGCCCACTAAACGACTTCCTGATGTCCAAAATTGGGTTTCCTTACTTTTGCTGATCTATGCATTGTTGCAACAGATGGCATGAACTCATTCCCTGTATTTTGTTTCAGTATATGGTTCATTTGAAAATCGATTGGAGATGACAATTATATCTAAAATACAAAACACACATTCTCCGCTATAAAAGATTGAAGCTCATAAACATAAAATGGCTGTTCATTAAGACACAACTTGTGCATAAAATTCATAAACATGCTCATGAACATCAAGCACAGGCTCGTGAAAACATTCATGAACATTTTCTAGACCTTGATGAAGATGTTCTTGAAATTCATTAAAAATGTAAGAACAGGTTTGTGTTCATGAATGGCAATTAACATTGATGAACAGTTATGAAGTTCTCAAATAAGTTCTTGAATCTTGAAGGGGTCCTTTTTTACTTAAGATAGGGAAACTAACCTATAATTGTCACAAGAAATTTTAACCTTGAAACCTTTTTCCTAACAGTTTTTGGTAGAATTTTAAACTAATGTGATGAAAGGAGAATTTTGTTTTTATGAGCAATTTCTCCCTTTTGTTATTGTAGGTTCAAGTTTTTTGCAGAAGATGCAAAAAGATCTGTTTACTATGTAGAAAGGCACCAATAAAAATTAAACAGTTCTACACTCATGAACGAGTAATTGAAGAACAGCTTTGTGTTTATAAACGGCTATTTGTCACTCATGTCTCTTCATGAATATCATGAACATAGTTATTGAATCCTCCACAATTGAGTGCTCCAAAATGTGTGTTAACCCATTACCAAACAATAAGACACTTTACCACTTTGTTGCAGAAGAATCCGGAAAACATTGTGGGAAAGGAAGAAATTGCTCGTATAGAGCAATTTCTCCTTTTCTCACAATTTGTTCTACCATATCAGACTATTACTTTCCAATCTCATCACAATTTGATTTGCCGTCTGCAAACTCTTTTAATTTGGGACAGTCGAAAATTTGGCTTTAAGTAAAGGTTTAAATGAGTGAACAGCTAATCTCTGAGAGAAATATTAGGAAAAGGGTCAATAACAGGATTTTATTCATTAATTAGAGGGAGAAACCAATCCATGCAGCAAATTAGCTTGTTGATTGAATTATTAACCAATGCAGAGAAATGAAGTAATTTCTCCTAGTCTCCCCTTAAAAGATGTGTTTTTAATGTTTTTTTTCTTCTTTATAATTGTGTCTCCTTATTACATTCAACCTTTGTGTTGTTTACAAATTTTGCATCTGTCAGCATTTCAAACACAAATGACAAACTGACTAAGTGTAGAAGTCATGCTGATTTCTTGATTTTGATTTTTTCTACAAATTTGACAGTCACATAGACTTTATTGTCCAATACTTCCTTTTGAAATTACTTTTAATGTCATTTTGGATTTTTCTTCAGCTATATCAATGCAATGTTAACCCATTACCAAACAATAACGACATTTGACCAGTATGTTGCAGAAGGCTCTGGAAAACATTATGGGAAAACAAGAAATTACTCTATTTGAGTAAGTTCTCCTTTTCTCATAATGTTTTCTGCCCTATCAGAAGATTATATTTTAATTTCATCACATTTTGAAATGTCGTCTGCAAACTCTTTCAGTTTGGGACAGTTGAAAATTTGGTGTTTGGTAAAGGGTTAACAATTGTGCAAGGTAAAGAATAAAAAACTTAATATAAAGCAGATTGGGACAAATATTCACATGTTAAAACATTAAAGCATAAAATACTTGAGTAAAAGACATCAACCTTCCAACATTTTAAGTTATTGATACAAAAGACAATAATCTTGAGCTTGAATCTGTTTCATGATTTAAGACAGAAACCATTGCTACCACAGGAGAAATAATTGTTCTAATTGATGATAAGATCTGGCTCAGTCATGTTTTTCTGTAGTTTTATAAAGTAATGCAACATAGGTTACTTGTCTCTCACAACTTATTAATTATGAGACCTGGCTCAGCCAATATTCTTTATGAAGTTTTATAAAGTAAATGCAACATAGGTTATTTGTCTCTCACCACTAATTAATTATGAGATCTGGCTCAACCAATATCTTTACTGAAGTTTTATGAAGTAAATGCAAAAAAAAAGATTATTTGTCTTTCACCACTAATTGATTATGAGATCAGGCTCAGCCAATATTCTTTATGAAGTTTTATGAAGTAAATGCAACATAGATTATTTGTCTTTCACCACTAATTGGTGTTGGGATCTGGCTCAGCCAATATTCTTTATGGCGTCTTTGAGGTAAATGCACTATAGATTATTTGTCTCTCACCACTAATTGATGATGGGATCTGGCTCAGCCAAAATTCTTTATGTAGTTTTATGAAGTAAAATGCAACATAGATTATTTGTCTTTCACCACTAATTGATTATGAGATCTGGCTCAGCCAATATTCTTTATGATGTTTTATGAAGTAAATGCAACATAGATTATTTGCCCCTCACCACTCATTAATTATGAAATCAGGCTAAATCAGTATTCCTTTTGGTGTTTATGAAGTAAATTGAGAGTTTAAAGCAATATTATAGTTAGCTCTTTACATTGTGAAGGACTTTAGTCTTGCATCAAACTCCCGAAATGCAACATAGATTGTCAATTTTGTCTTTCGCCATTTGTTGTTTATGTTTATTTTGAAAAGCAGTCATAGACTTGGAAGAATATTTATGTAGCACTCTCATAGAAAAAACATAGAAATCATGGAAACATAGAAAGGTGCATTTACTGCCACAGTATAACAGACATACTGTTGAAAACAATGTTAGGTACATTTACTGCAACACTATATCACACATACTGTTGAAAACAGTATGAGGTGCATTTACTGCCACAATATATCAGACATACCGTTGAAAACAATGTTAGGTGAATTTACTGCCACAATATAACAGAAATATTGTTGAAAATAATATTAAACCCCAATCCAACCAAATTCATGTGAAGGGTTTGATGTTTTATCTCCCAGGGATTGAGTTTCGGAAAGTAAATAATTATGTAGTAAATTTCAACTGTAACAAGTCTTACATGGGTACTTCAGGTGCAATTCAAACTTTCAGATTTAGGATAATACTTGCGGGGTAATGGTAAATAGGCATTGAAGGGGTACTCAATTTAGCAGATCTTCACATTGAAGCTGTTACAAATTATTGCTAACCCTTTCCTTTTTTTAAAGGCATGTAGACCCATCTTTAGTAGAATGTTTAGAATAGAAATATCTTCATAAAAAGGAGAAATTGCCTCAAAAGATTGAGAAAGCCATCTTGGTGAAAGGAGAAATTAAAAAATAGTGGCGATTAATCTTTTAGTTGCAAAGGTTTGTCTACATTGTCTCTAAGAATGTCACTATATACTATATTTGATCCTTTATGATTGTTTTCTGCTGTTGTAATCAATTTAGACCAAAGAAGCATTTGCAGCCAACTGGTCACATGGCCCCTCTACTGAATTGTTCAAAACAGGAAAGAGGTAGTTTGAAACTTTCATAAGAGGTAACTACCAACTGATCGCCTGATGGAATGCCAATTGTTTAACCCATCTTGATCAGTCCTCACAGATACTAAATCTAGTCCTCCAGCCATACTGAGTCAGGCTTTACAATATAACTTGAAAAGTGTTGATATGATGTAAAACCCTTACATGACAATCAATTTGGACCTCTCCACGAGGACAAATGAGAATGCCCATTTCCTATGTACAGTGAACCCTCGTTTATCCGAACACGTCCGTTCCCAACAAAATGTCCGGTTTACCGAAAAATCCGGACTAATGAAGCAGAGCATGTTCTTATTCACATTAAGACATAAACGGTCTGTATGAGCGGTGTATACTTATAACCCTTTAGCAAACGCCAAATTGTCGACCGTCCCAAATCGAAAGAGTTTGCAGAAGACATATCAAAACGTGATGAAATTCAAAGATGATCTTCTGATATGGCAGAAAACATTGTGGGAAAAGGAGAAATTGCTCGTCACGAGCAATTTCTCCTTTACCCACAATGTTTTCAAAAGTCGTCTGCAATAAACTGGTCCAATAATTCCGTTCCCTTACAATTTTGTTCAGATTGCGAGACATCCGGATAATCGGGGTCCGGATAAACGAGGGTTCACTGTAATTAGAAACCTGCATGTCCCAGTGGTTAAATTGGTGAACTTAGAACTCAGGGGTGCCGGCCGGGTTCAAGCCCCACTGACACCTCTGGCTTCGTAGGAGTGATCTTTGGTAGGTCACTTTAGAGCTATAGCCTAGTACTGGTGGATCCAGGAAAGTCGTTACATAACTGAAAATTGTTGATATGACATTAATCACCATAAATACAAACAAACTATATATCATACTAAAAATTAACCATTTTTGTCATCTGTTGCTGCTTTCGGTTTGAAACAGTCACAAATTCCAACTAAGAGGAATGGGTTGATTTACATTAAAACAATAATTGACAAAAATGAAAATTTGTTCGGTAATACCAAATATGCCATATGTTGAAACTCTTGAAAGGTATTACAAAAAAATGCTTTGACAATTTTATTACTTTGTAATAAACATTAAGGATGAATAAGTGCAGAACTTTTGTTATGTCTGTGAGTTTTATGAGTCAAGTACTGGTTGTCATGATTTAAAGAAGGATCAAGGTTGAAGTTTTATTCCATTTCAACAGAATTACAGACATATCACTGTAGTCATGACACCTAGCCAGGCTACCGATGATTATTATTATTGCATTATACTTGTCCATAGCTAGTGACATTCCACTGCAATAGATTCAAGAACTTCTTTATGTCATGAACTTTATTAACATTCATGAATGATAAATATCCATTCATGAACACAAATCTGTTCTTAGCTTGTTCATGAATTTCAAGTACATGCTAATGAACATCAAGTACAGGTTAATGAATGTATTCATGAACCTGTACCTGATGTTCCTGAACCTGTTCTTGAATGACATGAAAATTTTGTCACTCTTGATTCTGCTTCCTGGAAAATCTCTACACCCATGTGGAAATAATTTTTTTATTATGTGACTATTCAAGACTGCAAGCTCCAGCAGTCAACAATAAACAGCATGGGTACATGTTCTTTAAGATATCTTATGTACCAGAAACTTTTGTGATAAAAGGGACAAATTGCTCATTAGTGATTATGGGGTTATGGCCCCTTGTACCCAGTCCAACTGCTTAACCCTTTACCAAATGCCAAAATATTTGACTGTCCCAAATTGTAAGGGTATGCAGATGACATTTCCAAATGCGATGAAATTGAAAAATAATCTTCTGATAGGGTAGAAAACATTGTGGGAAAAAGGAGAAATTGCTCGGTAAGAGCAATTTCTCCTTTTCCCACAATGTTTTCCAGAGTCATCTGCAACAAACTGGTCAAATGTCTTAAATGTTTGGTAATGGGTTAATTCAACCAGGAAGCGTTGATTAGTGAGATATATGGGCATACTCAAAATAGTGTTGACTTCAACAAAACAAATAGATTTGCAGCATGAAGACACTAAAGGAACAGTTAGACGTAGAATTTTTCGAGGGGTCATCAATGGCCTATTGGTTAGAGTTACAGATCTTGAAATCACCATGACCTCTCTCCATGTGGCTTCAAATTCCTGTGGTGGCATTTGGATTTTCATGAGAGGTAGTCTCCAAAAAGCGTTAAAAGAAAAAAGGGGGTTGGACTTGTATAGAGATAAACAATCTTTTTCACCTCTCAGTGTCTCTTGAGTGTTTTTATGCGAAATACTTGTCTCAACAGAACTCATGGCATGTCACCCCAAAAAGGGCATGCAAACAAAAAATTAACAGGGATGGCAAAATCTGATTTTGACTTGCTTGTCTGTTAATACCAAATATTTTTTTCTGCACTTGTTCGTACAATGATTAAAATGTATTTCTTTAGAAGAGAATCTTTTGTCTGTTAAGGCTTTTGTGTAAACTGACCATAAGGACAATGTGGGCAACATTGGTGCAGCATTGGCCTTTTGTATTGAGGGTACTGGTGTAGTATCCAGGAAGCAGTCATTGAGAGTGAATTTAGTAAGCTTCAAGCTTCAGTTACTGTTATTGATGTAACATGAATAAGTTTAAACTATCGGTAATGAAACTAAGGACACTTGATTTTGCCACCCCTGCATAAAATATGAAACTAGCACTAATTCTCATTGCCCAGAAACAGAGCTGAATGTTGTGAGAAACAAATACACCCTGTCATAATGAGTAAGCCTTCATGAAAAGAAATTTTGCTGACTGAGGTTTCCAACGTGGAACTTCTTCACTCCAAATGGCTATTTTGAATATTTTTATACACGACATTCTGACTTACTAATTGCAACTATTAGTCAGTGACAAGTTGAATGTTTACCTGCTCATGTTGCAAAATCTGAAAATGTCATTAAAAATGATACTCCCACAAGACTAGTGAATGGCGTTGTTTGGCTCAAACCTGGGACTTCAGAGTCACAAGTCTGACAACTGACAAATCTAAGTTCAATGTGGATGAATACCCCTAAAGATTAAAGTTGATATGGTAGGTATATATATTTAGATAAACAATGAAACTATTTTGATGCAAGAAGAATTTGATTATTTTGAGGTCCATTCATTATGGAGCTGGATAGGAATCATTATATTATAACAAGCATTTTCTTTATTAAATGTGTTTTCTTACTCAACTGTTTTGCTGTAGTAGCTTTTAAAGGCACTTACCAAAAGATTTGTGGTTTAGGAAAAACAAAAATTTTATATCGACAATCATTGTCAATAAACCAAAGACCATTTTCAAATTATTTACTTCTAAGTTGCTGTAATCCCATGATTTTGCTAAATAAATTGAAGTGAGCCTTCGCGCCTGTCAGCTTTTCTATTGGGAAGTCAGGTTATAGTTAAAGGAGAGAATTCCTTCTCTTGCACCTTGCTAACATTACATGACTAGAGCGGTTAAACGTTTCGAAACACCATGTGATGAAGGTATCTAAAGATAGCATTTCTTATTCTTTGTTTAGATTATTGTTGTTTACGAAATAAATCTGTTTAAATGGTTTGCAATGTCTGCAATAAAAATGATCTATATCTTTTCTGTATGGATAAAGACGGAGCTGGGAAGCTGTCAATAATCTATTTCTATGTTACTTTAGAAATCTTAGTTGTCATTTGATGGATAGAAGAAAATTTATTTTAAAAAGTTAAAATCCAAATCTGTTAGAAAGTCCTTTTCAGAGATTTTTCACTATGAAGGATGCGGTTAATGGATTAAGAAGCGCAACCTTTAGGTAAAGTGTAAGTGAAATTCCCCTCCCAAATCTCTTATCACCCCAGTGTATTTCCCCTAGACAAGGTAAGAAGTCGAATCGGACCATTAATCATTTCTCAGTGAAACAAGATCTCCTGTTTGTTGTTCGTTTTATCTACCTTTATTGTGTATTTATTTACTCTCAGTCATACTCATCCACTACATTCTAACCCTGAGAGTGCTGGGTAAATTTCTTAAAATGATTTTTTGTATAGTCTGCAGCATTCCAAAACTTTCAATATCTGCTTAATTTTTATGAGGAAAGATACTCAGAGTAGCAAACAGGTAAGATCACAGGCCAGCCAACAATTTCCTTGAGGCTGGCCTGGATCTAACCTGTTAGCGTAAGCATGAAGTTGGTTCCAGCACTATAATGGCCAAGTCGTATTCATCCACCATGTTTTAACCTTTTGTCCAATACAGAAATGTAAGGATTTGTTCAGCTTGATCGCTGAAACAAATTTTGGAAGAAATGACCACTTAACATGTTATCCCTCCATAATGGGCTGATTATGGCTAAGCACTGGAAAATCGTCAATGCATTGTCAAATATAACACAAACAAATGCAAGAAGTTCCCACAACTGTGGTAGGTAAAGTTGCGATGCAGCTGGGCTAAACAAATGCATTTTTGATTGTTTGGGTAAGATATAATCTGCCTCTACATGCACTTCCTCTTTAATATGATGTACAATGGATTGTTCTAGCTGTTTAACATGTTGATAGAATCCTCACTTTTTCACCGTAATTAATGCATTATCAGCCATTAATCTTGGCCTGTCTGATACAGAGGTCCAGATAAGACTGCTCTGCGAAAGATTCAAGAACTTTTTCATAAATTTCATGAACACTTATGTATGTTAAAAGGCTGTTTATAAACTCAGAACTTTTTTTGTGAAATTCAAGAACGGGTTCATGAATATCAAGTACGTTCATGAACCTGTTCTTGATATTCATGTACTTGAAATTCATGGACAAGTTAAGAAAAGCTTTGTGTTTTATAAAGGTCAATATAATTTTCATGAATATTCATGAAGCTTTTTAATAAGTTCTTGAATCTTTTGCAAGGGAATACATACAATGTCAACTTTATTAGACCTTCGCATAACCCTATGTAACAGTTTTAGCGTACTTTAGTCAAAATCAAACAATAATGATGGGGCTTTATTGGTCAATATTATTCCACTTTGCCAAGTTTTGATCAATCCAACCAAGTATCTATCAGATTTATAGTCTAAACACACCTTAGGGTTTCAATTTTTAAGGAAGGTCAATGGGCCGTGGTTACTCTACACATGATATAATGGTTGTCCAAACGTTAATTCAGTTTTTAGCTTGTTGTTCTAACCTCAGGGGCAGACTCAGTTAAACAATATAGACAAATCAATCAGAGAGAAAAATAAAGCAAATCCAATGAATCGATACAAACTTATAATTAGCACAAAACAAACAATGGCTACTCACCTAATGGCAATTACCTAGGTGGTGAGGATAAATGGTCAAACTACAATATGAGGGTTCAGTGCAATACTATAGTAAGTGCTTCATATTTATCAAGCACTTACTATTGTCTTGAACCCTTGAATATGAATATGAATTGTTATAAGAAAAGGTTAGAATATATAAGTCTATGGATTTAATAGAAGCCTCAGAGTGATTATGTCATATTAAGGCAGGGGGTATGAGAATGTCTGAAAGACGATAACAATGATATGAAAGTTGTGACAAATAAGGCCGAGTCATATCTCATATTGCATTTTTATCGTTTTTGTTTGTTTAACCCTTTACCAAATGAGAAATTTTCGACTGTCCCAAATTAAAAGGGTTTGAAGACGGCATTTCAAAATGTGATGAAATTGCACAATAATCTGCTGATACTGTAGAAAACATTGTTTGAAAAGGATAAATTGCTCGTTACGAGCAATTTCTCCTTTTCCAACAATGTTTTCCAGAGTCGGCTGCAACAAAGTGGTGAAATGTCGATATAGTTTGGTAAAGGGTTAAATGGGAAAATAGAATTGTTTTGATTGAGGCAAAAGATCATAAACTATGAATAAAGTAGAGGATTGCTTAGGAGGGATCATTATTAAACAGTTGTTTATTTCAAGGAATAGCCAATAAAACTATTTTTGAATTGTACAATTATATAAGCAGAAATGTTTATACAGTCCAATTTGTGTTAAGCAACCACCCTTTGAAGCAGCCAATCTGCCTTAAACAACCACTACAGAAAGTCCAATTGTTAGTTTTATAGTGTTCATAGAGTTGTATTAAGCAGCCAACCTGTCTTAAACAACCACTACAGAAAGTCCTATTGTTAGATTTATAGTATACATAGATTTGTGTTAAGCAGCCAACCTATCTTAAACAGCCAATTTTCCATAGTTCCATAGGATGGCCTCTAAACACAAGTTTGATTTTATAGACAACTAAAGAAGCACTTATCAAAAATGCCGAAAATGCTGATGGAGTCTTTGTCTATAATATTGAAATTTCAGTGCAAGACAAGAGGAAGTCTTTTTTATATGCGAAGCACTTCCTATGATATCCTTACTGTTCTGCACTGAACCCTGGGTATTTGTATTAACCCTTTAACAACACATTTTCAACTGTACCAAATTGGAAGAGTTTGCAGATGACATTTCATAATGTGCTGAAATTGAAAAATAATCTTCTGAAAGGTCAGAAAACATTGAGGGAAAAGGAGTAAATGCTAGTTAAGAGTAATTTCTCCAATTCTCATAATGTTTTCCAGAGTCTTCTGAAACAAAGTGGTCAAATGTCGTTATTGTTTGGTATATGACAACCCATGCTTTATAACGGCATTACATTGAACACTTGACAGAGAAATTGTAATAGATGGGAACGTTTGACATAAAAACATCATTGACTATGATTGCTTTACTGAGTAATTAGACCTCACAGGCAGAATGGTTCAGTGAATTGTTGCTATGATTATGCTAAAGCACTGTTGAGATGACATTAAACCTAAATGTATACATAAATCATCGTTGAACATTGCTCCTTGGGGTGCGTGGATAGAACAGTGGATGGAATGCAGGGGTGGCAAAATCAATTGCCTGTGTTGCCCATGCAGCTTGTCCAACAGCCTTTGACAAGTGAATTTTCAATAAGATTTAAGATATAACCATTAAACGGACAAGTGCAATAAACAATTTTGCATTTACAGACAAGTAGATCAAAATCAGATTTCACCACCCCTGGAACGGGGTTCAGGGTTTACAGCCAAATATTTCTCTCCCAATGTGATTTGGTGATAAAAAGATAGGGTACTTGATTCAACTTCTACCTCCCTGCTGAGATTTACCTGTAAATAATAGGTAACCCCCCTCAACTCTATTAATATATAGAGAACTTAAACTGGATTACAGTCGAAATATGAGGATGTTTAAGAACAATTAACAAAATCTTTGAGACAAAAGAAGAAATTGCTCATACTGAGGAATTTCTTCTTTTGTCTCAAAGATTTCCACTTGAGTATGATATCAATATGCTATTCTGTCATTTGAGATATTCACAGTTTTCATTTGTTGATTCTTTCAATGCAAACAGTTTAAGACTATTTAGTGGGTCAGACTGCTGTCTTGACTTTACATAGAGATCATTAGATACTTTATTGGTCTGCTCTGTTATCCTGAAGTATGTCCCTTCTCTTGCTTTGTCTGGTAAGTCTTGTCAGAGGATATGATCATCAATATGAAATGAAAATAGCATTACAAATTGATTAATTTGTAGTGCATTTAAAGGAAATGGAATTTGCTTCTAATAAGGAAGCAATGAAAGACTATTAAGATTCAATGAATTATGCTCAGAATAGGCTAGCAAGGTAAGACTAAGGATTAAATGAGTGAAAAAAGGAATGGTTAAGATGAAATGAGAACTGCTCATAATTAGCAAACAATAAAAGACTTATGACTAAATGAGAATTGCTCTTAAATAACAAACAATTAAATACTAATGATTAAATGAGAATTGCTCATAGTTAGCTAACAATGAAAACACTGACATTAAACGAGAATTGTGCATGATAGATAAATGATTAAGACTAAAAGGCTACAAAATGCACAAATGTCCCAATACTTTCATAGAATTTGTCTGTTTTGAGACGTCAGAGGTTTTCTTTAAGGCGATGAAGAGTTGATGTTTGGTCCGTATATTTTATCAACTTTCAATGGGCTAGTGGTATGCAGATAAGCCGAATAGTTTTATTGCCATGGAAAGCAAAAATTCAGAGCCCCTAGGTATCAAGTGTAATTCTGCTGCTACCCTTCTCCGCTTTCCCTCGTAACTCTTTGTTGTTGGTACTTATAAGAGTTGTCTTTGCAAGATGATTCTAATCAGAACCAACATCATAGTATTCTGTCATGAATGATATAATACTATCTTCATATTGTGAACATAATAGTACTATCTTGACTAAGCACATCGTTGTTGATTACCCTAATCTCAAAGGATCCCAAACAGATTAAATGGTGGACACTTGTTAACCCTTTACCAAGCGCAAAATTTTCAACTGTCCCATATTGAAAGATTTTTGCAGACGATATTTCAAAATGTGATGAAATTGAAGAACAATATTCCGATAGGGTAGAAAACATTGTGGAAAAAGGAGAAATTGCGCATTAAGAGCAATTTCTCCTTTTCCCACAATGTTTTCCAGAGTGGTCTGCCACAAACTGGTAGAATGTCATTATTGTTTGGTAATGGGTTAAAGAGGCACTTACAGATGTCACTTACCACAGTCTAATACATGGAGGCGGTACTGCTTTGTCAAATAGTCAATGTTTTTATTCGGTTCGGAGTGTGCTTCACACTTTACCCGAAACATAATCAACCGGGCCGTGCAAGGCCGGGTTTCAATGTTTCTGTTGGTCACAATGCTTACTGTTAATACAGGGGTTGAGAGTTCAAGACCTCTGCTTTGCATAAATATTTCTTCTTGATTTATCATGAAAAAGTTTGTCCTGACCTTTTGCCATTGAATACATAAACTGATACTGTGTCTGTTGGTTGCAATGTTTACTATTAATACAGTGGTTCAGAGTTCAAGACCTCTGCTTTACATAAATCTTTCTTCTTGGTTTATCATGATCTTTTACCATTGAATAAATCATATAGAATAATAGGGTAGACATAACCTTTGAAAAAAAAGAATATGCAGGACGGTAAGTGAATGCCATAGCAATGGATAGGTTCTTTTGTTGCAGTGAAATAATTGAATACTGTTGAAACAGTGAAAAATTCCAATTAAAACCATATTTATTTAACTTTCATTGTGAATGAAGCTTAAAGCTTGTTCAAAGCCACTTTCGATGTCTGCTCCCTGGATACTAAACCAGTACTTGCGTTAGTCCCGTAAATTTTCACCTGCCTAACAGGGATTCGAACCTGGAATGCTTGGTACAAGATGCAGCTCTACCTCTACTCTGCATCACTGTGGCCCACGAATTGATTCAAGTTTCATTGTTTCTCCCAAAGTGATGAAAGAAATTATTTTCTTTTTCAATGTAGCTTTTAGCAAATGTCCAGAAAATAGCAAATGTCCAGAAAAGCTGCCTAAGATGTGATGAAATTTGGAAGTTAAAAATTAATTTTTATAAATCTGCATGACAGCTGTACTGTTGCTATATGATATGCACTGAAGAATAGTGGTTGGAAGCAAAATAAGAACATTTTTTATGATTTTTTAAAGTGTGAATACAGAGTTTTAAAATTTACATGTATTTTAATCCAAAATCACATTTGTGATTTACTGTATATAACCTGTACAAACTTGGGTAACTTGATCCTTCCTAGTTTAATTATGCTTTCAATAGCTACTTTTCATCATATATCAAACATAAAAACAAAAACTGTATTGTTTCTACAACACTTTATTTTGACTTTCAAGTTTTCTCTTCTGTGCACAAGGACCTTTAAGTTGTAAGAATTTTTTCACAATCAATGTAACATTTCCCAACAAGAAAGATAAGCCTTTGTAAGTTCAAGTTAAATTTATCTAGTAAATCTAGAACGTGTTCTCAATACAGTTAAAACTGAAAAAAAATAGATTCTCCGTTTATGATTAAGTTGTACCTGACTCAAGCAATTCTGAACTTGATGCATTTTGCTTCAGGCAAAATTCTCAACTTGACAGGAAGAGAAAAAACTTCAAACAAGCATCTCTTCATTTTAACCATATTATTTTCAACAATCACGAAATGTGTGAAGATTGATTTAATCTTTAAAGAGATGCCTAATTTCTGCAGGCTTTATGTATCTTTAAACATCATTCCTTGTCCATATTGTCGAGAAAAAGAAAGTCATTTTCCTTCATTATATCTCAACCCTTATAGTGCTGGCAACGACTTCATACTTAAGCAAACAGGTTAGTTCAAGATCAGCTGCCAAGTAAAATGGCGGCTGGTCTGTGATCTTACCTGTTTGCCACTCTGGGGGTATCTTTCCCCATTAAAATTAAGCAGATATTTAAGGTTTTGGAAAGCAGACAACAAAAATGTCTATTTTTAAAAGATTACCCAGCGTTGTATAGATTAAGTATCAGTATGAGTTTAAGCCTCTATTTCTGTGCTCTCTTGAACTCTTTTACACCTTCTTCTTTCGTCATAGAGTTGCCTTCACAATAATAAGAAGAAATCAAATAGTTTTGTCATAACTATCCATCACTTAAATATTCTTAATATCACTTAAATGTTTAGGACTCAAGAAATGTGTTCATGAACAACCATGAATGACAAACGGAAGTTCATGATCACTGATCTGTTCCATAACTTGTTATTGGAATTCATGAAAATGTTCATGAATTCCAAAAGTGTTCTCATGAACATCATGAGCAGGTTCATGAAAACATTCATGAACCTGTTCTTGATGTTCACAAGCGTGTTATTGGAATTCATGAATAAGTTGAGAACAGCTTTGATGTTTATGAACACAGGCCTTGAATCTTTTGGAGGGTTTGGATTACCTCAACTTGAACTTGCAGCATATTGCTGTATGTAGAAATGGATTAATCCTTACCCTCAATTAGGGCTGTTTCACATTGTTAGGGCATGATTATGCTGCATTTGATAAGATTATGAATGAATAAGAATTTTCAAAAAGACATTTCTCTTGTACTGATATTAAAACAATGAAAAATGGTTGTTAAAATAACTTTTGTCATTTTTTTCTCAAAGACTTCCTTGGGGCCTATTTTGGATTACTGGGAATTGGGGAACCAATGAAGGGTTTAACATGTTCATACATTCCACCACTGGATCATTTCAACTTTCACATGTCAGTTATTAAGTCTGTATTCCATGTTGCAGGCGAAAGTAGCAATAAAACCAGGGAACCGGTACACTAGAAAAGGCGGCCATTGAGTGAAACATTTTCATTTTACTGCTGGGTTCAGCTTGGCCCTGCGGTTATGGTGGCAGACTTAGAATTTGTTTTTTTTTGCAAGTCCCTCAAAACCCTAGCCTAGTGCTGGTGGATCCAATTTGGGGGTTTGGCAAGTCACTTCAAGTCACCTTAGCCTAGTACTTGTGAATCCAGGAAAGCTGTTACACAAATGAAAAATTGTTGATATGGTGTTAAACACCATACACCATACAGACAAACAAACCATTCTACTGCAATGACAGTTTACAAGATCCAGATAGGGAAGCATATATCAGAATCATTTGCTTGCTTGCAATATCTTAAATGGTTGTCCGATTAATTCTTTGTTGTGATTAATCATTAGGATTGTTCCTTCAAGACAATTCTAATGATGCCCTCAATATAGGTTTTTCAATGAAATATGGAAGATACCAGGAGATACAAGAACTTTATTAATCTTTTGTTTGTAGTTTTGCTTTAACCTTTTACAAAACACCAAATTTTCAACTGTCCCAAATTGAAAGAGTTTGCAGACGACATTTCAAAATGTAGGGAAAAAAAATTAGGAGATTTTTTTCAATTGTCTTTCAAAATAATGTTGTTTTCTTTTTTAATGATCTTTCAAATTTGTTTGTATTTCAACTGCTATGTATATTCTGATAGATGGAATCTACTTTAGAAAAAAAGAAAAGAAGTTATTTAAGAACATCAGTAATTATTGTAAATTGTCCTACAATTCTCACCAACTGGCATGCTTAAGTGTTCTAAGAAACTTGTCATGCTTGCATTCTTTTCATGACTAGGGTGAAAAAAAAAGATGAGAGGCTCATTTTGACATGCGTTATGGTGCCTAGAAAAACGCTGATTTCACATCAAGCGGATTCTGTCAAGTGAATGATGTACGTCTAACTCGGCAAACCTGCAGCTGCCCGTGAAAAATCAAGCTTGTCAAAACCAAGTTAAACTGTTTATTTTACTAGGTTTACACCCGCTCAGAAATTGCTATTCATATTATGCCAATTTCCTCCGCCTGATGAGTGTGTTGCATTTGTAATAGAGATATGTAGATAAAAGAAATAGTTTTCTTTCCTCGGCCCAGGGGAGATAATTCATGCCCCATTTGTAGAGATTGGTGTTCTTTGAGTGATATTATTATGTTCTTTATCTCTGCCATTTTCACCTGATGAAAGCAAACATTTTGAAGCTTGTTTATTTTGCCGCAATTTACTTAGGAAAAAGGCTTTGGAAATAGGAGACTTCAGCCATTTTGGGGTAGAATTTTCAAATTACGTCATGCATAACACTGCACCACTGTCACCCACATTTAATTTGGGTAACCATATTAAATTAGCTCAATATGTGTTTCAAAGCTATTTTAAGTTAAGAACAATACTGTGTCCTTAAATAAGTTCTGCTTTTGATGAAGCCATTTCCCAATTTAGAACTATATGAGAGTTTCTTTAGACAAATGTATTAGACTTATTAATAGACTTATTACTACCTTATCAGAAATGGCAGTGACCTTTAACGCATTTCTTCATATGTGATTTTACAACTGCTTCAAATAGAAAACAGAGGCAGACAACAAATATTTAGCATGGGAAATAACTATTTTGTTCATTAAATTTATGATGTTTGGTTAAAACCATTGTGGCAAAAGTTGAAATTGCTCAATATGAACAATTTTACCCTTTGTTACAATGGTTCCTCAAATCTTTCACTGCAGATGCATTAAGCTAAACAAAAGCAAGTGTATAAAAAGAATAAAAAAAATTGGTTAATCAATTCCAAATTTGGAAATATATTCGTGAAAGCATCCATTGACACTGTTTTTTGTATGTACTTTTTAGAAAGGTTATTGTCCTTTGTTAAAGGTCGACCCTTGTTCAAAGATGTGAAGAAATTAAAAGTTAAAACTTAATTTCTTTAAAACTGCTTAACAGTTGAATTGCTGTATGATATGCACTGGGGAATAAGCAATAATTGCTTACAATGTAACAAAACTAGTTTGTTTTTGATTTTTTTAAAGCATGTATTAAGAAAATTAATATTTATCAAAATTCAAAAGCGTAACTTCCATCGCATTTTGAGATCTAAGGGATAAAGTATGCGCATACTAACATAGATGAATTAATGCGACCTGAAATGATAATACTCTCAATAGCTACTTTTGATGTCATATCAAACATCTAACCAAAAATAATGTACTGTTTCAAGGAAATTTTATTTTTACTTTAAAAGAATATCTCATCTGTGAACAAGCACCTTTAAAGAGTAGTATCAGAATGATCTACTTACTACTTAATGTCAAGAATGGAATCTGATTCCCCTATATAAGAAGTTTTACAAAGTCAAAAGAAAGAATCAGCAAGTAACAAAACAAAACATTAGAGGAATGAAAATATTTATGTAACAAATTCTGTAGAAACCATTACAACAAAGTGATAAATTTCTCTTTATGAGCAGTTTATTTCTAGTCACATTCGTTTATAAAGTCTTTTACATCAGACGCGTCAAAGTTGAAAATTGTGGAGTTAAGGGTTAAACAAAGATAGATCTGAACCCTATACAGGGCTAATAGGATTTTGCCAATCCCATCCAGAAGAATAGATGTCATTGTGCATTTATTAAGTTAGGGAGACAAATTCCCAATCTGCCTTGTATTAGATGTAACAAAATATTGAGAAATGTTAAGAAACAAACCCCTATATGGTTTCCTTCAGGTCATGGGATGACCCATGTCATAGGCAGAGGAGCTGGGGGGCCTAGGGGGCCCGGCCCCCCAATATCCAGACGGGGGGGGGGGCAGAGTATACTTTGCCCCCCCCCCCATTCATGAGCCTGTTCTTGATGTTCATGAATATGTTTAAGACACAGTTTGCACAATGACAATTGTTCTCATTACGTATCTTAAGTTGCTGTTTGCTATTCCTCTCAATTTAGACCTGTCACAAATTCCTGTGCAGGGAATTCGTCATAGGCCTAGGCACACAGATATTTTGGAGATGTTAATTTCTTGTATATTGGTTGTATTGTGTAAGAGGGAAAGTGTTTTGGGAGACATGGAGATGATGAGAGTTAATTTGTCTGTTCCATGACAGATTATTGAGGACTGCACATTGCTTTTCTGACCCATTTCCTGATGCATTTCTGAATTTTTGTTTTGAACCCTCAGAATGCTGAGTAATTTTCTGAAAATAGATTTTTGTGCCATCTGCTTTCCAAAACCTTTAATATCTGTTTAATTTTGATGAGAAAAGATACTCAGAGTGGCAAGCAGGTTAGATCACAGATTGCATTAGCATGAGGTCACTTCCAGCACTTTAAGGGTTAACCTCCACAACCAAACTAAAGAGAAGTTGGAACTCTTGAAAAAAAAAAAGTCTTTTAGAAAAGATCTGGCCAAGATTTAGCAAATTCTTCTTTATTGAAGAGTTTTTTGGATGCTTGAGCCTTTCCTAAATACAATCAGATACAAATGCCTTTGTGGATGACAATAATTTTTAGGACTCTGTGGCACATAGTGTCATGGTAATTTAAACTTTTTATCAAAAACCCTCATTCTACAGTCTTTCGTAGAAAACTTCTGCTTCATCAATTCACAATTGCTTCCCTTGTCACAAAGGTTCCATTCAGAGTTTACAATAAGAACATTTTTGATAATCATCAACTGCTATTCAAGGGTTCAATGCAAGACTATAGTAAGTGCTTCATAAAGATGAAGCACTTAGTATAGTATTGCATTGAACCCGGGAGTGGTATTGCTTTCAAAATCTAAACCAGAAACAAAATCCAATATCACAGAATGCGTGAAGGGAAAGGTTGGAAGTGATTTATATCATCATTTGAAATTCTCTGAAAATATCTTTAACTGCATATTGAAATTGAAATGAGACAGGGTGTGCTTTAGTAATTAAATATAAAAGTCATAAAGAAGTGCTAATCAAATCTTGTTAATTGAATTGCATTAATTTGTAATAAATCCTCCATATGAAAACTGGTTAATTAGCTTTTTCTAGATTCTCAAATTATAGGGATTTGAGTTTAATTTATTAATTGTTGCATTTTAAGCTCAAAGTGTGTTGCATTCATTGATCTTAGAAAATACTATTGATGAATCCTACAATTTCTACACTGAGCCATTCTATCAAATTGTATTTTTACTACTTGATTAAGTTGTCTTTTATTGTTTCACACAATCCATGAAAGATACTAATATGTTTCCTTTACTTTTTGTTGCAGGTGTTTCAAGCTTGCCTGTATTGAGACGAAAAACTGAGCACAAGTCAAACGGTAAGTAAATTTTGTCTTGATTTGGGAATTCTTAGCCCTCATAGTGCGGGGATCAACTTCATGCTTATGCAAACAGGTAATTATTAAGCATTCTTATAAAACAAAACTACGCAATTCATAAAGATTCTTTACATAATGCTGAGAATGACAGCAATGGAATCAGTTTCCTCAAATTGTTCCAATGTTTCTTAGGTTGTATTATCAAGGCGTTTAAACCCATTCCCCTGTATGGTATAGGTCAAGGGTTAAATGCAAGACTGGCAAGTCCTTTACAAACATGAAGCACTTACACTTGTCTAGCATTTAACTCTCAAAGTGAGGTACTATGAAGTAAGGAGTTAAACAATTTACATGTTCAAGTTATAATAATAAGTCATCCAGGCATGGATCCTAGCTAGTGTTCCTTAATAAATTCCCAGCATCCTAAACTTAAGCAAGAATAGCACTCATTTACGGTAAAATTGTTTAAGTTCTAGAATAATTAACAATAAACATAAAAATGCCAAGACAGTTAAATGTTCATGTGATGCTTTTGAAAGAGATTAAGATGATCAAGTTTGTTCAAAACTAGTGATAAAACGATGTTAGCCAAGAACTACCTTGTGAATTTAACAAAATGTTGGGGACAATGAAATCAGAGAAATGCTCCACTTTGAATGTTCACATTGTTTGAAAACAACAGAATCATTATGTGTTTATCACATGACTTTTCCAACCAGGTGCCTGCCCATCGTTTCTTTGAGTGATCACAGCTTTTTTTAGACATGGCTTGAATGTAAATAATGAGGTCAAATTGTGCTACACAAATCATGAAAATAGCACTTTGAAACATCATCAACTCATGCCAGTCTGATTTAAAGCAACCCTGTTAATTTGTGCCATGATTTAAAGCATTTACAGCCATGGTAATGTCATTATAATTAGAAATAACCATAGCTAATTAGTGTGATAAAGATTAAAGACGACCACAACTAACGTTTGTCATTTATATCAAAAGCAATCATACCGATTTATTTTATCCACCTAAATTAAATTATATGTCATGATATATTTAACATAAGAAAAGCTGATTTAAGCCAATTTGTTTTAAGGCTATCATGCCAATTCAAGTCATTAAGATCAACCCATTACCAAACAGTAACGACATTTGACCAGTTTGTAGCAGACGGCTTTGGAAAAGATTGTGGGAAAAGGATAAATTGCTCTTAATGAGCAATTTCTCCTTTTCCCACAATGTTTTGTGCCCTATCAGAAGATTATTTTTCAATTTCATCACATTTTGAAATGTCGTCTGCAAACTCTTTCAATTTGGGGCAGTTGAAAATTTGGCATTTGGCAAAGGGTTAGAAGCAACAGTTCTCAGTACATTCAGGTTAAATTTACAGCTATTCATTGACTAAATTTAATTAACGCAAGGCAGCAGTTTATAGCATTTATTTAAGGCAACAATTGCTAATTAATTTCATTTAATTGAGGGCAACCACAGCTATTTATACCATATAACTAAAAGTGAATCGTAGTAAGTTCTCATGGTCTATATATTAAAAGGACCATCTCACAAATTGAGATTTTAAATTTTTGAAATTGTCTTCTAATGATATTAAGCAATTTCTCCTTTTCCTACAATGTTTTCTGCCCTATCAGAAGACTATTTTTTTTATTTCATCACATTTTGAAATGTCATCTGCAAACTCTTTCAATTTGGGATGGTAAAAAATTTGGTGTTTGGTAAAGGGGTAAGGCAACCATGCCATATCATGTCATTTAGTTTAAAAATGCAGACCTGTATACAAAGCCAAACAACAGCCAATTTGTGTCCAGAAGGATCCACCAATTACTGCCAATGTCTGTCATTTACATTGATCCTTGCACACATCAGGTTTCACCATAGTGAAATCATCGTTATCAATTTATGAGGATTCCTTTTTTCCCCCAATTTATAATATTATTTCGTAGGAAGTAATCTCGTGGAGAGAGGTCTCGGCCTCCCTCGGGAAATGTGTTGATAGATTCATTCGATGATGTGACCTCCGTCCTGCGTCGGATAGCAGCATTTTATATGTGACATACTAGCTTTATCTCTCTTAACCCCTAAGCAAACAATAACGACATTTGACCAGTTTGTTGCAGACGACTGTGGAAAACATTGTGGGAAAATTGCTCGCTAAGAGCAATTTCTCCTCTTCCAACAATGTTTTCTGCCTTATTAGAGGATTTCATAAATTTCATCACATTTTGAAGTGACGTCTGCAATCTCCTTCAATTTGGGACATTCGAAAACTTGCTGTTAGATAAAGGGTTCAGGTCTTTGTCATAAAGACAATATTTCAAGTTGGTTATGATGGGTGGCAACAATATGAATATGAGGGTTTTATAGCGATAAGACATATGTTTGTTTCCAAATGCAGCGGTCGCAAAATCAATGTTCTTATTGCCCAGCTTCTCCAAACCCTTTAATGGACAAGTGTTTGTTTACCAAAACTCACTGTAGAAGCACTATATAGACAACAGCAGAAAAATATGTGGCATTTACAGACATGTAAATCAAAATCATATTTCCCCACCCCTTGGTTTAGTGTGAATATGTCAGACATATTATAGCTCACTGGAAAAATCCAATGTTGTTATACAATATGGAAACCACAGACATGACAGAGTTATGGAGTTAAAATATTGACAGATATGGGATATTTTCCCTTGCTAACATCTTTATTGCTTCTCCAAACACTTTGTTGTGGGTAATGGTTAGTATCAGTTCAGTGCACGGTTTCTTATTACTACACACAGAAGTGGCAAAATTAATTGTCTCTATTGTCAAGCTTGTACAAAAGCCTTAACAGACAAGTGGAATTTTACTGAACTTTACTTTATAACAAATCTATGGAAAAGGGCTGTAATAAAGTTGGCATTTATGGACAAGTAAATAAATGTCAGATTCCTACATTCCTGACCCATCTAATAAGATTGCAAAGAACAAAAGTCAATTCCCTAAGCCATGGCGTAATTCCTCCATCCCTGACCCATCTAATAAGATTGCAAAGAACTAAAGCCTGTAGTGAAAAGGGTATACTTACATGATCTTGACCAACGCAATTTTCCCCTGCATATGTTATCACCTGGTTGCCATGTGGTTGTGAAATAGACCACGCAACCACCTGGTGCTTTAAGAAGATATATTAGGCCATGTCATTACCTGTTGCTGGAGAGACACCGTTGGAGAGTGGAGAGCGGACAACCATGATTGCCGCTCCGGGATGGGTGCAGCTATGCCGCCCAGAAATAATATGACATGATTGGGACTGTCTTTTAAAACGCTACTGTTTACGCTTATAATCGATTAAATAACACTATACGATCTACGGCCGATTGTTGTTAATATTTCACTACAAAGTCAATTCCCTAAGCCATGGCATAAAACTTATTCATCATATTTTCTAATTGGTGTGTGCTTTTGCTTTCAATTTGGAAATGTCACAAAATCTCTTGAAGAGGCGCATTGCATGACTACAGTAAGTCCATCACAAAAGTGAAGAACTTAATTAGATATAGAGAATAGATGGTTGGTGTCGTGAATCTGAAATGTTATCGGGCAAGGCCTAGGAACATTATCCGGTGAGCCGAAGGCGAAACGAATAATAATCCGAAGCCGAGCCCGATAACTTTTCCCATTCAAAGACACCAACCATCTATTCTATTTATCCTGTTACCTTTATGTATTCTTTCAAACAAACAAGATGTAAATAAAACACGACCAAAAAGGAAAAAATAAGTAGAGAATGATGTAAACATGACGTCATAGCGTTTTTATGACGTCATGATTCGTCACGTGAATGTTTTATATGGTTAGTGCCGGATATCACAAATGTTATACGGCACCTAGTTATCCGTCCCAAAATGGCACTAGTGATAAAATATAGTCTTGCACTAAAAACACAATAAAAGGGGGTTTAGTAATGCCCTGCTTGTAACATTCCCACATTGCAGAAGTTTTGAATGAACTTCTTAAGGCTTAATCAAGTAGCGCAGTGACCTGGGTAACGTGTTGCTAAACTTCTTATGTTAGAATTGTGTGTTAGTTCAAAACAACATTCCCTATTATTTTGATATTAGGCTAAGCAATATTGCAAAGAAACACATCATTACAAGCGTATCTCTGAGATGTGTCACATTGCAATAGAGTACTTTTATTATGATACTATCTATGTTAATTAGTTTTGACTTCCAGAAAAGATTTTTCCTAAGTTGATCAGTAAAATGGTACCCTTGACCACAATATTATGTCAAGGGAGAATAGTCGAAGCAGATTTATTGCCTTTTTACAACTAAAATAATACATATATCAACATTGTTAGGTGGCCATCATAAAACTTCAGGGACAGTGTTAAAAGTTTGGTTTAAGGCATTTGGAGATTGATGTTTGCAATACAGACTTATATGGGGCCTTTGTGGCCTTGTGGTTAGGCTACAGAATTTGGAATCACATTGCTTCTCTCCTCATGGGCATCACAACATAACTGAAATAATGTTAACAGTCTGAAAAATCCATTCATTTTAACAACTAGACTTACAATGATGCTCAATGGTTGCAGGTTCCTATGAGTTAAAGACGACCGAAGTAGATATTATTTGATGAACATGCAAGATAAACATCTATAAAGAATTTTGTTAGGTTTACTGTCTCTCATTTCGTTAATAATTCATTTACCCGAGTCACGCAAACAAGCTAATCATATTAACAAATGCCATTTGGAAAATGTGTGTCTGGTCCAAATTGATAGCAGCAAAAGACGGCAAATGTGAAAATTATGACAATTATAAAATGCAGCTTGAGACAACTCAATTACATTGTATTTCATTCATATCACCACTGTGACAATTCAAGTACTTGGTTTTTCGTCAGACTATTTCTTCTTTTGCCACAAACGTTTCTACCTTAAGGACCACAAAGGAGATAAGCGATTTTTCTCTTTTTTGTGTTATCCTTGATATTGATGTAATTGTAATTCTAGCATTGTTCACAACACAATCATTGAAATTTCTTTATTTTATTTAATGTATTGCTTATTGTAGATGTCTGTGTCGTTGATTATTGTCTTGTTGCTCAATTTTGAAATAAATCTATCCATCTCCCTACCTAATAACACAAAAGACATTTAAGCTTTTATATTTCTTTGCTGCTGCTGATTCTGTTTTGATTAAAACTTGTTTGAGATACAAGAAAACAGTTTGAAAGTAACAGAACAACTTTATTGTAATTATGTTTTATGTATCCTGTAGCGGGTATGTTAATGGGTAATTATGGATTAATAAATAACTTCTATAAATAGTTACGTAAAAGGAGCTAGTTGCAGTTGTTATAAGAGCACCTGCAGTCAATCAGTTATTGCGGATTGATAAATAACTTCTTAACCCTTATAGTGCTGGAAAAGACTTCATGCTTATGCAAACAGGTTAGATCACAGGCCAGCTGCCAAATTGGCAGCTGACCTGTGATCTAAGCTGTTTGCTACTTTGAGTATCTTTCCTCATCAAAACTAAGCAAATATTGAAGGTTTTGGATAGCAGACGACACCAAAATCTATTTTAAGAAAATTACCCAGCATTCTTAGGGTTAAGGTTATTGTGTATAGGGAACTATAGTTGTACTTGTATCTAGTGAACCTGTGTATTTAAGTAACCACTGTGACAAAAAGAAATTGGTTGTAATCAATTGATTTTGTGATTTGTCACAATTTTTGTCCACTCAATGTTACCTATTGAATGTAAAATTTCATATTTTATTAATCCTTTGCATGCAATTGCTGTCAATTTCAATGATTCATTAATCTCATTATGGGGGGATGATGTAAATAGGTAGATGTTACTGAGCAAAACAGCCATTAACAAATATTTAATGAGATTTGTTGCATATTTGTCTTCGCCTAATTTGCCTGCGCAATCATCTAGTTGTAATCTCGATAATAAGCTCACCGTTATTGATATGCACCCTGCAGTGTTGCTATTTACCCATAATGCAAATGCGTCTTAACGCTGTACATTGTAATACCCCACATTGATGTGTATGCCAAACAAGTCTAATGAAACCACTTTGACAAAGGAATGAGTTGCTCCTAATGAGTAGGTTCAAGAGATAAAATTTTGTCTTTTAGGTATGAAGTTCCAGTGTAAATAATTCTAAAATTGGTCATAACGAGATTTTTCTTACATATGCATTTAACACATGCAGCAGATGAACGTAACCCTTTCCCAAACGCCAATTTTTCAACTGTCTCGAATTGAAAGAATTTGCAGTTGACATTTCAAAATGTGATGAAATGCTCATTGCGAGCAATTTCTTCTTTTCCCACAATGTTTTCTTAAGTCGTCTGCAACAAAGTAGTCAAATGTCTTTATTGTTTGGGAAAGGGTTCAATAGGCATTTAACATTCATGCAGTAGATGACTTTACAGGGAACATTTTGACAGAAGGCGAATTTCTTTTCTTACTCCAAAGCCAGTGCTGTCAATGTAGACCTGTCACAAAATCTCATCCCCTGCGAAAGATTAAAGAACTTATTCATTAACTTAATGAACATTCATGAACATTAAGTAGCTGCTCAGGAGCACATGACTTGTTCATGAACTTCAAGAACAGGTTCATAAACATCAACTACATTGATGTTTGTGAGCCTGAACTTAAGATTATTGAACAAGCTATGAACAACTGTTTGTTCATGGATGGCCACTTAATGTTCATGAATGTGCACAAAGTTCATGAATAAGTTATTGAAGCTTTTGCAGAGGTTATGAGGGAAATGTAAGTCTTGTTTTTGTCACATGTGGGTAAGACAGTAAGTCTAGAATAATGGAATAATTCCATTGTTTTAGGGAAGGAGTTTTGAGGACCTACAGGGCATATATCAAGTAATTGAATGTGTTCTTCTCAGAAAATTGACATCTTTGAAAAATGATGTCTTGGGTTGATCTAATAGCGTTGGCAGGTCTTTTTGTCTATTCTCTTTGTCAACAAATGGGCCTAGACAAGACTTTGATTAAGATGTTACCCACCTTTCTTTAGATGAATTGATGTATTTGCAAAGAAAAAAAAAATGTCAATTTGGGTAAAGATATTCCTTCTTTTGCAAAAATGTGTAAATATTTATGTTTCAAACAATTTCTTGCAAGATGTTTTAGATGTTGTCTGTGTAATTATGGATAAACTTTTTAAGCTGTTGAAGCTATTTAAATTTGTTTCTCTCAATTTCACCTATTTAACTAATTGGTTATATTAAGAATATTTGTATAATCTTTTGCTTTTATTTATATTCACCTCTCTATTTTGACTGTTCATCCCAGACAACTGTAAGATTTAATGGCTAATTATTAATCGACTGTTGTGTAAAGGCTTAAATAATAATCTTGTCTTTGAGGACGAATCACTTCTTTAAAGTGCTAATAAACTGTACTTAATCCTTATTTAGGTAATGAAAACTTTAAAGTATGGACTAATTGATCATTACAAGAAATGTCTTGTTTATAAAAATGGGTTGAGCTCTTCAATGAAATAGACCTTTTGATCATCCTTTCATTGAATTAAAAGATTGACTTGGTTTTATTATACGCTATTTTAACAAAATATATTTCACAACACTGTTCTCATGATAGTCTTTTTATCAAAATTGCATGTTTGGAAAATTTCTTTTTTTTATCCAATGGTGTGTTGAAATGATTGTAGCCATAAGAAATGTTGACAACTTGATTTGCTATTAGGATTTTAGCGCAATGTGAATTAGATATGATTTTATGTGAAATTATCCAATGATATAAATTCTTGAATGGCCTAACCAATAACTGCACTAGAGTCAGACAGTCATTCTCTTTTTAATCCGAATCACATGCATGTTTCATTGTGCAGAGACAGTGATTTCTTCTCACGAAAATGCATCCTAAACAATGAAATTATTGAGTCTCTTAAATATTATTTAAATGACAATTATTTATTTTCTTGTAAGAGTAAGAGTGAAGTGATATGCAGCTGGATTTTATGCACAAAAAGTAAATTTTACAGTAAATAATGTGGTACAAACATAGAAGAATATATCAAGAACAATATCTACAATATCTATTCTAATATGTCAATAAAACATGATCAAAGGACTGATGGCATTGTTCTTTTGTCTTTTGATAAAGAAAGGATTACCAATTGTGTGACAGAAAATATTGTTGAAAAGAAAGGAAATAAAAAGCTTGGGAAGGGGCCGAGAGGGGGTGGGGGGGGGGGCGATGGGGGCGAAGACAAAACACTCTTGCTATCCCCTACAACGGATAAGTTATTGGTCACTGTTGTTGATTGAGATATCTTGAGATATCTCATTCTTTTATCTGCCACGAAATCCCGGAGCCATTAGCCGTGTCTATATTATTACCACATAAAGTGATGTGCTGAAATGGACTTTGTTTCAAACATCTCCATTTCCAGTCTCATGGGACTTTGATCCCTTCATTCATTGCTTTATATCCGGTTTTAAGATTGGCCCAAATTGTAAGTAACATTAGAAGACGTCTCATGATTATGAAGATTATCATTTAATATATATAATTTTTGTTTGACTGTCGGGTTAAGATTACATTCATGAACCTGTTCTTGATGTTCATGAACATGTGGAATTTTCCATTTTGTTTTTGACGAACAAAGGATTTTCAGATAATGAAGAGACAAAGAGAAATAACTTTTACAATATGCAATTTCTCCTGTACAATACATTGCTTGCTTGTTTAATTCTTGCTAAGTTTTGATGATTTAATAAATTATTTGTAAACTATTTCTTGTGGAGGACAGTTTTCCAGGCATAGAGGGTTGGCTTCTGAAAATGAGTGGTTTTGGTTCAAATCCTGTGAGTCTGTCTTGCAACTTTTTCACATATCCCCTTTCGGCATGAGTACTTGTTATGTATCCATGAACCAGAGAGATATATCTAAGTTGTATGAACTTGTACATTTTTCACAATAGATGTAAAATAGATAAGTTATAACTTTTTCTTAATTGTATGATCAATGAGCATCTTCGAAATTGCAGAAGATATCAACAATCTCAAATCTCTTTTGGCATCTGATAGCATTTAGTATTTCAAATATATTTCATCAATTGGTAACATAGATCATATCAGGCAAGCAATATTGTACCAATAATCAAATCAACTTAATTATTACTTAATTAATTGAAACAACATTTCAATTGTTCAAAAAACAGTCATAGCAAAATTATGATAAGTCCTTCAACTTCAAGCCAGAAAGAATTTCTCTTTTATGTTACACTTATTCACCTCTTGATTTAGATGTCTCCAAAATGAGTAAATTAAATTTGTCATCATGGTCTCAGATTCTGTAAGAAAGGAAGCCTAAGAACTGCCCATGGCAGTCGGAGTGTTAGGGAAAAGGTTAACAATCTCTGTGGCAGGTTTCAATGCAATATTATAGTAATGGCTTCATGTTTGTGAAGCACTTACTATAGTCTTGCATTCAGCCCTCCATATAATGTTTTCTGAGAAATACATACTAACGGTCGCCTCTTTGTTTATGTTTGGTTATTGATCAGATTAATCTGTTAACCCTAAATGGGGATATATATCTATTCCCATCTGGAAGTAACAGCAGACGACAATTATCAAGTTTGAACAATACCCCTGTGAAAGATTAAAGACATTAAAGAACCAGCAGAGAACTAAAACGTGGCCATCAGCTGTCCCACTGAACCGCAAGCTACACGGAGACGTAGAGGACCTGAAGAAGACCGCCAAATTCATCGAGGAGACTGGTTTGACTTTGTAGAGCGAACGAAAAGAAGAAAAGATTATGAATTTCATGAGCGTTAAACTGTCATTCAGGAAGGAATACAAAACTGTTTCGCATAGTTCTTGAATACATTCATGAGCCTGTTCTTGATGTCCATGAACACTTACTTGAAATCAGTACGAATTAAGAACAGCTTTGTGTCCATTAATCACCATTTAATGTTCACGAATGTTCATAAAATTCATGATTCCTTGTATCTTTTGCAGGAGTCTGTTCCAAATTGGAAACAACAGCAGATGACAAATATTAAGTTTGAATGTTGATATACATCTAATTCTTTGTGGAGAAGAAACAATTGAAGCAAAATGGTGAAAACCTTAATTAGAATAATCAATCATTTTGTCACAGTGGTTTCAGTAGACTTGTGAAAAGATGAAAAACATGCTTAGCAAATTTTAAACTATGAGAATCACAATAGCATAAGTTAAACTCACTCATGAATTGCATTCTCCTTTCATATTTGTTAATGCATTTTTTTAAAGATGTTTGCTGTAAAGACAGTTAACTCTTTCACTGCCAATTTTCTAGGAAAACAAACTTCTCAATGCCAATAAAATTCTGGGAAATCACAGTAAAAAGGCTGTATTTGTTTAAAGTATCATGATTTAAATTGAAACATTTTTGTATAATAACATCATTAATGCCGCTCAGTCTGATCAGATGACCTTGACCTTTGATGACATGACCTTGATGCTATGTCGCAAAATATTGTAGCAAACCATGCAAAACCAAGCCACATGTTTCAGTTGCAATTTGGAGACATTTGGACTCCACAGCAAGTTGCTGATAGGCAATATTGGCAGTGAAGGAGTTAATAGATATTATAGAATGTATTGTTGTTGTTAGTTGTACCAAGATTCCCTTGTTGATCTCTGAAATGGTCAAAACAGAAAGTGTCCTGTCTTTTAACATTATTTGAATTTTTTTTTAACCCATTACTAAACAATAACGACATTTAACCACTTTGTTACAGACAACTTTAGAAAACATTGTGGGAAAAGGAGAAATTGCTTGTGACGAGCAATTTTTCCTTTCCCAAAATGCTTTCTGCCCTATCAGAAGATTTTTTTCCAGTTTCATCACATTTTGAAATGGTTGTCTGCAAACTCTTTCAATTTTGGACAGTAAAAAAATTTGCGTTTGGTAAAGGGTTGAGTAATGGTTATTATACCAGATTCCCTTGTTGATCTCCGATAGGGCCAAAACTAAAAGTGTCCTACCTTTTGACATTTTCTGAAATCTCATGTAAGGATCCATATGGGGAGAAAGTGTTCTAGGTTCTTTAACCTTCTCCTTTATATTTTTTCTATCCAATATTAATGAAAAGTTGTATGCTTTTCTTTTCTTAATATTTAATGCGTTCTGCTGTGATTTCAACAATATGCAAAAGCAAGAAAATAAAAAGAAAAATATATTTCGTAAACATTTTTTGGTTGGAACAACTGTTAAGGAAGGATAAATTACTCTTTAATTTTCTTTATTTGACTGCATATTTGTCTTTAAACTTAAACTGATGAACATTCATGCTGAAATTGGAATTCATAGCATATAACCCATCCGGGACTTTGTGATTCTAGATTGAAAGCAACAAAATAAAGTATGGAAATAAAATGTTATTGCTTTAGAGGCATTTCGTCAAAAGGACAAATACCTTGCTACAAGACTTGTAATATCTATTTTTTGATTATTATCTATTCTCTGCAATTAACTGCATTAATATCAGGAAATGGCAACCGTAAATAGAATTCTTTTATCAATGTCGTTTCCATATATTCTTAATTAGGATTGCAATATTTCACTGTGCTCTCTTCCTATGTTTTCAGCTTTTACCAGTATAAATGAACTTGTATCTTGATAAAAGAAAATGTTCAATTTATCTGTTTTTCTCCAAGTCCGAGTACATTGTTTCCCATACAAAAGATTTCAAGAACTTATTCATGAACTTCATGAGCATAAGATAGCCATTCATGAACACAAACATTTTCTTAACTGGTATGTTAACATGAATTACAAGTACAGTACATATTCATTAACATCAAGAACAGGTTCATGAATGTTTTTGAATTTAATGAAAAAGTTTTGTGTTCATGAACAGCCATGTTCATGAATAATTTCTTGAATCTTTCACAGGGGTTATAATGAGCAATAAAACCCATGTGCCATTGTCTGTATTAGGAAAATGGGGTATGATGGGAGAGCATAACAAGAGTAGACGAAACATAAGTGTAATTCCAGATGTCTGACAAGCATTTTGGGGGTTTTCTTGATTTGATTGCTAAAACAAATCTTTACATGTGAAATGGGGTACGGCAAGAAAGCTGGTTAAACCCTTTGTCCCCGAAACAAAAAATCTTTTTGTTGTGTAGTCGATGGTTACAGAAAGCTTTGTGTAAATCCATTCCAGCTTTTTGGAGTTTTTGACCTATTCAAATTTGAAGCAACAGCAGATGTCAAAATAGATAGCTTAAAGGAATGACATTGTGATATCTTTATTACATGATAATTCTTATTAGAGCTTTGAAAAGGGATCATTTTGACTTTTATATGGTTTTTTGATTTTGTGAATAAGAAATATAGTATGTAAAAAAGGAGAAATATTTCATGATGGACTATTTCTACTTAAATGGCATTGGTTTCTACTCAATTTTATGGATAAAATGTAATGACTCATTCTTAATAATTGGTTTTTGCTGCAGCTTTCATTTACAGTTACAAAGTTATAAATGAGGACTTTTGTTTAAGACATCTGTATTAGTGAAAAAGTAACGAGTCATCATCCATGAATGTGTGTGGTGATAGGTGGGTGGGGAAGGGTTAATTGTGCAGGTTTCTGGCATAATTGTTTGTTTGTATCATATGGTAATGTCTTCAAGACTGTCTGCAATAGACTGCGAGGAGACCTAATTGAGCCAAAATGCTTGTTAGAGTTGAACTTCGATCATCATTCTTTAACTCATTTCACCATTAGGGAATATGTGAAATGTCCAAATCGAAAGAACCAGCCCTCTACTATCCCACAAATAGGGGCGAGTACAAGTTTGTTATCCTGAAAGCAGTCATAAAGAGTTTACGGGTTCCTTTACCCAGTGGTCAAGTTGTTCGACAAGAACTCAGGGGTCTTGGGTCAGAGCCCCATAGACACCTTTGGTTTTGTGGTAGTGACCTTTGGAAAGTCACTTAATAGCCAAAGCCTAGGACTGGTGAATCCACGAAAGCTGTTTCATAACTGAAAAATTGTTGACACACTTATAAACCCCATACATTCTAAAAGAGTGTGTTTGATAAGTTGCAAGCTACCTTCACTATTGATGTAAAATTAATAAGTTAAGATATAAAATAACTGTAGGCAACACAGAGTAGCAAGAAGAAAGTAACTATAGATTTTTTATGATAATGGATTGAAGGTTTACTAGAAACCATTATGGCAAAAAATGTAAGTTTGTAAATAGAAGAAATAACATGTGCTGCAGCAAATGCAGAAAAGTTATTATATTTGTAGTAAGTGGTTAAAGCATTGGGATCAATTGTTGCCCATTGTTTTGTTACTAACAACATTAGATTACTTCAGAGATCAATTTAAGCTGCCTTTGTCATCTAGACTTATGTTTAGATTTTGCGCATCAAACAGCTTTTGAAATATGTTGAAACGAGAGAAATTTTGATTAACAAGCCCTGCTTGTTCGACAAAACTATAGAACTAAATCATTATGAATAAGAAATGAAACCATTTCTCATGAACAAAGATTATTGTAAGATTCAATGATAAAGTTTGCCCACAATATATAATAATTATTGTTTTTCGTTTTGTCACAATGACTTCAATCTAATATCATTATTTATTGTCACTCTCCATAATTGTATTCTGCTTTGGCTTTCAATTTGGACCATTAACAAATTTTAACAAAATGTCTTATTTTATTCAAGGCGTCAATAGGATAGTTATTTGGGACTTTTTGACTTTGAATACAGAGGTCCAGTGTTTGAGACCCACAATCGGCCAATTTTTGTCCAAACATTTCCTTGAGCCAACAACTTATTCATCTCTAAACACTTAACATTACTGTTCCTTCAGAAAAACTGTCAATAATGATTGCAATGATATGGTACTTTTGTGCAGGAGAAACTGTCAGGAATATTGATAGGTATAGAGAATAGATGGTTGGTGTCGTGAATCAGAAATGTTATCGGGCAAGGCTTAGGAATATTATCCGGTGAGCCGAAGGCGAAACGGATAATATTCCGATGCCGAGCCCGATAACTTTTCCTATTCAAAGACACCAATCATCTTTTCTATTTATCTTTTTACCTTTATGTATACTTTTAAAAAACAAAAAGTAAATAAAACACGAGAAAAACGGAAAAAATAAGTAGAGAATGATGTAAAAATGACGTCATATCGTTCTTATGACGTCATGATTAGTCACGTGCATGTATTATATTGTTAGTGCCGGATATCACAAATGTTATACGGCACCTAGTTATCGGTCTCAAAATGACACTAGTGACAGGATAAAAGGGGTTTCTGTTGGCGTAGTGGTTAGAGTACAGAACTTGAAATCACATGGATTCTCTCCTCGTAGGTTCAAATCCCGGAGACAGCATTTGGATTTTCATGAGAGGTAGTCGCCTGACTTACTTACTGAATGCAGATGGATGGTTCCACCCAGCTTAACCAGCCCTAATGGGCAGTTTAGTATGGTGTCTTCCCCCATCAATAAGTGATGGGTATCGCAACATTACTGAAATGATGTTGATATGATGTAAAACCCTATATCGATAGATAAATGAATAAATGAATAAATAAATGATAGATATATAAATAAATAAATAAGTAAATTAAATTGATAGGTAAAAAGCTGAAGTGATGATATACCCCTTAAGATGATATTTCATGCAGTTGGTCCAACTAAGCACATCTTTTTTTTTCCAAAATGTTACTTACATACTTTGATCCTGTAGTTGAAACATAACACATACCAAAAAAATTGTTTTGGTCTGAAGCTGAATCTTTCTCAGTGGAATCCGTCCATAAATCACTCTATATAGATGATCAGGTAAAGTCTGATATGAACCGCGCCATTGTAAAGGCCTACCTGGAGAATCTTGTATTTACCCATTTTCACAATTCAAGGGATCAGTGCAATACTATAGTAAGTGCTTCATGTTTATTAAGCACTTACTATAGTCTTGCACTGAACCCTCGAATTGTGACTTGGCCACTGATTGAATCTGATAGCAACAGAAGATTGCAATTGTAGGTATGATTTTTGTTAAAGGCAATTCTGGAAAAGAAAAATTATTTAACTAGTAGTGTTCCCTATTGATTATACTGATTTTTCGATAAGTCCTCTGCTACAGGTGTGAAGATACAGAGTTCAAAGACAAAATGTTTGATAAATTGTTAAATGAAGAATCATTGTGTCAAAATAAAAGAGAGAATTTGTTTTTCTGCCTGCAGAGTATTATCTCCATTTTTATAAATTTATATTTTGGGTTTGCCTTCTCATGGGAAATTTGTAGACGATGATATTGAATTGAATGAAAAATTATTCAAAAATAAGTTTGAATGAATTCTTCAAGTCAGATTAGAAAATATTTTTGTAAAATATCTCTTTGCAGATCTGATAAATGATTGACTTTTTCATGCCACGACTCATATTTGCTTGAGTCTTGTGTTACTATATTGAAACAAAACAGTTAACATATTTTTATCATTTCCTGATAGCTAGAAACACATAAATATTCATTACCCAGAATTCCTTGGAACACGCTCCTGTGTTATGGTTTTGCACCTATACAAACCAAATCTCGAATCACAAGGGAAAAAACTTTGAATATTATCTTTTAAGATGATTGCAGTCGACAGATTTTCAAAAACCTAATCATTTCTTAGGTAAATGGGGGGAAATTTTTTGTAAGAAAATTGTCTGTTATCTATAAATTGACATCATATAAGCCATTGTAAAACAGCAAAAAGATTTTTTGATTATTTGCTTAGCTAACCTTAGAGAGACATTTTGATTCAGAGCATATTTCTCTTTATCATTATATTTTTGAATCTTTTGGTGACGAATGGCTTCAATTTGTGTCAGCTTAAGCAAAGACCTAATAAACACAGATAAGCAACTCCCCATAGGTAAAGACCGAACTCCCTTATCATCTCGTGGAGGATGAGATTTCGGGAGACTATGCGAGACTTCCTAATCTCGTCTGCACTGAAGTGTGTCTGCCAGCTAGACGATATAATCGAAGGTTGAATAAAGTGTGAAAACTAACGTTTATTTTATTAATTTTTCGATAGTTTTAACATTCCTTTATTAGTGTGTTGTTTTTATTAATAATTGCATATGAGACAATTGATTTCCTTTTACCACTGGTGAAACACGTGTTTTAAAATGTGTATCATCAATAGAACCGAAAGTGCTATATGTCTAGAATTGAATGGGATGGTAGAGTATTTGTATAACTCCTCAGAAACAAAAACAAAATATGGGTTGATTAAGACAAACTTCGATTCATTACACATAGTTTTATCGACCAATTGAAGATCAAGGACTTTTATACATTTTTGTGATGTTGAGAGGCATTTAAATTCTCTTATCTGGTCTTGGTTTTTTGAAATCATATGGTTGCATGTTTTAGAAGTAGAGCAATAGTTTTTGTCTAACTCCTCGAAAACAAAAACAAAATATGGGTTTATTTAGACAAACTTCGATTCATTACACATAGTTTTATCGACCAATTGAAGATCAAGGACTTTTATACATTTTTGTGATGTTGAGGGGCATTTGAATTCTCTTATCTGGTCTTGGTTTTTTGAAAGCATATGGTTGCATGTTTTAGAAGTAGAGCAATAGTTTTTGTCTAACTCCTCGGAAACAAAAACAAAATATGGGTTGATTTAGACAAACTTTGATTCATTACACATATTTTTATCGACCAATTGAAGATCAAGGACTTTTATACATTTTTGTGATGTTGAGAGGCATTTTAATTCTCTTATCTGGTCTTGGTTTTTTTAAATCACGTGGTTGCATGTTTTAAGTAGAGCAATAGTTTTTGTCTAACTCCTCGGAAACAAAAACAAAATATGGGTTGATTTAGACAAACTTCGATTCATTACACATAGTTTTATCGACCAATTGAAGATCAAGGACTTTTATACATTTTTGTGATGTTGAGAGGCATTTTAATTCTCTTATCTGGTCTTGGTTTTTTGAAATCATATGGTTGCATGTTTTAGTAGTAGAGCAATAGTTTTTGTCTAACTCCTCGGAAACAAAAACAAAATATGGGTTGATTTAGACAAACTTTGATTCATTACACATATTTTTATCGACCAATTGAAGATCAAGGACTTTTATACATTTTTGTGATGTTGAGAGGCATTCTAATTCTCTTATCAGGTCTTGGTTTTTTTAAATCATATGGTTGCATGTTTTAGTAGTAGAGCAATAGTTTTTGTCTAACTCCTCGGAAACAAAAACAAAATATCGGTTGATTTAGACAAACTTTGATTCAATACACATATTTTTATCGAACAAGGGAAGATCAAGAACTTTTTTTCATATTTTTGTGATGTTAAGAGGCATTTAAATTCTCTTAACTGGTCTTGTTTGTTTTTTTTAATTTGAATTTATTCTTAGTACTCTCTTATTGTATATAAACTGTATACGTGGAAGATGTAACGATATGTTCTGTTTGGTTCAGCTGGAAATAATTGTCATGCAAAGAAAGTGTAAAATTTGCCGCTAATGACAGCATGTTTGTGTGTGCTGGAAGTGTATGACATCAACATGCTGCAAGTCAAGAGATAAAAAGCAGACTCGGGTGCTTATTTGTGCGCAGAAGTATATGGCTCTAGCTGAGAAGACACTCTAAAAAGATCTTATACAAAATGTAATTCTAAAGTTAGCCTAGTCTTTGGAATGTCTGTTATTTTAACCCCCACGGGGATAATTCAAATTCTAAGTTGACAATAAAGTACAATAGTATGATGCAAGCTTCCTGTATATCACTTGATAAACAATGGGCACGTTAACCCTTCTTTTTCGAATTATCTAGAATTTTGATAAGGGAAAAAATGAAGTTTTCATTTATTGAAAACAATGGTTTATATGCTAAATAGTTTCTTTCTACAAATTCGTACATTAATTCCATTTATATCACATGTAAGGTTGCTTTTTGAGGTTAGGTAGCCAAGTCTGTATCTCTTTAAAAAAGGTCAGGCATACGTTCTTTCTTGTGCCAAGTTGTTTTAGAAATCTGACGACCGTTCACTGGAATGAGAATGTTTCACATGACCATGATCTACTTACAGAAAATTTCTTATTGAAACAGAAATGATGAACTTGCTTCCTGAACGTTTATCTTTATTTGAAAATTTATCCGAACGATCATTTTTCATTTATATATAGAAATACACACGCATTTATTTTTTTATATCTAGATTTTATTAGAATGGATAAAACCTTTAGCTAGTTGTTGTTTGATAATATAATTCTAACATTGTTGATGATGATGATGATGATGATGATGTTGCAGATGGTGATGATGATGGTATTGAGTACATTTTCAAAGAAAATAGAATGTTCCCCATTACGAATTATTAATTCATAGAATATTGTACATGATATGCCGCAAAAAAGATAATTCCCATTTAGAGACCCATTCCACAAAAGTATAGAATTAAGCTAATATTTTAACAGAAAATTTTGCTGCTGAAATTTTCCTCCGTCATAAAATTTAGCTAAACATTTCAGTTTGACACAGTGCAATATTACAATAAGTTATAATCCCCGGTAATTATCACAGCAGGGCACCACAGCTGGTGGCCATCTGTTTATTGGTTTTTGGGGTCGGGAGGGTCAATAAAAGGGCTACCATAGCTGATCAGCGACAGCAGACGCTTTGATTAACAAAATAAAGCGTCTGTATTTACAGGAAGACAAAATCTCGCGAACGAGATGTCAACGCGAGAAAGAACGGTATTTTGCAGAGTTGCTTATCTGTGTTTATTAGGTCTTTGGCTTAAGGCATATTTTAATTTTTTTTTAAAGAAAAATGTCATGTTTGCAGAAAGAGTTCTGCAAAATTAAACAGGTTTATCATAATGTCGATAGACAATAAAAAAGCATGATAACTTCCCTCCCTTTGCATTAACTCTGAATTCAACAATTAAACTTGATCACGCGCAAATGTTACACTTTGCAGATGATTATTGAAAAATGAGAAGAAACTAAGGGTTACCTTAGGTAAACTTGAAGAATTATTTATAAAAGCTATTGATATCAAAGATAAAGAAACAATGATCAGAAAAGCTATTTGTGCATTTTTGAAAAGTGAGATAGAATAGATGTCTATAGAAGACTATAGAAATTTGATGATAGGTATACAAGTAAGCTGTCAATAACAGTATCATTTAACATGTCTGAACAATGTATTTGTGATAAATCATGAAAATAAGATGATATAAATTTTCTTTTGTTGCATGGGTTTTGTATATATAGGCATCGCTGTAATTGCCATTGTGGTTGGATGTGTCTTGTTGCGTCATGTTTTATTTCTTATCCTTTTCAATTTTTTAAGTTTTTGGCTGCAAATGGTTTAAGAGCCATATTTTAATCTCATAATGCTGGAACCAACTTCATGCTTATGCAAACAGGTTAGATCAACGCCAGCTCCCAAGTAAATTGGTGGCTGGCCTGTGATCTAATCTGTTTGCTACCCTGGGTATCTTTCCTTTAAACAATTAAGAAGAAACTTAAGGTTTTGGAAAGTAGACAATACAAACATCTATTTTTGAATATTACCCAGCATTCTAAGGGTTTAAACTAAAGAATGATATCTGTGAATATCTGCATTGAGTAAATGAACAATTGTATCTTTTTGATTTCCATGTGCTAATGTCTGCTCTTTAAAAATAATTCAAAACCTTGCTGCAAAAATATTCCTGAACAAATTTTAAATAATTGTAATGAATTTTATGTACCTGTTGCAGAGCATTTAAGACACCATTGTGACAAGAAGTAACTGATCTTGAGCAATTCCTCATTTTATTACAGCAGTTTCATCTCATGTCACAAAGCAAATGTTAACCCTTATAGTGCTGGAACGGACTTCATGCTTATGCAAACAGGTTGAATCCAGGCCAGCGCCAAGTAAATTGGCAGCTGACCTGTGATCTAACCTGTTTGCTGCACTGAGTATCTTTCCTAATCAAAATTTACCAGATATTTAAGGTTTTTGACAGCAAGAATACAATTTTAGAAAAATATCCAGCACTATAAGGGTTAACGATGTATTGCAGGTATAATGTTTATCACTTAACACTATTTCGACTGATTTATTTCATTATCAAATTTCACTCCTCGGCATTTTATTGTTATTCTTATCAATCATGTTCACTTGTTGAGTGTCCAGGATCACATGCTTAGAGACAATACTTTTTTCCATTTTATTATATTCATTAAAGTTACCTTAAATTGCTTCTTTTATGGAAATTTATTATTTTCAAAATGTTCACAGTAACTCATGGTTGCCGTCAGCTGCTGTTTTGAATTTGGGTCATAGTAAACCTTTTTCTTATATGCAGTTAATTTGAATTACCCATATGATATTGAAAGACCAAAAGAGCACTGTCTAGCTCATCACAAAATAGTTGTCTTCATACTTCATTGCCTTCAAGGTTTTTCATAATCAAAGAAGTGTCGAAGGGGCAGAGTTTCATGGAGAACATGTTATTTAAGGAAGCATGTCCACAGATGTGAGGGAATTTGAAAACTAATTAACTTTATCGAAAACTATTAAACAGCTGTACTTTGGTACTTGAAATTCATGAACAAGTAAAGAACAGTTTTGTGTTCATGAATGGCCATTTTACATTCATGAATGTCCATGAAGTTCATGAGAAAACTTTTGGATTTGTCACAGAGGATGGTTCTAACCCAGTGAGGGCTGGTACTTTTCTCTGCGTAAATTGTTAAAAACAATTGTGACATGGTTACTTCTGAATATTGTGCTCACTTGGGAAAGCCGTCAATGTGTTTGCAAGCATTTCATGCACTTATTATGATGGAATATAACGAGTGCGGGTAGGAATAAACATATCAAATTTGATTTCCTGCCCTATCTGCAACTAGCTACTAAGTCATATTTAGAGCAAGTGTAACATGGAAAGCCGCACTAAATGATGAGAAATATATAAAATACTGTTTAACTCTTTTGCTGGCAATTTTCGTTTATGGAAAATAAACTTCTCAATGCCAAATGAATTCCTGGAAATCAGAGAAAAAAAGGCTGTATCTGTTTAAAGTATCACAAAATCATTATCTTACCTAATATCAAGATGCAATTTGAAGCAAATATGGCACAACAGTTACTGTTTTTTATGACATAATAACTTGCATGCAGTCAGATCAAATGACTTTGACATTTGATAACATTGTCCTTGGTAACAAACAATGTAATACCAAACTGCATGTTTCAGTGGCTGATTTGTGACAAAATCGGCAACATTGAATTTCAGCTGCAAGTCACAGATCGGCTATTTTCGCAGCAAAGAGTTGAAATTACATTACACACTCACACAATACTCTAACCACATTGGGAGTACCGGTACCCCAAAAGTGATGAAGGTTGCTTGAAAAGGGAGTTACTGCTCATTCTTTTCAATTTTTTTTTCATTTGCCTTGGTGATTATTCACTTAATTGATTGGTTAGGATGGGGAAATTAGAGCGTGTTGGAAACAACACAGACCGATTTGCTGTGAGAACTTCACCCTTCTAATGCATGGTTAAATTATCAATTTTTTGCATGAAGAATTGTTTGTCGCCTGCTGGTTTGTCAGCTCTTTGCCGCATAATGGATTGTGTGCCTTGTTGAATTTTAAAGCTTCAGCAGACGAAAGTAAAATACTTTGAAAAAGGAATAAACAAATTGCAACATTTTCTCTTTATTATTTCATGTTATAACCTATATTTCTACAAAATTGTTGTATGCAGCCAATCTGTTGTATGGAGACAATTTTGCTTTGTCCCTTCACTGCTTCATATGAAAGGTTTCACTGTATATAGATGTTTGTGATTTTTGAAAGAAAGCATAGTGACAAAAAAAGTTACTCTGTACATGCAATTTCTTCTTTTATTGCGATTGTTTCTTAAGCCTTCCATCACAACTGCATCATATTGACTCAATGATTGAATAATGTTTTCCGGTAATCATGATATTTAACTTTGAACCACAATTTTTACGAGCTCTTTTTGTGCCATGATTTGAAAAGCTGTCTTAGTCTGCAAATGTATTAAGACCAGCCTTTATTGTGTAATGTTTTGACAAATTGATGATTTAAGATTTCAAGCTTTAAAGGTGCTTGCTCACATAAGAGAAAATTTCGAAGTCAAAGTAAAATGTGGTTGAAACAATACAGTGGTTATACTTTTTTTTTATTCATCTTAGTTTGTACAGTTTAGATGCAGTGAAAATAAAAAGCAATGTCACTCTTAAAATTGGATGGAAATACAGTCGACCCGCGATAGTCCGAACGTCGTTAATCCGGAATATTCACCATCCGAACAGAATTTTGAGGGAACGGTCCTTACCTTCATCAATTTAACTGTTTAATGCGGAAAATCCGCGTTCCGGAACCGGACAAAAAAATTCGGGAACCAACAGTCACTTTTCATAGTATATGCGTATGGCTAGTCCGGAAACCAGTAAAATCGTTTATTTTAGGACGGCACCAACTTTCTCACTATCAAACATAAACACTTTAAGTAAAGTTAATCTTATTTTATTCACTCAATATACTTCTTTAATTGGTTGGAAATAAACTAGGCCGCAACAAATTATACTACCCGTTAGGTTTTGTTCCAATACGGGTAGTTTCCAGACCCCAACCCCCGGAAGACACTAAATCTAAATCGTAACAAAATTGAGTTGTATGCACAAAAGAATTCCTTTTGTCGCACCTTTAGGACAATTGTTTTTGCAACCACTTAATACCCATTACCAAAGAAGCTACACAGGTGTATGACAAAACGTTACGGCCAAAACACCCTACTTCTTTATAAGCAACCATTCTGAATTCTTTATACGCAACCAAGCAACCATTTTTAATTCTTGTACGCAACCAAGCAACCATTTTTACTTCTTTAAATGCAACCAAGCAACCATTTCAACTTGTTCATAAGCAATCAACCATATCTAAATATTTTGATTATTTACTTGAAATTCGATATGTTTAACTGCAGGTATTACCGAGATTGGTTAAATGCAGCTGACATCATGTAAATATCTTATAGCTAGGTGACTGTCTTCCGGGGGGCAGAGTCTAGAATTTCCGCTTCGCCCAAGTTAATTTGTTGCGACTTGCTTAAAATGAAAATGATCAGGTCAATTTTGGATGAGTTTTTCATTACAAATTTGCATACTAGTGGTTGTGATCCACATAGTATTTAATTTAAACAAATCACGAGGATGTCCATAGCACCCAGTATTCACTGTTCCTGACTGCGTTCAATTTAGTCACTTCACTCTCGATTGTTCTGTTTGGTCCACAGATCTGAAGTCTGTCTGGTACATTGGTGTGCCCGGCTTGCTTGATCTTTACGGGTTGTTCGATGGCAGCCAATTTTAGACTTCATGGGTGACCAAGCTGAAAGTATACAGAGAACTGGGCAGCTTACAGAATTAAGGCTAATCAGGTTAATATCTGGGAGGGTGGGTGGGGAAGCAGCTTGCTTGTTTGAGGTTGTTTAGGAAGAGGAAGTTAGTTTACAATGCATTCTGGGATTCCTGGCACCAGTCTGGGAGGCTGCTATCATGTGACCTCATCATGACCTCACCATGTGACTTTCAAGATCATGTGACATGTCCAATAAAATCTATTTATAGACATTTTGATAATTTTATTAATTTTGATTAATAACCACCTATGGATGAAAACTCATTGTTGGTTTGCCAAAATAAACTTGGAATATAGTATATTTCTATATTCTGCTTTATTTTGCGGTTACAGTTGCGAATGAAGGGAACGGTCTTCTGTTGTAAAAGGCATTCACACGTTTTGCAAACTGGCATGTATGCTTGACCATAACATGTCACTTAGTGTAGTGTACTGGAAGGTGTTGATTGTTTGTTAATCCGATCGGTCATTCTGTCAGTTGATTGGTCTTACATAATTGTAATTACGGTCGCATGTCGATAGTTGAGTTTGTAAAAGGTGTTGATTGGCTAATTGGCTGCTTTAACAGCGATCAGGAGACAATGTCTGGCAATCATTTCAATTATTTCTCAATCGATATGCTCCTATTCCCTAAAAATAAACTCTCGACAATCCCACCCTATCTCATTTCTCAATAGTGAAATAAGAAGATACAACTTGAAGATGTGTACACCCACAGCCAAACGAAGGCGTGTCGAAATACCAGTTTCTTAAGGAAATTTAACTTCTCGAAAGACATCGCTTCAAATTGTCATTTTTTTTTAAATCCGTTTTGACCAAATAAACACTTCCTTTACACACTTTATATTTCCCTTCAAAAAAAATTAAAAATTGTGTGTTTCTTACTTCATAGTATTTATCATGAACCACTGATACCGTGTAAAGGTAAACATTTCGCTGTAACTGGCATATTCTTGATTCCGGAAAATTCGTTAATACGAACAATTCTCCTAGGATAGAAAGTGTTCGGATAAACGAGGGTCGACTGTACATGGTTATCACTGTAATTCTTTTTAAAGTATCAAAAATATATCTAAATTTGCTTCCAATAACTATTCTTCAATGTGTATTATATAACAGTTAACTGTTGTGCAGTTTGAATTAAAGCTTAAGAAATTAATTTATAACTTCCAAATTTCTTCACATCTCTGAACAAGTACCTTTAATGATGCATCCAAGTTGCACAGGCGCAAATATCCTGGGGCTTAACAAGAGCCATTACGGTCCTCTGCCGTAATTCTATTTAAAAACCCGTTCATGAGATTATTCCAGAATGCAACTTCAAAGATTGTGTAGCCATTAATTTTCGCCAATAAAATATTATGGGATTTGGCTTCCAGGAGCATATTTGTCAAGAATTATTGAGATCAGGGCTGCTCTTTAAAAAAAGCGCTCTTCCTCTTTGCGTCTCAGCTGCTTAGCAATGGTGTAGTAAAAAGAAAGACTTTTGATAACTCCTTAAAGAACATTTTTATTTAGTTCAAATTTAAACCAACAACAGATGAGAAAAAAAGAAACAAATTTTCTTATGATATAGGGAAGAAATAATTGTGACATAAGGATGAATTGCTAATTAAGCCTTTTTCACACGCAGATGAATAATTTTTACTTAAAGCAGATGACTTTCGAAAAGTTTGTAAATATTTGAAAAACCTTTCATTTCTACTGTTGTGATATATGAATAGATTTAAAAAGCATTGTAGGAAATGGAGAGATGGCTTGTGATAATCAATTTCTCCTTTTGCCACAATGCTTTTTCGTATCACAGTATTTGTTTTACATTGATTGTGAAGGAAGTTTAAAGCTTGTTCTAAACCTCTCTCGATGACTGCTTCCTGGATACTAAACCAGTAATCACGCCGGTTTGTGGGCTAGTCCCGGAAATTTTCACCCTACCTAATGGAGATACTAAATTCTGGGACCCTCGGTACAAGAGCCCGCCTGCACCAATGTCCACAATGTAGCCCACAATGCTTTTTGAAAGTTGGCTACTGTAAGAGGCAAAAATGTGGCGTCAGATGGTAATAGATTTAGAGCAATTTATCCTTTTATCAAAATGTTGCAACACATGTGTCAAAGTGGCATATAATGTAGTGATAAAGAGACAAAGAAATCAACTTTCAGAATTCTACTGCTACCTGGAGCTCCCATATCGCACTTCCTTGAACTGGCTTCTGGCTAGAAACAGGTCTTATGTATTTATTGGAATCCATCTGCATCATCTTTATTAATGAATACCTCAAATTAATCTTGTGTTTTACCTTTCACTACCTACCTGCATGCATTCAACAATTTGCATCAAGGCGTGGGCTATGTTTGGAAACCAACGTTTTTTATTTTAAGAACTTTTTTCTGTTTGCATGGGTTTTATTTTGTTATTTTATCTATTTTCATTTATTCTTATAGGATTTTTATCCACATGTGCATATTAGACTATATATTTTTTTTTAGATCATAAGCAGCACATTTTCGACTGGTACAGTTTAATTGAGAGATGAACCTTGGTTCTTATCTATGATAATCTTACCTTCAACAGGTGTTATTTAGGTGATATTTGCAAATAATGTGCCTTTTTCAAACTGGCAGTGATTCTTTGTGGAACCTGCATGGCTCAGTGGTTAAGGTAGCAGACTTACAACTCAGAGGTCCTCTGTTCAAGCCCAACAAACACCTCTGGTTTTGTGGGAGTGTCCTTTGACAAGTCACTTCAAAACCCTAGCTTGTACTGGTCCGTCCAGGAAAGCCGTAATGTAACTGAAAAATTGTTGACAAGGGTTTAACACCATACAGAATACGGAGAACAAATATAGACTTGTACTCCTCAATAATCATATTCTCTTTTGTATCATTACATATTACCAACAGCACTTAACCTAGAATTCGCACCTTCAATCCTGGTTTCATTTGTGTCCTTTGGCAAGACACTTTAGAGCCCTACCCTGTTAAACTAAATTCTAGGAAAGTTCTCATATATCAGAGAAACCGTTGACATGGTGTTAAACCTCATCAAAAATACTAACCCTACATTCCTACATGACTTGATCTGTCTTAAATGAAAGGTAAAGTTAAACGCAAGTTAAACTTTAGTTTCTCAATTAAAATGTGAAAAGGGCAAAATAATTTATCTGTAATCACAGGTAACTTCTGCCTATTCTTTCAACTTTGGCACAAGTAAAACACATTGGTGGAACATATTTAGTTGTGATTTTAATATGTATTAGTTACTTGATGTAAAACCCCTTTAAACTAAAATGATAGTTAAAAGGTGTGGTTGATTTGCTATTTATGATAATTTGCCTTTCATAGAACTATCTTTAATTTTGATGAATTTACTCTGTTTGAGTGTGGATAATAAGTTCCCTCCCCTGTGTTAAATATTGATAATAGGTTACCTCCCCTCATTCATACAAATTTGCTGTGATTAATGTGTCTAAGCTGTACCAATTAATGATCCAAAATTGCGCTCTTTTAGCATACTGTTTCTCAAAACAGTTACACAAACCTTTCTTGTAATTGCTCAATGTGTATTATTCATCTCTTTTAAAAAGAACCATTATGACAATAAAAAGAAATGCTCTTGTAGCTGTATCGCTGTGTCTCTGTATCTTTTCCGTTATTCACACTGGTTTCCTAGGTTCTCTGCTGCAGTTATGTGAAAGTGTGTCAATATGATATCAGGTTGTCAGCATTTATTTGTAACACTTTGCTTTAAGCCATTCCCAAACAATAACGACATTTGACCAGCTTGTTGCAGAGGACTTATGAAATGTGTGGAAAAAGGAGAAATTGCTCTTAATGAGCATTTTCTCCTTTTCCCACAATGTTTTCTGCCCTATCAGAAGCTTATTTTTCAATTTCATCATATATTGAAATGTTGTATGCAAACTCTGCCAATTTGGGACAGTCGAAAATTTTGCTTAGTTTGGTAAAGGGTTAATAGATTCTTGATATTGAAAGAGTTTGACTGCCTTTCCAAGGTCTTGCATGGCCCAGTAGATAAGTTTTCCAGGGTCCCGAGTTCGAGCCCAACTTATTCCTGGTTCTGGGGGAAGGACCTTTGGCAAGTCGCTTCAGAGCTCTTGCCCTAGTACTGGTGGATCCAGGAAAGTTGTAATATATCTGAAAAAATGTTGACATGACGTTAAACACCACAAACAAGCTTGGGGTCTTCCTTTTTCGTTACAGGATGGGAACATTAATTCAAAGGTTATAAAGTTGCACAATGAGACACCGAAATTAAACTTATAAAAGGTTTAGACTTTAATATTAAGGCCAATTTTATATAAAAACCCAAACCAAGCAACATACAAAATGACTTACTTTTATATCTAATAAACAGATTTTGTCTGGAATGGATTTTTCCCCACACTTTGGAAAAGGTAATGACATCCTGAAAAGACAAATCTTGGATGCTGTCAATTAAAGGTGATATATTTATTTTGTGTCCAAACTAAATGGTCAGTTATCACTTTTTACGACCTGTTACATAGGAGAAAGCGGTAGGAAATGGTGTGAGATATAACATTCTTGATTGGCAAATATTCTGATTTATATCACTGTCTGTGTCTTCAAGGAAATAAAGCGCTGAAACGTTCCTGGAAATGTACTGAATTTTGCTCCATGATTATCTAGTTATCCCTGTCCCTCATAGAGATTTTGTTTTGTCCAAATTCAAAGCAATGGCAGACGGCAAGGGAGGAGGAGATTATCAGTGTCATATTTTTTGGAAACCTTGTGACATAAAATGATATCAATTAGATCAGTTAAAGAAACTTTGTTCTTTAGTTTCACCATTTGCTTGTCCTCCAATTAAAAATGGAATATAATCATCATGTTTTTCCTCATAGAGATGTTTTGGTCCAATTTCAAAGCAACTCCAAATGGCAGTAAGGAAGGCAGAGATTAACGGTGTAATAGCATATAGAAACCTTGTGAGATAAAAAGAAATTAGTTAAAGCAATTTATTCTTAAGTTACAACCGTTTTCTGCAGTGTTCCCCAGTTAAAGATGGAATATGATTATCTTCACTTTTGTCCTTATATAGATTTTGTCCAAATTTGGTCCAATTTCAAAGCAGCAGCAGCAGACGGCAATTAGGAAAATGGAGATTTTCAGTGCGATATTATATTGAAACCTTGTGACATAAAAAGAAATTACTAAAAGCAATTAATTCTTTAGTTATGCAAGTGTGCATGTTCTCAATTTAAAGATGGAATATATCTTCATGTCTATCCTTATATAGATTTTATCCAATTTTTTTTCCAAATTCAAAGCAACATCAGACTACAATAAGGAAGGAGGAGATTATCAGTGTAATAGCATATAGAAACCTTGTGACTTAAAAAATATACTTAACCCTTTCCCAAACAACAAATTTCTAACTGTCCCGAATTGAAAGAGTTTGCAGACGACATTTCAAAATATGATGAAATTGGAAAACAATCTGCTGATAGGCCAGAAAACATTGTGGGTAAAGGAAAAATTACTCATCATGAGCAATTTTTATTTTTCCCTCAATGTTTTCTAAAGTCGTCTGCAACAAAGTGGTCAAATATCGTTATTGTTTGGGAAAGGGTTAAAACAATTTATTCTTTAGTTATGACAGATTGCTTGTTCTCCAGTTAAAGATGGAATAATGATATATCTTTATGCTTGTCCTTATAGAGATTGTTTTTTGGTCCAAATTCAAAGCAGCAGCAGACGGCATTAATATGCAGGAAAATTTCAGTGTGATATCGTATAGTAACCCTGTGATATAAAAAGAAATTAGTTAAAGCAATTTGTTCTTAAGTTACATGGTTTGCTTGCTCTCTAGTTAAAGATGAAATATGTATTTATGTTTGTCCTCATAAAGATTGTCTTTTGGTCTAAATTCAAAGCAACAACAGACGACAATAAGGATGAAGGAGATTTTCAATGTAATAGCATATAGAAACCTTTTGAATTAAAAAGAAATTACTTAAGGCAATCAATTCTTTATTTATGGCTGATTACTTGTTCTACAGTTAAAGATTGGTTAATTCATGTTTGTCTGATTGTCTGACTGTTTGATCTTCAATTTGCTCTCTGTTATTACTTAAGTTGGTCATTTAAAGTTAGTCACAGAAAGATATGAAACAGAAAATAGGAAAAAAATGAAAAGGCTCCCTTCCTATACCATTTTGGAATTATTGTTATTTATTTTTATATAAAGAGGAGTCCAACATCCCAGCATCTTGTTGCATTGCTATCCCCTTTTGTAAGGGCCGTTCTAAACTGCATAATAATACTTTTATTTCTTTTGACTGATCATAAACTGCTTGTGGTTGAACAAGTGGTAAGTAATGATGCAATCAATTCAAAGGTTAAGAAGAATGTTGTGGTTTGTTGTAATGTCAGATGTGATGCAGTACATTATGTAATTGGATATAAACTAGTTTTTCTAACCGGGTAGACCTACCAGCTACAATCTGTGTGTACTTTATGTTTGGCAATGAAATTTTAAATTTCATGAAAAAGATCTGTGTTTAGGAACCACCATGCCAAAACAGTTTTTCATTGCAACTTGCCTTACTAATAAATTGGGGGTCCTGTTTGGCGCTATCAGTGGTTAAGATGGTGTACATAAGAATAGAGGGTCCTTGGCTTGAGACCCAAACACACCTCTGATTACATGGGAGTGTAATTTGGTAGTTATTTCAGAGTCCTGGCCTAGTACTGGTGGATCCAGGGAAGCTGCTATATAACTGAAAAATTGTTAATACAGCATTAAACACCATACAAACAACCTAATAAAGTATCTGCTTCTGACACAGCAGCTACTCAAGTCCTCAGGTATATAAGATGTATTGAAGTTAGTGAGTCATTATGAAAGAAGAAAGGATAAACCTTTTGGAGTAGATATGTTAACCCTTATAATGCTGGGTAATTTTCTAAAAATAGATTTTTGTGTTGTCTGCTTTCCAGAACCTTAAATATCTCCTTAATTTTGATGAGGAAAGATACTCAGAGAAGCACATAGGTTAGATCACAGGCCAGCAGCCATTTTACTTGGTGGCTGGCTTGGATCTAAGCTGTTTGCATAAGCATGTGGTCGGTTCTAGCACTGTAAAGGTTAAAATGACGCTGTTATATGAAGTAAAGGTCTGATAATTTCACAGGGGTACTTTATAAAACCGAGAGTTATGTATCTCCATTGTGGGCATGCATGATACATCGCATTTGAATGCAGACATTTATCACTCGGGTAATTATTTTATTGACCTCGGCGGCTAAGACATGGTAAAATGGAAGATTTGTCACCTGAAACATGATCCCATAATGGACATTTTTGGGATATGAGTAATGTTGCATTTTCTCCGTTTTTTCGTGAAATATGCTTGTTGGGGACTGCGCTAGACTTAAGGCTGTTAATTCATGCCATTTTGTATGTTCATTTTAATGTACCTATACAAAGTAAGTGGCTAAAGAAAACGGTAGGAAACGACTTCTTCTGCCACTTATAGAAGTCTTATTGAAGACTATAGTGCTTTTCAAACATGAAGCTCTTCCTATGCAAAAGATTCTAGAACTTATTCATGGACGTTAAATGGCCATTCAGTGAAGACAAATCTGTTCTTAAATTGTTCATGTATTTCAAGTACATGTTCATGAACAACAAGAATTATGTGATTTTTATGAGCCTGTTATTGAATTTTATGAAAAAGTTCTGTGTTTATGAATAGACATTTAACTTTCATGAACATTGCAGGAAATAACATTTGAAAACACTGTTTCAAAAGAAGAATTTGCTTATCCGAATATTTTCAAGAGATGATAACTTCCAAGAACAGAAAATGGGTTTATCTTCTTAATCAAGCTTGAACATCTTATTAACACATTGTAAGTTATCTTGCCTTGTCTGGCTCGTAAGTTATGGCTAAAAAGTCTTAAGCCAAGAGGTGCAAACAATTTTGGACAAACTAAATAGAAGAACCAATAGCATAGAAATTGTCAACCTCTTTTGTTTACTCCTTCAAACATCCCTGTCTCAAGGCACAGGAATTTGAGCCAAGCAGAGACAGACTTATGATATTAAGAGATAGGAAATGGTTTTCTAAGATGTTTTGATACACTTTGAGATTAAAGTGAAACCTCAAATAGCCTAGGACTGTTATCCACATTTTGTTGGGGCTTTGTTAAATCATTTATGATAGTTGCTGATGTTTGATACTGAGAGAAAGGGATAATTAATTGTATCCTTGGTGTATTTATTTAAGTTAAAAATGTATTATATATCACCTATTACCTTATATTTGTTGCTTTTTACACAGGTAAAAAATATTAGCAACAGCAGATTTTTTTTTAAAAGTATTAACTTTGCTTATCACAAGCAATTTCTGCTATTGTCACAATAGTTTCTTGAGCTTTCTTCTACAGATGCATTAAAACATGTATTAGATAAGGTTAAAACTTTCCAAGTTGTGAATACTTTGCAAGAGACAAACATATGAAGCAGTTAACAAAATGATAAAGAGTATCAATTTAAACAGAATGAAAAAAGTATTTACCTTTTTTTATCTTATAAAGAAATTGTTATACACATGAAACATTAAAGATATAAACCACTGTGACAAAAGGAGAAAGCGCTTGTATCAAGTAATTACTTCTCCTGTCCAAAATGGTTTCTATTGAATTTCACAGCGGAAATGCTATTTTTCATAGTTGATTGTACATGTATTTATTCACAGATTTTGTGAATATGGGCATATACATGTTAAGGAATGAGTAAAGCATTTGAACCAACATTGCAATTAGAAAATTGACAAACTATTATTCATAATGTCTCCTTTCATCGAAATATTTTGAAAGCGTGGTCTGCCTTTATTAGTTTATGTCTTCTGTGTGATGGAATGTAATAAAGAAAGCCATAACATGGTTTGATGACATTTTATAAGGTTTAATACTTTATTGTCCAATGATTACATTTTGCACCTTTCACTATATATGCGTTTCACATATTGCAACAGGCACTATTAAAAAAAATGTACCAAAGAAAAAACAGCTCACATCAACTGCACAACTGTGGCAAGCTGTTCTTTATTGTCTTTAAATGTGATTTTTTTGTTATCAATCAGGGGTGAATTGATGCTTTCACGATCATTGCCACAGGCTGTTATCAAAATGAATAAGTTGAAAGTGTAAGCTGCTGTCTTTACAGAAGGGTTTCGAATATTATTGTCAACCAAACATTGCTTCCTATCGTAATAAGACCCCACAAGATGTCTAAACATTCTTTGCTTACCCAATGCACCATTTTATGCCTTTCACCATATACATTTTAAGGAACCTGCAAAGAATGTTTATGAGAGAGACTATTAATTGTAAAAAAAAAGGAAATTTTTGGTTAAATTTTGCTTTTTGTTACAAACTTCTGTCTAGTATCTGAACTGTTTACCATTTACTTTATACTTAAACTGCTTCATTTTGCTGCATCTGCACAAGAAAACACAATTTGAGACAAAAGTTTGAGTTTCTTCTAATTAGCAATTCATTCACTTGGCACAGTGGCTTTCTACACAATATCTTTGGAAAATGTGTCTTTTGATGCATACATTTGGAAATAGTCACCAATAAAGAATTTCCTATATGAGAAATGAATTATAATGCCTGTCAGTACTTTGATTGCTATAAATCTATTTAAGTATTTTATGCATAACTAAATGCCTATGCGCTACACAGACTAATAAGCGCTGTGGGCAGTCAAGTTTTGGGTCTTCTTACATCAATACCAGTTGGGCAACACAACATACTTTGATTGCTATAAATCTGTTTAAGTATTTTATAAACTGAATGCCAATGTCCTACCCAGCTTGAATAGCCCTTTATGGGCAGTCAAGTTTGGGGTCTTCTTCCATTAATATCAGTCAGGCGTAATAATATAACTGATATACTGCTGATGTGATATAAAACCCATATAAATCAATATGGTTAACGGCATTGTTATGGATCAAAGAGAAAATGTAAAATACAAGAACCCACACAATTTTTAAATGAAAATTCAAGACCAATTTCTGAAACTCTAATTGAAGTTAAAATGATAAATGGGAAGTCTGCATTTTCTGTTATAACTAAGTTCTGATTTTATGTAAATTCAGCCTCTCTGGGATGCTTCAGTATAAATTGAATATAGAAAATTCCCAGATTGTCACAGAAACTTGTGATTTAAAGTGACTTCCTAATAATTGAAAGATTGCAAAGAGCTTTGTAATGGCATAGCATATTGACCCTTTTTTGTAATTTGAAATGAAACGGCGAATGCTTACTTTAACAAAATGAGCAAAGTTTGAATAAATATTTGTTTACCCTTTCATATATACACATTTTAACATGCCTTCAACAGAAAATGTGAATGGAATCTATTGTGACAAAATGAGAATTGGTGCTTTATAAACAGCATCTCTTTTCTTTTGTCAGAATGACTTGCTAATAATTGGAAGATTGTAAAGAGATCTGTTAAGGTATAGCATAATTATTGACCCTATTTTGTAATTTGAAATGAAACAGTGAGTGCTTACTTTGACAATATAGTCAAAGCCATAAAAAATCATTTACCCCTTCATACATACACATATAAACATACCAAACCTTTGATACCAGATTTAAATAAAGTCCACTGTGATGAAATCTTTATGAACAGTATCGATTTTCTTTTGTATATATAGTGTTAGAATGGACATCATGCTAATGTTAACAGGTTTAAGATAGATTCCAGCCAGCCGCCAAGTCAATTGGAGTCTGGCCTGTGATTCATTCTGTTAGCTACTTTGAGTACCATTCATCATCTAAATTAAGCAGATATTTTAGATTAAGGAAAGCAGACAACACAAAAATCCTATTTAAAAATTACCCAGCATTCTATGAGTTAAAGTGACTTCCTAATGATTCGAAGATTGTAAAGAAATCTGTTATAGCATAGCAGATTGACTCTATTTGATTGATTTTGCATTTAAGTAGTGAATGGTTGCTTTGACAAAATGGGCAAAGCAATTAAAAATTCATTCACTTCTTCTTATATAACGATTGAAACATGCCTTTTACAGAATACTTGAATACAAGCTACTGTGACAAAATGAGGATTTGCTCTTAATGAATAGCATCTCTTCCAGACTGACTAACAGAATTCCATTTTTTTTTACCCAGCTTGACCAGTCTTTTTGGGCATTTGAGTATGGGACCTTTCTCCATCATTAAGAGTCAAGCATCACAACATAATTGAAGAAATGCTGACATGATGAAAAACCCATATGAACAAACAAACAGAATCTCTTTTCCTTTGTCAATGTTTTAGACAAACTTTATTTCCTTATCTGTTTTGTTTTGCTTGTCTAACAAACAGCCTTTTATTGTACTTGCAGATACAGACTGTTCTTCGATGTGAGCCTCTGTTTGTCTAACTCTTGTTTGTCTAACCCTCCGGCCCTCCATTGCACTGGTGCATCATGAAAGAGTCATGACAGATCTCGAGAAGCATATTCAACAAACAAATGACAGACTATTATGTATCAGACAGGTAAGAAACATATTCAGATATTGTTTTACACCTTATAGTGCTGGAACCAACCTTCATGCTTATGCAAACAGGTAAGATCCAGGCCAGCCGCCAAATAAATTGGCGGCTGGCCTGTGATTTTACCTGTTTGCTATTCTGAGTATCTTTCCTCAGCAAAATTAAGGAGATAAATAAGGTTTTGGAAAGCAGACAATGTAAAAATCTTTTTTAAGAGAATTATCCATCATTTTAAGGGTTAAATGATGTCGGCTTTATTGCAAAATCGTAGCACCACATCATCTGCTTGAGGAAAAAGGGGGGATCAAATCAACAATTGTGTGTGAATAATGGGTTTCGTTCCTATAGAAAATCTCCCAGGGGGCCGTCCCATCATTGTAAGTCATTTTTCAGTGGGGTTTTACCGGGAGACAATATCGGCAGGCCATGTTATGTTGGGATATTGAAGATAGACGCGTCCCTGTCAATCCTGTCGATTGATGGAAACGACTCTCTTGATAGAAAACAGGTCCCCGGTTATGAAGGTTATGAATCATACTTGTTGGTTCTGTTCCCTGTAGTTTTTTAAAGGACAGGACATAAAAAATGTTACTGCCAATGGGAAGAGGAAAATCCATTTGAAACTTAAAGACCTGGGTACCATTTTACTAAACAACTTACGGAAAATATTTGCTTAAGTCATTACTGATACCCATGAATAGTATCTTCAATGAAAGTACAATAATGCAATGTGACATGTCATTGGAAGCGTCTCGGAGAGACGATTCCAATGACATGTTACTTTGCAATATTGCTTCACCCAATATTGAAATAAGAGGAATTGTTGTTTTAGACTTACGCAAATCTTAAGCGTAAACTGTTTAGTAAACGGTACCCTGTAACTCAATTGAGGGGTGGTGAAATTTCATTTTGATTTCCATGTCCATAATTTGCCAAATCTTTTTCTGGACTTGTCTGTAAAATGGTTGTTGAACAAATTTCATTAAAAGTTAACTTGTCCATTATGGCTTTTGGACAAGCTGGGCAATACGGACAACTGTATCGCCACCTCTTAATCATAGTGATGGTCTCTGACTTATTTGCTGCACATTAACAGGCAGCTTCTCCTTTTGTCACCATGTTTAACCCTTTCCCAAACAACAAAGTTCAATTGTCCCAAATTCAAAGAGTTTGCAGACGATATTTCAAAATGTGATGAAATTGGAAAATAATCTTCTGATAGGGCAGAAAACATCGTGGGAAAAGTGAAATTGTTCATTAAGACAAGGAATTTCTCCTTTTCCCACAATGTTTTCTAAAGTTGTCAGCAACAAAGTGGTCAAATGTTGTTATTGTTTGGGAAAGGGTTAAACAACATCACAAATTGATATATCATTCCATTTAGTATAATTATTGGTCTACAACAATTTCATAAGAGGACACATGATAAATCAGAATTGATACAATTTAGTCATCTGTTGTTAAACATTCAAATGATTCCTTACCCTATGTACTAATACGTACTGATATTTTGTAACAAAGCTTTTAAACCAATTAACAAAGCAAAGGAGATACTTATTGAAAACAGTTTCCAAATTTATCAATAAAAATTAGAAATACCATTGTTGCATGATATGCAAGTTATTAAAAATGTTAAAATTGTTCTGCAATTGATAACTTCCAGACTAAATGACAATTCAACGGAACCTTATTTATTGTTTTATGGAATATCATTCAATCTCAAATCTAAACTTTGATTGGCATGATAAGCTTGTTAGTTATGGTTGATTATTCCGACCAATATTGTCATGAAATCCCTCTGTTAGGGGGAATGGGTTAGAACAATATTATACTTGTCAGATATTTATTGGGCTGAAATAACTTTCTCTGGAAATTCCTGTCATTTGAAATTTGTCTGGGATTTGTTTGAGTTTTCCTATGAGACATTAAAATTGTTTTGATTTGTGTGCATACCACTTGCAGGAATACATAGCAAACACCATGAAAACATTTTTTTGTTTTCCCTTTAATGTGCTTTCTTTGAATACTTTCATTTTGTAGCATTTGTCATCGCAAGTGATTTAAGAATGATTAAATGTGATAGCATATACATGTATATAAAAAAAGGAGAACAGAAAGAGTATACAGTAGAAGATCTACAGCATATAAACTGTACAAACTTGGATAAACTGATGTTTTCCTAATTAATTATACGTTTAATATCTACTTTTAATTGTAAATCAAACAAAAATTTAAAAAAATGTCTTGTTTCAATGAAATGACATTTTGAATAACAATTTTTTTTAAACCTTTTAAAGAATACTAAGCGCTCAGAAAAACTGCAAATCTAGGTAATATGAAAGAATATGTTGAATCATAGGGAAAAATGACAGGATCATGACAATATAAAGCCTGCACTATTTATTATCTAATTTTCCAAATGCTTTTATCTTAAAGTGGATGCCCACCAATTTAACTTTATTGTTCACATTCGAGTAACATCTAAAATATATAGCAAAATGCTTTTATCTTAAAGTGGATGCCCACCAATTTAACTTTATTGTTTACATTCGAGTAACATCTAAAATATATAGCAAGGAACGCTCTCATTAATGAGTGGCGATCACCTGGTCAGGTGATCGGAAAAATCACGTGAAACACATAAACATTATCTAATATAAACAACATGAACATTCAAAATGGAGAATTTCTTGTTTTTTATCGGTTCCCAACGTTTCTCGGCTGACCTTGTTTTATTGCTAATTGTAAACAAACCTTAAAGCATTCACTCTTTTAAAAGCATCGTGTAAACATGTTACAGTCTCAATTCCTCTGTAAAAGGGAATTTAAATTACTTTTAAGTTAATTTTCAATTATTCAAGAACTTTCACAGTTTAAGTGTAAATGACCGCAAGTATGGCTTTAAATTGTAAGATTTTTTTCACTATTAATGTAGAATGAATAAGTTTTTTGAAAACAAACAATGGGTTTATACTCAGAGCTTTTATGCAGTGTTCGTAGGCAACATAGATTTCTAAAACAATCTGCTGATGTTTCATCTGAAGTGGATTTGGCACAGATTTAACTTTTTATATTCAAATGAGTACACAAGAGAATGCTATTGAAAGCATTTCCCAAAACAAATAACCAAACCGGTATTTTCTGAAAACTGACACACTACCAATGATTATCATGAAAAATGACAATTTTGGTTTTGTTGAAACATTTGTCAAAATCTATAAGGAGCGAAAGATTCAGGTGCCTTGAATGTTTCAACACATTGTTGTTTGTATTAGGGTCCTGTGTGGCCTAGTGGTTAAGTTGGCAGTTTTAAAACTCAGGGGTTCAAGCCCGGCAACACCTCTGGTCTCATGGGAGTGACCTTTTGCGAGCTACTACAGAGCCCTAGCCTAGAACTGTTGGATCCAGGAAAGCATTTACATAACTGAAAAATTGTTGATACTGTATTAAACACCATACAAACAGTTGTTTGTATTTATGGGAATGTCTCAAACTCCTCACAGTGATCTCCCATTGCTACCCTGCATCGATCACTGCCACCACAAGAATTTCATCCAAATGAAATTTAAACAATGTTTTTTGGGTTTTTTTTTTTTCAAATTAATTTGGATGAAGTAGTTAATTTAGTTACGATGTCTGCTTGTGATGATTTCTGACCAGTTAAATTGACAAATCTTTTTTTTTTCTTTACAAATAAAGCACAAATGAGTTACGCCACCATAGTTACGCCACCATCTTTAAAAGCCATTTTCGTTTATTAACAGATGGTCATGTGACATTTGTGGTGGCAGTGATCAATCCCATAAAGGGAGATCACTGTGAGGAGTTTGGGAATGTATTTCTCTCAAGTACCCTTTTTGGACTGTCTGACATGAATGATTATCTTACAATCATATTTGTTCCTGTTTGCATTTTCTCTGAAGATCTTGGAAAGGAAATAGAGCCATAAATAGTTTGGGAGCGAATCTCATTATTTATATACAGTTTTTGTCACAATTTAATTCCATGGCATGCCTTTAACTCCTTCCCATACAATAACGACATGTGACTACTTTGTTGCTGACGACTTTAGAAAACTTTGTGGGAAAAGAAGAAATTGCTTGAAACGAGCAATATCTCCTTTTCCTTCAATGTTTTCTGCCCTATCAGAAGAGAATTTTCCAATTTCATCACAGTTTGAAATGTCATCTGAAAACTCTTTCAATTTGGGACAGTCGAAAAATTGTTGTTTGGGAAAGGGATAACAGAATTTTGATGTTAAACAGAAAGGCCTTATTTATATTAATTAACTGTTTGTCTGTTGAAGTTTATTGCTAATTTAAACTTCTTTATTTTACATTGATTGTGACAGAAGCTTGGAACTCATTAAATTCACTCTCAATGACTGCTTTCTGGTAGAGCTTGGACGGGTAGCAATTTATTACCAGGGTACCCGAGGGGATGTTACCAGCGGGTACCTGGGTACCCAAGCTGATATCATTCTCCATTAGATCCATTAATTTTGCCTCCCTTAGTTCACTGTTCAAATGTGAAATGGCCGTGCGTAATGGTTCCAGACGCTTGAGACTTACTGCGATGATTGGATCATAAAAATGTTAATAGTTTCGAAAGCTGATGAGCAGCCTTTAATTTGGAGAGTATAGTGTGTGTGTGACATATTTGTACATGTTGAGAAATTGGTTGGGGATAAATTATTGCTAGTTTGGGATTTAGAAATTTCTGATTCACTTGTCACCAAGTGCTTATTCTCACATTAGCATTTAACCCAGGTAAAAATAACGTCGAGTAATGGTTAGTGATTTGATACCCGGGTAGTGGCCTGTACCCAGCTCATACCCGGGGAATCGGGTACCCGCCCCAGCCTTACTTCCTGGATACTAGACCAGGACTCACACCAAATTGTGGGATAATCCTGGTAATTTTCACCTCACCTAGCAGGGATCGAACCTTGGAGTACAAGAGGATGATGCTTTATCACTTCACCAATGGAGCAAACAAAGTTTATCTTTATGAAGGCTTGACTGACTAACCTATTATATTTGAAACATCCTTCATATGAGTTCGCTATTGTAGGACTGAGGTATATGTGTCTATTTGAGGGTGGAAGGTTGTGAATATGGTACCATGCATGCTCATTTTAAATACTAGTAGACAACCTCTGCCAAAAAAGAACTTATTCATGAAGTTCATGAAATTTCGTGAATGTCAAGAGTGTTAAATGACCGTTCATAAATTATAGAACTTTTTCATGAAGTCCAAGAACTGGTTTATGAAGAACAATTGCAGGTCCATGAATACATTAATGAAGCTGTTTTTGATGCTCATGAACATGCGCTTGAAATCAATGAACAAGTTGTGTGGTTTTCAATGGCCAAGTAAAGTTCATGAATAAGTTCTTTTGGAATCTTTTGGAGGGAATGCAGTGAAGAAATGGCTTTCCTCTATGGCACTTTGGGTGAAGGGAATAGAAGTTACACTGCAAAGGATTCAATAACTGTGTTCATGAACAACCAATGACCATTTATGAATAAAAAGCAGCTGTCCTTGAACATCAAGGACAGGTTCATGAATACATTCATAATCATGCTCTTGAAATTCTTGAACAAGTTCAAGGACAGGATTGTGTTCATGAACAACCAATTGTTGTTCTCGTTTGTTCATGAAAACCCTGGTTGATTATGAAAAATGGTAGTTCTTTCTTTTAGCTCTTGTAGTGCTGGAACTGAATTCGTGCTTATGCAAACAGGTTAGATCACAGACCAGCCACCATGTAAATTGGCATCACATTTTGAAATAATGTCTGCAAACCCTTTCAATTTGGGTCGATCAAAAGATTGTTGTTTGGGAAAGGGTTAATTAGTCAGATGTTGATGTTATCTGTAGGATAACTAGATGTAGAGTGTTATACTGTCTACCACTTTGGTGGAGGGAAAATTGGAGGAAAATGGATTTAACATTCAACTGGAACGTTTGATCTGTTGTTTCCACAGACCTGGTTCTGAAATTATCATTTTATTAGATGTCAAACCTTGGAGGTGTTGCCAGATTCTTTTTGCAACCTTTCGCTTGGGTTTCATCCTTTCACACTTATTTTCTTTAGATTTCTTCACAGCTAGTTTTTAACATTGTTTATCTATGGTTCAGTGTTCTACTATAAAATGTGCTTCATGTTTGTAAAGGACTTACATACAGTCTTAATTTAAACTTATTTATTTTACATCGATTGTGATGGAAGCTTGAAGCTTATTAAATTCACTGTCCATGACTGCTTTCTGGATACTAAACCAGTGCTCGCTCCAATTTATGGGATAGTTCCAGAAATGTTCAACTCTCCTATCAGGGCTCAAACCCAGCACCCTCAGTACACGATACCGACCCTCTACAACTCCCCCAATGTCAACCACTATAGTCTTGCATGATGGAAGCCTTGATATGCGGTTATGGATTAAGCTCTTTTCCTGATATGACCCCTGATTTGCTTTCAGAGCTGACACAAAGTGTGTGGAATTATTGGTTATTGAGATCTGGGAATGGTAGAGTGTCATATGGGTAGTTAGAAATGAGAAATGGCCTCACTCATCACTCTGGTGATTGTTTATCAATCATCTATGGAATCAAACCTCCCCACGCTTTGTCTTTTTTCCAAGCGGTATGGTTAGTTACCCTGTGAGACCTGCAAACTGATTCATACAAACTCACGCCAGTTTGTGGGCTATTCCTGGCAATTTTCATTTTGCAGCTAGCGGGGATCAAACCCTGGACCCTCAGTACACAAGGTCAATGCTCAACCATAGCCTTTGTTGTAATAACAATACGTCTTTTACAGCCTTGATGCAGATGTATTTTCCTAATGTCTGGATGTTTTTTTCAACCATTCTGACAATGTATTTCTCCTTTTTCTTATTAAATCATTGTGATATGATTCCCCTGTGAAAGATTCAAGAACTTATTCATGACCTTTATGAATTTACATAAACCCAAAACTGTTCTTACTGTTTTATGAAATTCAAGAACCTGTCCATGAACATCTAGAACAGGTTCATGTATGTATCAATGAACCTGAACTCGATGTTTATGAACTTTTTGAATTTCATTAAATAGTTCTGTGTTCATGAACAGCCATTTGAAACTCATAAACATTACATGTTCATGAATATTTGAATCTTTCCCAGGAGTGGATAACCCCTTACTCCATTAACCCATTGCCAAACAGTAATGACATTTAACCACTTTATTGCAGACGACTCTAGAAAACATTGTGGGAAAGGAGAAATTGATCATAACGAGCAAGTTCTCCTTTTCTCCAATGTTTTTGGACCTATCAGAAGAGTATTTTCCAATTTCATCACATTTTGAAATGTCGTCTGCAAACTCTTTCAATTTGGGACAGTCGAAATTTAGTAAAGGGTAGTTAAACCTCATTTTGAGAAATCTGCTGCAAAAAGAAATCTCCTTATGAGCAATTAAAATGTTCGTCATAATGTTTTTTACCTAATAATTCAAAGAAAACCTCTTTTTCATACTTGTTTTCTATGTCTGCTGCTGTTTTTAAATTTGGGTATGTCACAAAATCTCATCCAGAAGGAAATGTTATTGCTAGATCTCAGTAACAGTTGTTTTATAGCAGTGAAGAAAGCGCTGGTTAGTTCAGATTAACTTATCACTCTGCGCGCACAAATATGCGTTATTGTTTTTAAACTATCTTCTGTTCACTTTGAGCTGGTAATAAATGTATTTTACAGATCCGAGTTCTGTAATTAATACCACATGTTTTTATGAAGAGTCCCTGCTAGTTTCAAAGCACAATTGTATATCAATTAAGGTTTAAAAGCTTGAAGACAAAAAGATTTGCTTAAGCACTTTGCCCTGTTTGGAAAACCACATTAGAAGCAATGACCAAAGTATCTCTTTCAGAGAGGTCCTACATGGCCAAGTGGTTCAGATGGGGGACTAAGAACTCTGGGGTCCTGGGTTTGAACCCCACAGACACCTCTGGTTTGGTTGGAGTGGTCTTTTCCATATCACTTCAGAGCCCTAGCCTTGTACTGGCAGATCCAGGAAAGTTGTAACATAACTGAAAAATTGTTGATACAGCATTAAACACCAAGCAAACAATTCTTTCAGAAAGTTCATGATAAAGTAACCCTTAAACCATTGCGATAAAAGGAGAATTTGCTCATCATGAGCAAATTCTCCTTTTATCACAATGAGTTTTTATGCCTCACGTGCATGCAAAGGCTTTTAAAAGATGTTCCTATTTGGAAAAGGGTGGTAAAGAGGCAGGTTAACTTGTAAGATATGCAGTACCTTAGTTACAATATGGCAAAGCATGATGATTATCTATTTTCAACAAGCAATCAGTCAAATTTTATAGAGTTTTGAGTGATATACATTGTTGCACATTCTACCTTGTGGGGATTTTTTTGTAAATATTAAATGCAGAAATACTTGAATGAATTGATCTTTCCCTGAAGACATTGTGTGTACGAAAATGAAAAGATGCTCATTTGTAAATCTATTAATTTCGGAACAATTGACTCATGTCAATTCCCATCAACACTTTCTGCCTCTTGGGGATTTTAGTTCATCACTTGTTACAAGCAATTTGTCCTTTTCCCACAATGTTTTCTTAAGTCGTCTGCAACAAAGTGGTCAACTGTCGTTATTGTTTGGGAAAGGGTTAAACAACCAATAGGTCAGTTTCTGAAACTGTTGGTTAAGGAAGAAATGAGAACAATTGATTCATTTTTGAACAATGTGAACTTGCTTTAATTAATTAAAAAAAATGATAAAAATGGTTGGTTACTTCATTTGATTCTAAATGAAAGATTGAACATCTTTAGGAAGAGATGAAATTAGTAGCTCTGTTCAAGGTAAACCTTACCTTGAATGCGTTAAAGCCGCATTCTCGGATGTCGCACACTCTCTCTGAATTTCTTACCAGGAAAAATAAATAACATTCATTATTATCAGAATTTCAACTGTCATACAGCAAAGTCTTTGAACTTTGGGAACTTGAAAAAAAAAAAGGTTTACTAAAGACTTAAACAGAATTGTTTATGATAAGTTGTGATGTGCTTGTAATAAGCTACACGTCATTGGAAAGCATCCATCTATTCTGTCATGTTCTGCCTCATCTATGCGTTTTTGTCTTTGAAATATCATTCAAACAGAATTAATTTTTGATGCCAATTGCTGAGTGGTGGCTGGAATGCGAGTTTTTAGGTGTGATCTTTGTGTGTTTGATTCTCTTCACACACCCCTTACTAAGACTCACCATGTTTACCCTTAGAATGCTGGGTAGTTTTCTAAAAATAGATTCTTGTGTCGTCTGCTTTCAAAAACCTTAAATATCTCTTTTATTTTGATGAGGAAAGATGCTCAGGGTTGCAAACAGGTAAAATCACAGGCCAGCTGCCAATTTACTTGTAGACAAGCCTGTGATCTAATCTGTTTGCATAAGCATGAAGTTGGTTCCAGCACTATAAGGGTTAAAGACTGTAAGATGTTTCAATCAGATGTTTCAATATAAGATGTTATAATTGGATTTATCTCATTAACTTCACGTCAGTCATAACCCAACCAGCGTTTACTTGATAGTCTCTAAATTGTTCTTGCCATGTCATTTATGTTGCAAGCTTGTTTTTGGTCGTAAATCATACTGCATTGTATTGTATTATATTGGTATAATTAGATTATGTAAATATGGGATAAATATTGAAGCATTTCACAACAGATACATGATTAAAATGCATCATTTGTAAGATATTTAGAAACCATTGTGACAAAAGGATGAATATTTTATTGAAGCAATTTCTAATGAAAGCATTTAGTCAAAAACCCAATTGTTTAAAATGTTTTCAATCAATAATTTTATCTAATGTCACATTTGCTACAGATAGTTAAACTTTTTTAACTTTTATAATGCTTGAACTGTCTTCATGCTTATGAAAACAGGTTGGATCAAGGCCAGCGGTCAAGTAAATTGGCGGCTGGCCTGTGATCTAACCAGTTTGTTACTCTAAGTATCTTTCTTCAACAAAATTTAGCAGATATTTAAGGTTTGGGAAAGCAAAAGACAAAAAAATCTATCATTAGAAAATTACCCAGTACTCTAAGGATTAAATTTACTTGGCAGCTGGCCTTGATCTTACCTATTCGTAAAAGTATGAAGTCAGTTCCAGCACTGAAGGGTTAAACAACGGAATAAAATGTAATGAGGCAAACATTTTTTTTTTCCATATAAGTTTCTTTTTTTTGTTTAGAGCTGATTATAAAATTGCTCGCTAAATGTTAACATTTAACTTCATGTGGTACAATATCAAGTGAAATGTCCAAAAAAATACATTTTGATTTGATGCTATTTAGATAAGTCACTTGTTTTATGATGTTGTGATTAATTTGAGCAAAGCTTCCTCATGCAATTCAAATGTTGAATGCAGGACTAAAGCAAGTCTTATCCTTTCAGGAATTGAGTTACAATAGTCTTGGAAAGAACCCAGAGATTGTGGTTTGCTTCTTAAGGTTACCAATCAAGCAAGGAGCATTAAATAGACATCAATCTGTAATCAATTTTATGAATGTTTGCAGGAAGCATTTAAACAATGTTATAAAATTTAATCAACTTGTTATCTTTTGAGTGCATTTTACTGCAGTCTATATGGGGCTTAACCCTTAGAATTCTGGGTAATTTTCTAAAATCCTGAAATAACTGCTTAAATGTATTTAGGAAAGATACGCAGAGTAGCAAGCAGGTTAGATCACAGGCCAGTGGCCAATTTACTTGGTGGCTGACCTGGATCCAACATGTTTGCATAAGCATGAATTCAGTTGTGTAAGTTAAGTTTTAAAAAGCTATCTGCTATGTAGATGTTCTCAAAATTGTGTGCAGCTTGTTATCTGTTTGTAAATATGTACAATTAAGCACACCTACAACAAGGGTTTCAAGATACCACGTTGACAAAAAGAATTGTCTATTATATCCAAGTTTTACTTCTGTCCCATTTCTATTTTAACTATAACATAGAAACTTTCTTAGATTGATAACTTTTGTAATCTGCAGATTTTATTTCATTGAATCAGTCAAAGAATTAATAGGATTATGTGCCAATTCCATGGAAGAATGACTCTGTAGTGTTCTGTATATGTAAGATTTACCTCCCTTTCTACTAAAGGGAGAGTGGCTACAATTGAGTTATTTATGATGTTTTACATCAGCTCCCCTAAAGATATGACTCCAAATGAAGATCATGGATTAGACAAGAATTTGATATAGATTTCATTTATTGAGGAACCCTTTCTTTTTGTGGATGCATAAATATTAATGACCTAAGATCATTTGCAACATTAAATGGATTTCAAAACATTATGATAAAAGGGGATTAGATAAGTTATGCTTTTGTACAAGCAGTAATCATATTAGAATGGTAAACCTGAAATCACTAGTCTATAAAGCAATAAGAATATTCAATTGCAAACAAATAATAAGAACAAATTATTTTGCTGAAAATTAAGAGGTACATTATGAGAAGATAATCCTAAAGTATGTTACTTTAGAAATCTTTGTTGTCATTTTAATCTGTAGAAGGCAATTTACTTTAATTTGAAAATGTTGAAATCTAAATCTGTAAGATAGTCCTTTTAAACGCCAAATTTTAGGCTGTCCCAAATTGAAAGAGTCTGCCGACAATAAATCAAAATGTGATGAAATTTGCAGACAACATATCAAAATGTAACTTCTTATAGGACAGAAAACATTGTGGGAAAAGAAGAAATTGCTCCTCATGAGCAATTTCTCCTTTTCCAACAATGTTTTCCGGAGTCGTATGCAACAAAGTGGTTAAATGTCGTTATTGTTTGGTAATGGGTTATTAAATAATGTGAACAGGTGACAGAGTGTAACAAGCAGACGGCACACCAAGTCGAGATTGATGTCATAGACTGCTTTAGGGGGATTACTTTCTTTGTAAATGAATGGAAGGCCGCTGAATTTCCAAATTTACACACATTAATTGGTTCATAGAAGTTATACCATTACAGATAAACCACGAAATTAATTTCATAGCCAGCTGAATCTTTTGACTTACCCTTTCCTTCGAAACCCTTTATATCCGTTACAGAGGTACTTTTTTTGGGTTAACATAATATGCATGAAATTCTTTTACTTTTTATGAAAGACCTAGTTGCTCAGTTTCCAGTATGTCCCATGACATCAGGTTGTTAAACAGTAACAAATTGAGGCCTCAATGCAAGGCTTTAACAGTGAAAGATGAATATTGAAATCACTGAAACATAATTCAGATTTGTCCATGATGAGGAATCAGGGGAAAACGTTTGTTGTAAATGGAGGTAGAAAAAAACTCTGTTTATGTCAAAACTACCCCCTATGAAAGATTTAAGAACTTATTCATGGACATTCATGAATATTGAATGGCTGTTCTTGAACACAGAACATTTTCATTTTATTCAAGAACAGGTTTATGAACACCATGTGCATGGTTCATGGATATATTCGTGAACATGTTTTTGTTGTTCATGAACATTCATATACAATTCATGAACAAGTTAAGAACAACTTTGTGGTCATGAATGACCATTCATTGTTCATGAATGTTCATGAAGTTGATGAAAAAAATTGAATATTCACATGAGAATAAATGAAATCTTCAAGTTTTCGTGCTGTAACAGCATTTTAAAATTCCCATAAATATTCCAAAGTAAAGTGTCAAGTGTAAAGTGTAGGGCGAATTATGCCTGTAGCTCCTGATGAATGATCATTAACAGTGTAAAGTTGACATTTTATGGTGCAATTACCAGTTACGTAAGATCTGACAGGACATGTAAATTTTCCTCGTTAATTAGGCTGGTATATTGTCTCACCAAAAATGGAGTTGATTATATGATTGAATATATAGGACATGGCTTCTGTAATGATGACTTTCAAGTTTTAAAATTGTGTTATGAAACTAGTAATATACACAATGGTTGTAAGTCTTTTCAACAATTTTTTAGGCATTTCATGGATAAAAGTGCACTTGCTCTTATTGTATCCTCATTAGAATTGTAAAAAAAAAATTAAAACTCCTCCTTCAGATTTAAAATTAAAACTCTTCCTTCAGATTTTCCCCCATGAACATAGTTGATAGAAAGTGGTACGAGTCAGATGAATTTCATCATATACAAAAGTTATGGACTTCATTAAATGGACTATTTCACAGAACGGGTTATGTAAATAACAAGTATTAAAACGATGATTTAAAGAATTATCATTACTAAATAAATGACCATTTTCAATATGTACATATAAAATTGCTGAAAACCTGTGAATTGGTAAAATAATTGTGAAACAAGCATTAGAGCCTTCTGTGCTTTGAATCTTTGTTTAAGGATAGTAATTAATTGCTTTAGGAAGCATCTTGCTCATGACCTGGGTCCAAGACGCTCTTATTCATAAGAAATAATTAAAAGATCATTGTTTACAAAATAAACCATGTAAAGTTTTTTGTTTTCTTTCTAAAATCTGCAACATAAACATACTTGATCTTCAATATACAGTCATGAAGGAGATGAGAAGAGTATCAACAATCTACTTTACTCTAATGTTATATGGCTGATGTCACATTTTTGTAGAGGATAATTTAAAAAGATTGAAATCTCTATCTGTGCTATAGTCCATTTAAAAGTTTGAAGGAATATTGTCTGAGCCTGGTCTTGTAATCTTGACAGTTCTCTCCCTGATAAAAACATGCGATTCACTGACCTAATATGGTTTTGCTGTGAAATGCAAATGGATGCTGCTGAAATAAGTTGGTTAACAAGTAATTAAGACGGTCAATTTTTAGCCTTTGGGCTCCTGGCTAGATACTCTAAGATGCCTCTAGTTTCGTAGGACAATTCTGAGCTTTACCCCAGTGCTGGTGAATCCCAGAAAAGCTATTATATAATTGTAAAACTGTTCACTTTGCAATAAGCCATGTATATAAATTATGATGATCAAGTGAGGCAGTATCTTTTCCTATGACCAATGATAAGCCAATTCTTTAGAATAGCTTTAACATTTCACATATTGTACTGTTTCCTTCAATATACACCATATTGAGGGTTTAATACAAAACTTTAGTAAGTCTGTCATGAAGGGGTATTACTTAATATATTATTACTTAATATAGTAGCGCGTTGAAGCTATGCATCACACTTTCCTTAAATGTAGCATGCTCATTTCGAGGGTTCAGTGCAATACTATAGTAAGTGCTTCATGTTTATGAAGCACTTACTATAGTCTTGCACTCACCCTCGATTTGTGCTTCATAGTTTTCCAAAGATATTCCTTAATACCTAATACCAATAATGCTGATTTTCATGTAACTATGCTATGGATCCATTTTCCCATGATGCTCCCCAAGTTTCCAAGGAAGATGCATCCACAGTTATTATTTGTTTCTTATGTAATCCTAATCTTTCCCCTAATAATTAGGTGTACTTTGAAATCAGATATATTTAGTAACAGCTTGTAGCTATACATTTGGGCTCTTAACTCTTAACTCAGTGGGTGCTTTAATCGTAAATTATCCTGCTGCAGACACTTTAATGAAAATGTGATAATGGAATGAGAAAAATTTCCTTCTGAAAGATGTTGTTTTTCTCTTTTTATCATGTGTATCATTGTACTGCAACCTATGAGATGCTGACTTGATTGTTTATTGATCATTCTACAATGAGTGACATGTTTGTGACTCTTCCATATTGAAAGTAAAAACATCCGACAAATAGGTTAGATTTAAGAAATTATAATTTATTCATTTTATTTGGTAGTAACAGTTCTTACAAAAACAGATTGTTCACAACAGGCAATATTTCCTATACTCACAGTGGTTTCTAAAGTCGTCTGCAACAGATGCATTAAAGGGAAGGTATTCTGGAGTAAAGGGTTAAGTGGCTTCCTTGCAATAGAAATTATGTGGAACAGACTGAGGTAAATATGTGTTATACATCTAACCTCATTTCCCCCATACATCTACCAAGACGTTTTTTTCTGAGACAAGATCAAATGTTTTGGCAATCACTGTACATAGGTGAACCTTTTTTGTTCTATTGCAAAAAGGTTCCCTAAGTTGAGCATCATTTAATTGCCACCACAAACGATTCAAGAACTCATTCATGAACTATATGAACGTTAACTGGCCTTCATAAACACAGACCTTTTACATAAAATTTAATAACAGGTTAATAGATATCAAATGGAAGTTCATGAATCCATTCATAAACTTGTAATTGATGTTCATGAATATGTACTTTAAATTCATGAACAAGTGATTAATAGCTTTGTGTTCATAGGTTTTTTGTTTGGAAACTGGTCACAAGTTCTTGCTTGGGCTGCAGTGGTCACAAGATCCTGCTTGGGCATCACTGGTCCCAGGTTTTCTCTTAGGTAACAATCCCAAGTTTCTGCTAGAGCAACTATGGTGCCAAGTTCTTGCTTTGGGCAAACATAGTCACAAGTTCTTTGCTTGGATAACTGTTCCAAAGTACTTGCTTGGGCAATTGGTCCAAAGTTCTTGCTTGGACAAAAGTGGTCCAAATATCTTGCTTGAGCAAAAGTGGTCCAAAGGTCTTGCTTGGGCAAAAGTGTTCCAAAGTTCTAGCTTGGGCAAAAGTGGTCCAGAGGTGACGGTCTTGCAAAGGTGGTCCCAGGTTCTTGCTAAGGCATCTGATCGCAAGTTCCGGCTTGGGCAACATGGGTCCCAAGTTCCTGCTTGGACAACGGTGGTTCCAAGTTCCTGCTTGGACAACGGTGGTTCCAAGTTCCTGCTTGGACAACGGTGGTTCCAAGTTCCTGCTTGGACAACGGTGGTTCCAAGTTCCTGCTTGGACAACGGTGGTTCCAAGTTTTTGATTGGACAACATTTGTTACAAATTCTTGATTGGGCCACAGTGGTTACAAGCTCTTGCTTGGGCAACAGTGGCCATAAGTTATTTTGGCAACAATGGGCACAAGTTCTTGCTTGTGCAAAACTGGTTGGTAGTTCTTGCTTGGTCAACTTGTCACACGTTCTTGCTTGGGCAATTGGTCTCAAGCTTTGGCTGGAGGAACTATTCGCAACTTCTTGTTGGGCAATTTGTTACAAGTTCTTGATTGGGCAAACAGTTTCAATGATGATTATTTTTATCTGACAAACCTTGTTGTACATAGAAGCAAAATAAACATCAAAAGTCGCGTTCTGCAGCAGGGTAAGTGTTAAGACCCTCCCAAACCCACCACAAGCACCCGCAAATTAATTGGAGTTAAAAGGAAGCGAAATCTGGAAGATCTGTGCTTAGCATTTTTATGTTCTGTGTTTTCAAATAAAACTTCAGCTGCGTTGCCTTTTTTTTTTTTCTTTTAACCCTTTCCCAAACAACAAATTTTCGACTGTCCCAAATTAGAAAGAGTTTGCAGACGACATTTCAAAATGTGATGACATTGGAAAATAATGTTTTGATAGGGCAGAAAACATTGTGGGAAAAGGAGAAATTGCTCGTTATGAGCAATTTCTCCTTTTCCAAAAATGTTTTCTAAAATTGTCTGCAACAAAGTGGTCAAATGTCGTTATAGTTTGGGAAAGGATTAAGAGGTGGAATTTACTGTAGAAACCTGAAACTAAATATGATAGAAGGTAGCTTTTTCTGGGTCTATCGCTTCTTTCAAGCATGATGGGGTTTTTTGTCGGACGAAGGAATGTGTTGCGTTTTGAGTGAGTTGCTTTTGAATGAAAAAGAAATTGCTCGGTAAAGCCACAAACTTTGTTTATTACATTTGCATTACATTTCTTTTTGCGGTGATGGTAAAAGTATGAATTTATTTATATTAGGAAAAAACTGCCATGAATCCAGTTGTTCCTTGCCACGCTAAAGTCACAAGCTTTTTGTAAATTAAAAATTGTGATATTGGCCACAGGCCTTTGACAGAATAAACTTATTGTAATATATTCTTATCAATCTTAAACTCTTACTTAACATTTTTGCTTATAATTTGCCCAATTTCAAACCAACACTCCGTATTATTTTAATATTTGGCTAAGCAATATTGCAAAGTAACATGTCATTTGAATCGTCTCTCCAAGAGGCTTCCGATGACGTGTCACATTAAAAAAAAAGTTCTTTTATTGAGGAGAGTATCTATGTATCAGTTTTGACTATTTTTTTTTAAGTTGTAAAACGATACCCAAGTGTACAAAAATATATTGAAGTAAAGCAAGCGCTATCTAGTTAAGTTGCAAAGCAGCATCCTCGATCTTTTACATTTAATCCTTTCCCCATTATGCAATTTGGTGGCACATCCTAACTGAAGGCTACCATAGACAACAGGAAATAACACTAATTTTCTTTGTGATATTTAGTAGAGAGTATTGTGATATTTGGTAGAGAGTATTGTAACGAAAAACGTGATTGCTCATCATCATAAGCAATTTATGATAATTTTTGTCACAGCGGGATTTTTAAGTACTCTGCAGCTCTTCTTATACAGTGAGGTGTTCTTGAAGAAGGGGTAAATGTCCACAATATTCTTCTTTGAACATTGACTCATAATTGACCGAGTCGAAGTTTCAATGCATAAATATAGTAAGTCATTCACAACGATGAATCGGTTACTCAAGACTTGCACAGAACCATTCCCATGATCTTTAGATTTTATTTAACAGAATTCCAATGAAAGAAAGTTAAAAAGTGTAAAAATGTGTTTATTTATATTAAGTAGACAAACTGTACACATGTTGGCTTGTCCCGATAATGTTGACGAAAAACCCAAATGGAAAGGTATCGAGAGCATGAATATTCAAACTGTTGCCGGGATATAACTGAGTTTCTCCTTTAGATAACACCCTCTCAAAGGCTATGACACAAAAAGGACACATTTCATATAGCAAACTGTTAATGATGGCCCTATCAATGAAAAGGATAAACAGATAGAAGATATATCTATGGGTGACAGAATCGGTTGTTCGTATTGCCTAGCTTGTCTAAACAGCTCTAGGGACAAGTGGTATTTTACAATCTTTTTTGTAACCATTATAAGGACAAGTGCAGAAAAAGATTTGGTATTTACGGAGAAGTGAATCAAATTCAGATTTCACCACCTGTGAATGGTGTGGTGTTTCTTTATTGTATTGTATGTATCAGTTTGTTGACTTGTAGAACCAGCCTTTTCACGTCTTATTTAAATACATGTACATCTGTTGTTGTTAAAGTGTCTTGTACTTCATGCAGAATGAATGCAATAAGATATGATGAAACAAAGACCTTGCGAACTAAACTATTTCACTTCCATTGCAGCATCTTCACACACCGGGGACTTTTCAGAGTGCCGCACGTGAGCTTCTAGAGTGGTGTTCCGATGTTCGAGCCTTCCAGGGACCTTTCGAGCAGCCACTCATCTCGTGTTTAACAGTACGTACGCTGTGTATTGTGCTCACGCTTCCGCTTTCTAGTTATTCTGGGTCTTGCTGTCATTCGAACTTATCTGTGACGACCGCTGTGGTGGGAAAAAAGAATGTCCACCTCTTGTATGAAAGGTTTCGGGTTTGAAAACCAAATGCGGTTATACGTGATCAAATTTACATTATTGGTATTGGACCTCTTAAGATAGTACACGTGTACTGTTCCTGACATTAGTTTGAAGAAGAATCCTTCATCTACATCTCACGAAGCTTGAAATTGTTTTGAACACGTTCACAAACTTTGTCAACAGTTTGTAGTTTCTTGATTTGCAAAAGATTCTTTGGTTTTCCGTTTTCAACTGCAGCATAAGTTGCACATTTTTAAACAGGCATTTTTCTTGGGTACATATCTGGAAACGGGGAAGTATTTAATGTAAAAGAAGACTTCATCTTAACTTAGATATTATTTTGAAAGTTCAACCATCATCATTGAATGACAGCAAGCGAAAGTATATGTATTGTATAACAGTTTAGTCGCTTTTAGCTTAAAATAAAATAAAATAATGAATTCCATTATATTGTAATAATTCTTCTGAAAACAGGTCCTTTAGATATATAATTTAATAATATGTTTGGCTTTTCTCGCATCACAAATTGTGTTGCCTTAAAAAATAGTTGTTTGCTTGCAGGAATTTTTATAGCATCAACACTATTTCAGCATAAGTGCGATGCCGCGTTCACAATGAAGGAGGAAGTCACCAAGATTCACTGTATTTATAGGCTCATCAGACGGGTAGAACCAATGGAATTCCAGAAGTCTAAAGCTATCTATGTGGTGATTTGAACCCACGCGGAGAAGACAGTAGCTTTCTGTAACATGTCAAACAGTTTAACCCATTCTCCCACACAATCGGAACTCTTCTATGATGCTTATAGGCCACTCTGAATTGCCGAAATTTGCCGATTGTCACCGACATAGAAATTCGTGAATTTAGAACAGCAGTAACAAATGGAGAGAAAGTATTGTTGTTATTTTGTTTATAATCTGAAGTTTTATCAAGTACATTCCTTAACGCAAACGACCGGACTTTTGCAACAAACGAACTTCGAGAAACATAACGGTTAAATGTTTTAATGTAGGGACACTTTTTAAAAAAAAGAAGAAAAAGAAAGAATGTTCTCAACGGAAGGAGGTTGTTGGATTTTCGAGAATATTAGTATACATGGCACTTCTATTCAGTGTCTTAAATATATCATTTTTGTACAGGGTATATATGATTTATATACCAACTGCTTGTTACAGTGAAGACGGATTTTTGGAAACAAAAACGTCATCTTCATCGTTTGTGTCTTTTTACAAAAGCAGAAAACAAAGTGTCGGTGTAAATTAGCGAGTCAAGATTTATACTTAAAACCTTGCCCACAAAACTTTCGCATAAACTTACAAACGATCATTTATAACGAGTATAATGTTGATAACCTTAACGATAACCTTAACCCATTACCAAACGTTTAACCACTTTGTTGCAGACGAATTTGGAAAACTTTGTTGGAAAAGGAGAATTTGCTCGTAACGAGCAATTTCTCTCCTTTTCCCATAATGTTTTCTCATCTATCAGAGGATAAATTACAAATTTCATCACAGTTTGAAATGTCGTCTGCAAACTCTTTCAATTTGGGACAGTCGATAATTTGGTGTTTGGTAAAGGGTTAACATGCGCACATATTTCGTCATGCCAGCACACATGTTTTGAATTAGTCTACAAGCATTTCGACACGGTTGCAAATAACCTGAATATCATGATACATTGCACTCCACAATACATCAACCATAACCCCAATGTGTGAGTTTTCGACTCGTCCAAACTGAAAGCAGACGTCATTTATTTAGTGTTTACCCTGAGAAAGCTGGTTAGTTTTCTATAAATTTTCTGAAATATCGATTATTGTGTGGTCTACTTACCAAAACCTTAAATATATGCTTAATTATGATGAGGAAAGATACTCAGAGTAGCGAACAGGTTAGATCACAGACCAGCAACTACTTTACTTGGTGGCTGGCCTGGATCTAACCTGTTTACATAAGCTTGAAGTCGGTCCCAGCGCTATGAGGGTTAAAATCAACAACCCCCCCCCACCATGTATGGTGGAATGTCTTCTTGCATCTTTCTTTTTTTACAAGTATTCTTCATGCCTTTTTCAGGAGCGTTTGAAGGCTTTGTAAGTAGATGAGTGTTTTAAAGGTAGTTTTTTACATATGTAAGGAAATATGGAAGTCAACAATTAATTCCATTAACACTGCACAATAGTTGTTACATGATATGCACTGAAGAAAATCGTTAGAAGCAAACTCAGATCGTTTTTAAGTCTTTAAAGTGTGTATGCAGCGAATTAACATGAGTTTAATCCAAAAGCATGACATTCCTTTGATATCTGCTGCATTAATACTGATTATACTTAGATTAATTGACACTTCCTGAATTAAAAACGCCTTTAATAGCTACTTAAAGTTGTATTTGCAAACAAGACAAAACAAAACTTTTTTTTATCTACATTTTATTTTGACTTTTAAACTTTCCCTTCCTAGATCAAGCATTAATAAGAATAAACATAACATACATTCTACTCAAATACACGGTTACATTTCATAATACTCGTAATGTATGTCTTTAGCAAATGGAATCTTTATTGTTTAAATGACCTTTACCTACTATCACATAGAAACTCTTGTTATAGTTCATGTATTATTGGAATTCTTGACTGTTGTTGTTTTCACGTTTGAATTGTCATAAAATTCCTTACAATGCTCTCTTTAATTTTATATATTTATAAGATAATTCATATATTTCAATTTCATTTACGTCTGTATAATATAAGACAAATGTATTAATTAGAAAACAACTTTCCTGTGTATAAGAACATTGACATAGATGTTTTCTTTCTCTCTAGTTAGAACGAAACCAAAGTAAAGGTTACAGAGTCTTCTTGTTTTTGTCGTTCTCATTTATGAAAGGGACTTTGTTTTAAATGCTAAAACCCCATTATATTATTACAAAGCTCCGCCGTCTGGAATAATGAAAGCGGTAGGCTGTGTTTTCATAATAGGTGGTATTCCGGGTTACTGTACCTGTCTTAACCGGCCTCTTTGGGCAGTCAAGTTATGGGTCTTTTTATGAGTCCGTAATCCTCATATAACTGAAGAATTGTTGACACGATGTAAATACAACGAAGCCGTGTGTATGTGCCATATACGCAGACACTGTTTCAGTGTAAAATTGATTTTAAAGAATTTAAAGAATGTGAGAGGTGCTTGCTAACGAGTTTGTTATTCATTCTTTATGGTAAGTAACTTGCATTTTTATTGTCCGGTCATCCGATATTAATCACTTATGCACTATGCAACTCATCTATTTATCGTTTAACACGTGACCACCTTACGTCTTGCAGCAGACGACTTTCAACTTTCAAAAGGCTTTGGGACAAAAGGTGAAATTGCTTGTGATAAGCAATATCTCCTTTTGCCATAATGCTTTTTCAATCTATCCACATATCGCATTAGCCGAACTGAGGTTTTTCATATATCTTTGAAGCTTTTCTAAAGTCGTCTGGTTCATGTTAAACAAATGTCCTCTGTAGGTGGTAAAGAGTTAACCAAACCAAAACAATTTTTTTCTACGAAATTCAAACATAAGAACTTATATATTACAAGAAAACCACCCCTTAATACTAACTAAATGCATATGAAGCCAAATGAATACAATACTTAAGCATGACAAAGGCTTACAAGGTGCAATATCTTCAAAAACGCAAAATGTCCACTTTTTTTAATCTAAGATAAAACCGCTGCAACATCGTATATTAAAAGGATAACCCCTGGATCGCGTACATTTCATCAATGAATCCCCATTCATCATTGACGAGATATGATAGATCTCTTCCTGTCATTAAACAAATTAAAACATGTAATTGGGACACTGCGCGTCTTAACCTTGTATCATATACATGCAATGTCATTAACGTTTTGTAGCAGGGTTTTAGGGACTGCTGTACTACCTCAATGTAAGCGATTGAATATGTTCCTTCACATGCTATTTCTGAACCATTTTTCCCATGTTGAAATATGTGTCTGGTTCATATGAAAGGAAGGACGGATGATAAAACATTGTATAAAAAATACTCATTCAAGTTATAAGGTAGAAAGCATTTAAACTAAAGGATGATATACATCCACTCTCAAAAGGAAGCCAATGGGATTTTTGTGGCAGATGCTTGAAATTGATATGTCATGGACTAATAGATTAAATACAATTACCGAAAGAAGTGGTCCTTCCACACAGTCCCTCTTGGACTGGTAAGTTCAGAGAGAGAGAGAGAGTGTGGAAGCTCCCAGGTCCGAGACAACACGGGGTCAAACATAACGCCAAACAGCAATAGGAGGAATGTCTTCCCTTTTTCATTTTATACCTAATTATTTGACATCGATTGTGAACGGAAGCTTGAAACTAACAGAATTCACGTTTGATGACTTCTTTCTGGACACCTAACTTACTTACATAAGTTTGTTGTTGTTTCCGGTATTTTTTATCTCCACCCATAACGGTTATCGAACCCATGTCCTTGGGTACAAGAGGCCGTCGCTTTACCCCTGCACCACAAGTTAAAAAGTCCCTTGACCTCCCTCCGCAGTGCTGTACTTAACGGGGATTGCATTTTTCTACCATTGGAAAGTTTCATGTATTCATAGCATATTCATGATCTTGATCCCAAGACCATGGATACTTAAGCTTCCTTCACGTTTTGTTATAAATGAATTGTTGACAAGGGGTGAAATTCATTATCCAATCACTCAAACTAAGCTTTCATGGAATCGTAGTAAGTGTTGCCCTAAACCAGGCTCGCTTGAGCAAAGACCTTTAATATAGTGCATGTGAAAGGTTCCACAGTATGTAGCAAGTTAAAACGTCTACTGGGGAGTCCGCAAATAGACCGGAAAATCCAACACTCCTTTGCAGGGATTACACATAAAAAATACTAGGGAAACTTTAAAGAAACTATTAACGTCCATTCTCAAAGTTTATGACATTTTCCTGTTCATCTCTGCAGTTTGATTGATCGTGTTTCAAATTTTATTGTTCGTATGAATGGTTTTCAATACACCGAATATAAAACACGGTGAATGTGTACCACGATTAACATAAACAATATCGAATTGACATCCGAGAACAAAATTAGCATGGTGGCTTATTTGAACCATAATGCCGTATCATTTGTTTGTTTTTTGTTTGTTTGCATTGCATATCGGTGATGTTTTATTTTAGTTGCATGTTTCACGAATGGTAGTTCGCATAAGAGCTGTACGGAAAAGTGCTTTGATTGCCGAAGGATATTCCCACATGAGCATTCTGCAAAGAATGGGGTCGAAACTTAAAATAGTAACGTAGAGTTCATTGACCTAGCTTTGGTTATATTCAAACGTTCTGGATCTAGCTTATAAAAGGTCGAATTATGACATTATTTGTATTTTTTTTTTTATGTTTCTATTTTTGTATTTCTGTGTTCTGGTTGGTCATTATTAGAAATTGACCCATGAGAGGGTAGGTCATCATTTGCCAGTGGCTTGTAAGAAAGACCAGTATCTGAACGCAAATATGTGTCTGCACCATCCTTGTTACCTCTTATTGAATTGCAAAATATTTATACATAAAATAGCTTCAAGCACACACTGCCACCCACTCTCTTCGATTTTCCTGTGCCGTCTCATCATGTCAAAGGTTGCTCCATTTCTTTCACTTGGGTCAATATACCTTTCCTAGAGATCGCAAGAAGAAGATGTTGCATCAAAGCCCAAGTGAGCAATATAGGGCTGTATTGGCGCTCCTATGCTTATTTGAATATCTTGTGCCGTATTATAATTTGCAGTTGCAAGGAGACCTCCAAAAAGGGCTGTATTGGCGCTCCTATGCTTATTTGAATATCTTGTGCCGTATTATAATTTGCAGTTGCAAGGAGACCTCCAAAAAAGATCCAAATGTCGCAATGCCCGTTTGAAGTTGTCAGTTTGACATTAATACATCATGGCTGTCTTAAATGCCGTTCCAACCTGTAACGTGATGTCGTTAATTGGCGAAATTAATGCTAATTGTATTCCATGGAAGCGTCCTTTTCTATTGCCCTATCACGATTTAATAGTGCTGAAGTGCGAATATCAGTTTCCATACCGCATATATTTTATCTTGGTGACTGGTCCAAATTAAAGACATTAGTAGTCAACAATAGTACGTATGGAAATTTGTTTGTTCGTTTGTGATATTTATTAAAATTTGAATTTTTCCGAAGAGTGCTATGTCTATAAACACTAATAGCTTCCTTTGCAGAAATCATTTCTAGAGATGCATATTGTGAATGCGTTGTTACAATTCACATACGCCCATGGTGGGAAAATGGGTTAACAAACGATGCCTCAGTTCTGTGGGTCTGCAAGAACACTAACAATTAATGGACGAAATGAAAACATATCTCCTGATAAAGATGACCACATTATAAGGTTCTATGATATTACTCAAATACCAAGCAATGATTGATTTATGATTGATTTACAATGATGGTGTCCGTTTGTGTTGGTGCCGGATTCCATTACAAAAGAATGGGTGAATGACAAATCCTGTATATGTTGTTAAAATATCCGCTGTAAATGTTTCAAAGACATTATGAGGTGGGGTATGGTGCTCGGTTTATATTACGAATACATCTTAATGTGGTTTTATTCCGTCAAATTTCATAATTAGAAGTGAAATACGTATGCATAAATCAACTGGCTGAGATTTATTAAAATGTGCCTGGATGGAAATTTGCCATTTGCGTCATTGAAAAACTGAAATGGTTTCTATCAAATATCATAATGGATTTCTTTTTGTTGCATCTGTTGTTGCTTGAAATTTGGACCTGTCACAAATTCCAACATCGAGGATATTTGTTGACAAATTCCAATTCCTCTGGCTCAACTGCAACCATCGTTTGGACTCGGGCTTTCCTAAAAGGGAAGTATAACCTTTATAACATAACCAAATATCCGTTTTCATCGGACACAAAAAAGTCAACAGAAATTGGTAAAGATCCCAACATATTTTTGATACATCAAAATTAAAGGCACATAAAAGGAGATTAACGCTTTATCAAACTATATTATTTGGTAAACGTTTGGTCAGATTAAAACAGTTACCACCAGAAAACACCATTAGCACAACTTAAACCTGAAGTCAACCAGAAATAACCGAGATAAGCAGGTTTAATAATTCAGATTGTGTGATTCTTCACGCCTGACCTTGACAGTTGATACAAAATTATTTGAATCGACCAAACAGAATTCGTTATTTTGAATATGTAAACAATTAGGTTGTTGATAAACATGATTGAATTGGAGACAACTATATTTCAAGCACAAAATAACTTGCGTTAAATGAGTCTATTTAATAGCGTTTCAATGAATTCGTAAATTTATTCTCATGACTTTTATGAACATAATAAAAGAACTTCATATATTTGTTCAGTAATTTATCCGTACTCATCTCCTTTTGTGTGCCTTTAAAACCATGCACAATTAGTTCACGTCAAGATATCGATGGTTCAGCTCAATACTAAACGTTTTAGAAGCACTTACTATAGTCTTGCGTTGAACTCTCAATATATTTTATACATAAGAACGTCTATACAACGTACATACCAAACAAGTCATATATAAACCAGATACATAAAAAAACTACGTGATGTATGGATAAGCTCTCAAATTTGATTGACTTTTCCGGACTCTAAACCTGTCAAATGGGACCGTTAATTGCACAATTTCACGATATTTGTTCCACCAGTGCATCCCGTGTTCTATCCACATTATCATGTTAATTGCCAACATGATGGGTGGTAATTGTTAAATTATTAATTAATGATATCTGGCTAATAAATGTGTTGATGCCTGTCACACACATTGCTCTATAATTATACCCGCCTCCGTGCATTGCGGAGAATGTTTGTTGGGAAAGAAGATATTGCACGGTACGCGAAATGTTGTTTCTTTTTTTTTTATACATTGTGATTTTGTTTACGCACTTGTTTAAATCTTAAGTACCATTCAGTTCGATTAAATGTATTAACTTTTTAAATAAATAATCTGTTTCAAAGAAATAAAGTGATGGTCTAAACCATCACCCTAATGTTCTCTGTGATTTAGAGTATCTATTTAACTAATATGGTCTCTTTCAATGAAAAAGAGTGATGGTCTAAACCTTCGCCATGTAGTTAAGTGTTATTTAGAGTATCTATTTAACTAAAATGGTCTCTTTCAATGAAAAAAAGTGATGGTCTAAACCTTCGCCATGTAGTTAAGTGTGATTTAGAGTATCTATTTAACTAAAATGATCTCTTTCAATGAAATAGAGTGATGGTCTAAACCTTCGCCATGTAGTTAAGTGTGATTTAGAGTATCTATTTAACTAAAATAGTCTCTTTCAATGAAATAGATTGATGGTCTAAACCTTCGCCATGTAGTTAAATGTGATTTAGAGTATCTATTTAACTAAAACGGTCTCTTTCAATGAAACAAAGTGATGGTCTAAACCTTCGCCATGTAGTTAAGTGTGATTTAGAGTATCTATTTAACTAAAATGATCTCTTTCAATGAAATAGATTGATGGTCTAAACCTTCGCCATGTAGTTAAGTGTGATTTAGAGTATCTATTTTACTAAAATGGTCTCTTTCAATGAAACAAAGTGATGGTCTAGACCTTCGCCATGTAGTAGCCAAGTTTACAGCATATGTAGCAGAAAGCGTAAGAAATCATTTCAAAAGACAAAAATTGACTAACACGAATGTTTTTTCCCTGCTACCTATTTAGTCATTTTGATTGGCTATTATATTGTCTTTATCCTGTGACCACAGGTCTTGGACTTGCGGACTCCTTGTCTTGTTTTTATGAAGCACGCGTAAACGCATTTTCTATCCGATATGACTTAATCATTCTGAGGTATGATGTTGTGTTGATTTTGTTTTCAACTTTTCTGAAAGGATTTTTTATGATCTTTGATCAGCTTTTGTTGTAGACTTACCCAAATCTCCCTTTCAGAACAACTGTTCACCAATAATTATCAGATTGATTCACTGGAAAAGGTCAAACTGTTATTGCCAATTGTATGTTTTAGACTCTGTAAATCAAGTACATCGTGATTTGTGAACGTTGTTTACAGCAACACCTATTAATAGTCGTTTATATCCAGTGAAAGTTAATGATTTCTCCCGCCCTTTTCATGAATTATTTGGAGCTGTCACCATTAATGTCAAGCATGCAAGAGATATGGCGCAAATTGATATTAAATTATGAAATTGGGATAGGAAGATCGAGACATATATAAATAAAATGTTATTGGCACACGCTCCTTCGCTCTGGGTGGTTTATGTTTGGGTATATAATCAATTCTTTTGACGTATTAAACAGTTTTCAGTTATATCCCTAGGGGTCCAAAGTGACTCAATGGTTAAGGTGATGGACTAAGAGCTCGGTGTCGCGGGTTCGAGTCCCACCCATAAATCTTGTATCGTGGGAGTGGCCTTTAACAAGTCATTTAGAGCCCTAGTCTAGAACTGGTGAATCAAGGAAAGCCATGACAAAACTGAAAAGATTGTTGCCACGATGTTCAACATCATACAAACTTAACCAATGTTCCATATACCCAAACTGCTTCGATCCTGTTTTGAATAAGAATCAGAATCAGAATCAGAATGATTTTATTTGACTTATACAAATACAGTACATCGTCATTTCAAACAATAAATTTACAAAATAATGTATTGTCAACGTGATACATCTATCGTTCTCTCTCCCTCTCTCTCTCTCTCTCTCTCTCTCTACCTCTCTGTCTTCGTTATCTCTCCTATTTCTCCCTCTCCTCTTCCGTACATACAAAAAAAGTCTTATACATAAACATGTACACAAATTATTTCAAAGTTATCTCCTCATATAAAACATAATTCATATTTTGGATGTTTTCTTCTAAAGGGACACAACTTCCTCTTGAAACAATCTTAAGTTAAGTCCCTTTGGAATCAAACTACTACTTTACTACTACACAATAATGACAAAAAACAATGTAATGTGACTAATATTATCTTATTCTATTTAATTAAACGTAAATTAACTTCGGAGAATTATGAAAAAGAATTCAAATATTACTGAAAATGTTTGGAAAAATATTAAGTACTAAACAGATAACATATTACTATCGTGGTACTAAATAAGTTTATTACGTCTTTGTAAAGCTAACGATACATAGTTACCCAAATTATGCATATCCTTCGAGTTTTTAGTATTCAATAATTCTATGAATTTGTTCATGTTAGGACGTGAATAATAATAATGCTTAATGTATTTTGATCTCAAATCTTTATATTTTAAACACTTAATTATAAAATGAAATTCATCTTCAATATCTTTGATATCGCATAACTGACAAAGTCTTTCATTTCGTGGTTTACGTTCTCTTCCGTATCTGAATGTTTCTATACTTAAATTATGTGCACTTATTCGTATTTTTGTTATATTACTTCTCTTATAAAACGATCCTATTGAGTAGAGATATGGCTCCAAATTAAAATCTCTTTTTGTGAAAATATATAGTGTGCTTAAAACAGCGTTACTTGATACATCAGAATACCATTTTTGATAAAAATTATCTATTACCCTTTGTTTAAATTCCACTAAAAACACTTTTCTGTCGACAATATTACTGTTATCAAAAATGTAAGAGAAGCCATAATCATTTAACAGTTGTTTTACATTATAGATCCAACCTTTATGACCCTTCAAATATATCTCATGTGCATTCCTAAATACGGTCTGCAATATAATATTATCAGTTTGTGATAAGAACAGACCTTTCAGTCAATACATTATTCAATAGAATGCGATGAAGGAAACCATGTTTTGGGTATGACCAATTTTTTTTGTCTATGGGTCAATTATGATATTTTTACATGTAGTGATCCAAAATATTTTCCAACGTATCCTATCATTTTGTGGGTACTTATTAGGACCGTTTTAAAAAGCACCACTTATCTAGAATGTTTGAGTGTGGTCACTCATACGCAACGTTCCACACACGAGGCGCGTGTCGCCCTTTGTGACGATCGGCGGGTAGTTCTTCTTCCGGAAAGTCATGTGATGAAATCACACATTCTGATTGGTTAATGGTAACCGCTTCATCTAAGTGTGGTAATGTCTTCCCTTTATCAAACGATCCCCGGACCTTGTATGTCTGCTAAAGGATACTTGCGAAATAATTGCAACAAACGAACCATTTATAAAGCATTTTAGCAAGATAACTTTAAGAAAAGCTTCATCACCAGGGATACAGTTGCTCACTCTGCAAACTCACGTTGCTCAATTAGTATAAGCTCTGATACTAAGCTTTTAGTTTCGGTCTAGAAGTTTGTACTTGTGCTAATGACCATGTTCTGTTTTTCTTATTGATTTTTGTCGCTATTCTGTGAAGTCGGAGCAAATCTCAATGCATCAGGGCAAACAGTGATATTCATACCATTATATAATTCTCAAGGCCTTCGTCAAAGATCGTCTGCAATCAGTGCAAAAAGGTTTGTCTGCATCATGTAGACGCAGTTTAACCTGTAACCAAACTAGCATTTAGATGCTCGTGTTAGACTACATACAGCAGCCGATTGGTGAACAAAAGTCGCCGTTATGTTAAAAAAAGAGAACTTTCTGGTCGTTTTAAGAATATTTTCTACTCACATAAGTTCAAGATTTTCTGTTGTCATTTTTTTGATGACGTTAAATATTCTTTGACGATGCCTTGGATTCAGACTAGACAAACATAGCTCAAAACTCAGGATACTTTGTTTTTTATATAAAGGCCTCCGGCCCAAAGTACATATCACAAGGATTGCATGTCCAATAGCAAACATTGTTATGTCAATTAATGACCGGGTCTGTAAATCTAGAGTTATGATGTACTTTGTTCATTTTGTCTTCTTCCTTTTTATAAAAATAAAGCTATGGTCTTAGACTTCCCATTAATATCAATTTACACGAAAGGATGAAGGACTAAGAAACTGACATGTTTTTAAGTTGATACCACAGAATAACGGCATGATATCTATAGATGAGGTACCAGCCTGTCTCTGTGTCTTATCAGTACAAACGAAGAATTCGGTAACCGTAACATGGTGTATATAGGCGAATGGACTCGGGCTAACATTGTAGGATGCGTTCCATAACCTTAGGATCGTGAGTTATTGCACCAATGGGAGGCATTGAGTGAATTCCTATACCGAATTTCGCAATTAGGAGAGTACAAGATAGTCTGCTTGGTCCCCGAGACCCCCAATATAACGAGCTTGGACACGGGGAAGGGGACCAGTGTGACGGATACAAGCCATAAGCAAAGAAAGCTGTACAGACTTGTGACATAAGGAAATCTGTTCTATCTGAACACTCTGTACAATCCTCACCATGACTTTAGTCAATAAATCTATCGTGATGGCAAAAAGGTTCCCGATACCCCCAATATATTGACCCGAGAAACGGAGAAAGGCGAACACTGTGTATGACCAATCAAACAAAAGAGGGAGATTATATTTCGACAAAATGAAGTACCTCCATGTCTAAAAGAGGTTAACATTGCTTCGATCCCGCGATGGCAACATAAATATCTTGAAAACGGGATACAACAACAGCTGGCGAATCACAAAATGCAAGAATTAGGCGTTTCTCCTACGGTTTGGGATTCCGATCTCGACCATCGAACAGCGTTATACACAGTCTGAGTTACTTGTCCCTTAACATTAATATTGGTACTACTAGTTGATTAAAGTACGATGGGAAACAGACTATGTTTAACGCAGTTGTGGATTGTGTCATTGAGAAACGACACATTGTCATAGTTATCCTTTTTTATTTTTCTTTAAACTCTTTCCGTCAGTTTGTGAATGGCCGAAATCAAACGGTCACAATTGCAGGCTGTATTTGTTTCTTTATTATGAAATTTTAAATTTCTTCTACAAAATAAGGTGGTGAAGACCGTGTTCACCACCGTTTTCCTCTGTTGCCCAACTCGTGCCCATCTTTTAACAATAAGGAGCCATTAGTATTTAAATAATAACATTAAAAATGTCGTCTGATGTTTTATTGAATTTGAAGAAGTCAGAAAATATAAATCGCAGAAGAGAGTCCATAAATAGACAGGTCGAGATTTGAAGAGACATTGACAGGTCTAGTCCTAAGATTAATTTTCAACATATTTCAAACATTTTAAACACACCACTGTCTTTATTCAAATGGCAGTGTCCGGCACAGACAGACTTTACTGTTATATGTTCGAGAAGATTGAATAAAATCAGATGATATATTCAGACGCTCGTAACCTTAATGTGCTGAAAATCGAATCCATGCTTCTGCTAAAAGGTGAGATCCAGGCCACTCGCTACATTAATTTGCGACTGGCCTATGATCTAAACTGTTTGCTACTCTGTGTATCTTTCCTCATCAAAACGAAGCAGATATTTAAGTTTTTTTTAAAAAGCAGACGATACAAAAATCTATTTTAAGAAAACTATAAGAGTTAAACAACAGATACGTTAACTCTTTACATTTTTGAGATTCAGACAATCTTAATTCTATCCTCCATATCGGCGTTTGGGACTGTTCCAAATTGAAGGTGTCATCAGCAGACGACAGAAAATATAATTTGAACAATTAAATGTGTAACAAACTCCTCACATTTACCAAACCTATTTGGGATAGATCACTGCCTCCACAGATGTCACATGACCAGTTGCTTAGAAACGAAAATGGCGTTGAAAGATGACGGCGACATCCAAAATAAACCGTGCATTTATGCTTAATTTGAAAAGAGAACGAATACTGTTTCAATTTAACTGGTTAGAAATCAACACAATAATATATTATCAATTAATTAACTACTATTTCCGACAAAAATGGAAATCAAAATTCATCCAAACCAGGATCAAATCTTGTGGTGGCAGTGATAGATGCAGCGTAGCAAGGGGAGGTCATTTTGAGGAGTTTGAATGTGTAAATGATTTTGCTACAAATGCGTCCGTAACATTAGTAAATTCTTAGATAAAGCTAATAGTAGACACAATAATCATATTGTAATTAACCAATAATTCATTCTAACTACCAAGTCTTCTGGCATTTAGTTTTACATTTACATTCATCTTTCTTTTGTATTCTGTGATTCTTTTTTATCACATTTTTCTCATTTGTATGTTTGTAATACCATGTTTGTGCATATATATGCATTTATATGTTGCATTCATGTTTGACAACAAACTATGTTCAGTTTATATTCCAATAAACTATTTGAAACTTGAAACTTGATACACTAAAAAGTAAGAGGTTAAACATCAACTTCTACCCAAATGACAAAAACAATACAAAGGTCATCCACAAATTGTCCTTGAAATGACGTAACGCTCAATAGAATTCGTCTTTTCATGGAAGATAATGCAAACCTTTATAGGAACGAAACAAACGGATATTGTTTACAGTTCAGCACAGGTCCCCTAACAACAATGTCGAGCAAATGGAGAACAGCAATCTCCATCCAAAACACAAAAACAATTTGGGAAGTCCCAACGGTGCCGCCTCAAATGTCTGTAACCGGCTTAATTCAGGAAATCTGTAAAAAGCAGCCTAGCTCAATAATTGAGTTTTGTAAAGGAAGGCCGCGCTTTCCAGATAAAAGTCACCCAGTCATATTCGTTTCATGTTGTTTTTCGGATCTCTTTAACATTATGCCAAAAGAATGAGTTATTTGTGACAAGCCATTTCTCTTTTATGTCTTTACATCTTCTGCGAAAGTTAGGAATTTCCGGGTATATTGTAGGGATTTTGACACTTTTAACCATACGACGCATAAACTACTCAAACCTATAGAACTAGAAGCAGACAATTGCTATTTGATATAGAAATAGATCATATCCATTCCTCTTGAACGACTTGAAAGTTATTTGATAGAAGATTTGGGCAACAGCTCAGTAAAGACCGGGAATTGATTAGTTAAAGGTACTAAAATGAAAAACCTGCTTATTCAGAACAAGACTCGATGCCATTACATGTTATGGGAGTCAGTTTTAGTTGCTTAGCCGTTATCAACTACTCCGTAGACATAGGTGTCCCAGATATGACCTTGATAAATGACCTTGGAGAACTCAGTGTCTGACCCACGATTGAATTACATAGATTTCATGCACAACGAGGAACCGTTCAATATGTTAAATGCTAATCATATTAAATTTACATCATACACAATCAGCTTTTTACAATCAACATACGTCCATTCCCCACCGACACCTCCTGTTTCGTGGGAGTGGCATTTGGCAAATCATTTTAGAGCCTTAGTCTAGTACTGATGGATTCAGGAAAGCCTTAGTAGTCACAGACTTGGGTTTTTATCCTGTACCTAATGGTAAACGTTAAGGATATATACTGATACTTTTAAAGGGTTTCTTAAGAAATTACCAATACCAGAAATGACTATAGTCATAAAACGACCTTCCTTATTTAAAACGGTAAACCATTATACATTTAAAACGATAAACCATTATATATTTAAAACGATAAACCATTATGTATTTAAAACGATACACCGTTATATACTTAAAACGATACACCATTAATAATTTACAGCGATAAACCATTATACATTTAAAACGATAAACCATTGTATATTTAAAACGATAAACCATTATATATTCAAAACGATAAATCATTACATACTTAAAACGATACACCGTTATGTATTTAAAACGATAAACCATTAAACCGATTGAAACGCCTCGGATCGGTTTGTGTATTTCATAAGGCCGATCACTCTGATTTGAACCATTATCATGCAAAATTATAAGTGTAGCTGTTCCATCCCTGATCGGATGTCCTTATTCTACGCCTTCATAGAGACGGTCCATGCTGAACTTTCCTTCCCGGGGAAATCCTCAGATGTGATTTCAATCAATAGCCGTGCCGATTGGCAGAGATATAACCCACTGTGGACAATAATTGTTCAATTAATGACAGAACGGAACAAGAGCTTCAAGCTTTCAGTCCCGGAATTATTGAACAAAGTCCCCCCTCGCCCGCTAAACACCATACAGCAACAGACAGACGGGTTTATGTTACAGGTTGTATGGAGACGTTTGGCTGCATGTATCCTGCCTTGCCTTGTAGCACTTTGATCCGGGGGTAAAGGGGTTGAGTGCCTTATATCCTTTAATTAACCCATTACCAAACAATAACGACATTTAGCCAGTTTTTTAGCAGACAACTGTAGAAAACAATTTCATCACATTTTAAAATGTCGTCTGCAAACTATTTCAATTTAAAGCATTCGACAATTTTGCGTTTGGTAAAGGGTTAACGACGCTCAAATAGACGGGGTTACTTTGTTTGGGTTGCAGTTGTGATGCTTAAGATCAAATAAAATAGTGGACTCTTTATTTATTGTTTCTTTCTTTTAAATGTGCGTGTGAAGTTGATGTCAAGTGAATACGATTCTCGTCTTTATTTGAAGTCTATGATACTTAACTACTTGTCTATTTGCCCTGCATCAAAATGTTATTAAAATAGTTTTCTTGATACCAAACTTCTGCATAATGTTGCATTGTACAGGGCCAGTGTACACATTTCGTAAAGTTCAGATGTTTGATACGTAACTGTTGCATTGCTTATAGCTTTAACATATTCTGATAAAATTTATTTGCTCGATACATAAACGTTGCATCCTGTTTTACCATGTCTTTTTGAAAGGTGGGCAACACATTTCGGTACCTTGGTATATAGGCATATTTGCTGCATTGCTTTGACCTCTAACATGCATAAATTATAATTTATGTATTGATTGAAACGTAACTGTAGCGGTGCCTTGTAGTTCACTATGGTGTGATACAAACCAATGTCCTGTTGCATTACGTTTTACTTTACTGTGATGTGATACAAGCCAGCGGCGTGTTACATTAATTTCCATTTCACTATTGTGTAATGTAAATCGTTGTCTTGTTGCGTTACTTTGTACTACATTATGATGTGATTCAAATCGTTGTCTTGTTGCATTACTTTGCACTTCATTATGATGTGATTCAAATCGTTGTCTTGCTGCATTACTTTGTACTTCATTATGATGTGATACAAATCGTTGTCTTGTTGCATTACTTTGTACTTCATTATGATGTGATTCAAATCGTTGTCTTGTTGCATTACTTTGCACTTCATTATGATGTGATACAAATCGTTGTCTTGTTGCATTACTTTGTACTACATTATGATGTGATTCAAATCGTTGTCTTGTTGCATTACTTTGCACTTCATTATGATGTGATACAAATCGTTGTCCTGTTGCATTACTTTGTACTTCATTATGATGTGATACAAATCGTTGTCCTGTTGCATTACTTTGTACTTCATTATGAAGTGATACAAATCGTTGTCTTGCTGCATTACTTTGTACTTCACCATGATGTGATTCAAATCGTTGTCTTGCTGCATTGCTTTGTACTTAATTATGAAGTGATACAAATCGTTGTCTTGTTGCATTACTTTGCACTTCATTATGAAGTGATACAAATCGTTGTCTTGTTGCATTACTTTGCTATTCATTATGAAGTGATACAAATCGTTGTCTTGCTGCATTGCTTTGTACTTAATTATGAAGTGATACAAATCGTTGTCTTGTTGCATTTCTTTGTACTTAATTATGATGTGATCCAAATCGTTGTCTTGCTGCATTGCTTTGTACTTAATTATGAAGTGATACAATCGTTGTCTTGCTGCATTACTTTGTACTTTATTATGATGTGATTCAAATCGTTGTCTTGCTGCATTACTTTGTACTTCATTATGAAGTGATACAAATCGTTGTCTTGTTGCATTACTTTGCACTTCATTATGAAGTGATACAAATCGTTGTCTTGCTGCATTGCTTTGTACTTAATTATGAAGTGATACAAATCGTTGTCTTGTTGCATTACTTTGTACTTCACCATGATGTTATTGAAATCGTTGTCTTGCTGCATTACTTTGTACTTCATTATGATGTGATTCAAATCGTTGTCTTGCTGCATTTCTTTGCACTTAATTATGAAGTGATACAAATCGTTGTCTTGTTACATTACTTTGTACTTCACCATGATGTGATTCAAATTGTCGTCTTGTTGCAATACGTTGTACTTCATTATGAAGTGATACAATCGCTGTCTTGTTGCATTACTTTGTACTTCATTATGAAGTGATACAATCGCTGTCTTGCTGCATTACTTTGTACTTCACCATGATGTGATTCAAATGGTTGTCTTGCTGCATTACTTTGTACTTCATTATGAAGTTATACAAATCGTTGTCTTGTTGCATTACTGTGTACTTCCATATGCTGTGATACGAGTCAGTAGCTTGAATCATAACGTTTAAATTCAATATGATTTGATACTAATTGGTGGCTTATTGCATTTCTTTGTACTTTACTATGATGTGTTACAAATCGGTGTCTTGTTTCATTACTTTGTACTTCACTGTGATTTCATACTATTCGTTAATACATGACTGTTGCACAAATATGTCCTTTGACTTGATGTGACACAAATGAAAGTGTTGATAAATTAATGATTAATGTAGTCGTCTTTGCTTGACACAGTGTTGCATAACTTTACAAGTATGATTCTGTCTTCTCTGTGTTTTCGAACTAAACAGTGCTTATGGCTGTAAAAAGTTGCTCTTTTTGGCCGGACAGCACAAACAAAAAAATCTTTTAGGGCCGACGTTTTGCCACGTATCGGTCGGTCTGTCTGGTCTAGCTATTTAGCCTGGGCTAGGATGTCAATTTTGGCAAATAGGCTTTGCTCTTTTACAGGGGTCAACGACTACCATTTTTTGTCGTGAACTGCACCGACGGAATGGTGAATTTATGTGGTGTTTAACGCCGTTTTAACATTTAACGTAAAATTGAAGCGAATAAAATAGAAAATAAAATTGTGTTCATTCGTCTCAAGAGCTTCACTGTACATTTATGAGTTCTAATGAGTAGCAGGATCCTCTTTGCGACCTTGTATTTATTATCTATCTATCGTTAGACAAAGATTGGACGATCAATTTATTCAGAAATGGAATGGCCGTATTAATAACTCTTCAAGAGCTCTATTTTATTCTAAGATATGTTCTTTTCAATTTCAGGAATATCTTAGTATTTTTAATTGTGCAAAGCACTGTACTGCTATGACCAGATTACGAGTGTCTTCTCATAGGTTACAGATTGAGGCTGGTCGTTGGCACAAACCAAATAAAATTCCTCGTGAAAATAGAATATGTGTTACATGTAATATTTTAGAGGACGAGTATCATTTCATTTTAGAATGTGCTACATATGCTGAATTAAGAAAAAGATATATCAATAAGTATTATTTCAATCGTCCTAATATGCACAAGTTTATTACATTAATAACTTCAAAAAGTGCTAAAGTCCTCAACAATTTGGGTTTATTTATTTTCCATGCTTTTGAAAAGAGAAATAGAATCATGTATGGTTGATGTTTCAATGTTTTTTGGTTTTTATTATTGTATTTTCTTATCGAAATTATAGGCTTTTGTTTATTTATCAAGACGCAGGTATTAATATATACAAAATATCAAACCTTGCTCCGACCATATCTACTATTTGTACATTTTTTATATAAATGTGTTTGTATGGACATCTAAAGACGTTTGTTTGTCAATGTTTGTATTTGTGGAATTTTCTCCACTGTCTACATTTCATATAAATGTGAATTGTAGGAACATCTATAGACGTTTGTTTGTATATGTTGTATCTGTTGAATATTCTTGTAATATTTACATTCTTATTTTTCTCATTGTAGATCGTCATGTTGACAATATTTAATTTCATGTATTTCATTCTCGTATTTATGTTCATTGAATTATGTTAACAATATACCTAATGGGCTTATAAGCCTTATGGAATTATGTAAATAAAACCTAAAACCTTTATTCGCAATTGGCGCGAATACCGGTTGTTTGTCCAGGAAGCAAAATAGAAAGAGATTAATCTATTAATCTTTGTTGTAAGATCTTGTTTCACAATCGTCTTGTTTCACAATCGTCTTGTTTCACAATCGTCTTGTTTCACAATCGTCTTGTTTCACAATCGTCTTGTTTCACAATCGTCTTGTTTCACAATCGTCTTGTTTCACAATTGTTGTCGACTAAATAAGTTTATAGTTATGACATAGGATTGATTGACAATGTGCATTCTGCAAGATCCCAAATCGTTTGGTGTTTTCTTTTCTCTCTTGATATAATCAACCCACATTGGTGAAATAGATTTGCGATAGAATTAGGTCACAGACTATTGAGTCTAATAATATTATACAGTTAATATAAGACGTGTTATATAACGTTTGTGTCTACGTCTTGTTAACGATTCCCCCCAATCAAGTGTATCTGCTGCAGACGACAAGAAAAACCAACGCATCAATATTATATAACAGTCAATGACCAATAAGATTTGTATAACCTATTTAAAACTTTGAAATAAATATATGACGAATAGAAAAGGAATTGAAATTATATGATTCCCTGTTTTCTTTCTTAAATTTTTTAAAGGTTTAATTTCAAATCTCGGAATTACAATGTCTCGGGGATTCATTATAATGGTGTATATTCACTCGCCACAAACAGTATTGTTTACGAATGTATAAGTTTTTCCACCAAATGCTATCTTAACAATAGCTTTTACCGAAATCAACTGCATATCTTTGCTCCTGAAAGACACCACACTGATCGTGCCAAAGAGTTTCTTTTTATATCACAGTGGTTTCTTAAATCTCCTGTTTGATGCTCAAATAAAAAAGTATATATTAGATAAGGAGTGAGATCTAAATCTAAGTTTTAAAGTACAAAATTGAAGGCATTTGCAAACGATACTTGATTTTGAAATGATAATGTGAAAGATGTTCCACATAAGGAATGTAAACGGTTCAAAGGTTAATAAAGAAATTTCTCTTGCGTTCAACTCTATAAAGTGGTTTAAAGTGACCATAATAAAGGAAAAGAAAACCGTAATGTGTAAGACCAAACTTACGGCTTTATATGGAAACCAGTCAACCTGATCGCTCATCAATTAAGATAGGTCTCAGCCTAAGGTACTCTTCACGCATTGTCTAAGACTGGTCGCTAAAAACAAGATTGCATGTAGTATGTACTATTCTATTAGTTACAGCAGGTCCATAATTCCTGGAAAATATTTGGTACTGCATTATACTATGGACTGACCTGAAAAGTCCCAAGGGGGCTTGGGGTTCCATTAAAAAGTGGCATCATATCATCTGTGTTACAGCTAATCGAGTCCTCCGTAAAACACATTATTAGCCTCATAACGTCAGTTAGCCCTGGAATATTGAACTCCGCGACAGCTTGGGCCACGTCATCCAATCAGATAGCCCAATGGAGAAAGCCTTCCTGTGACAAGTAATGTAGTATCCCTTTACCTAGCGCAAAATTTTCGAATGTCCCAAATTGAAAGAATTTGCAGACGACATTTCAAAATGTGATGAAATTAAAAGATAATCGCCTTATACGGCAGAAAGCATCGTTGGGAAAAGAGAACTTGCTCGTTACGAGCAATTTCTCCTTTTCCCACAATGTTTTCCAGAGTCGGCTGCAACGAACTGGCCAAATGTCGTTCTTGTTTGGGAAAGGGTTACCAAAACAATGACGGGGGTCAACATTTCGGCAGTATAGACATGGTCGGCATAACCAATTTTCCGTGTTGCCTGGCTTGTATCCAAACGCCTTAACGAACAAGTGAAACTTTACTGAAATTACCCATACAACTATCATACGGACAAGTGCAAAAGAAGACCCGACATTTACAGACAAGTAAATCAAACTAGGATATCGCACACTCTGACAGGGATATAACATTGTGATTCTCTTTACGTCGGTGATGTTATATTTTATTCGCATTATGTCATACCGCATGGGGAAACATGGACGACATTCACAATGGCAATCTCCTGCGAACATGCATGAATACGAAGAAAGAACATATGCATCACCAAAGTACGTCCGCAAGAAGACAAATACATTGACCTTCATTAAATGAGTAGGTGGTTATTCAATGATTACTAAGAATCGGAAGGTTGCGTTACCAATTTGATCTTAGAGCTTGTGTACCCATACAGTGATGCTACCCACATTTCGGTATTTATATTGATGTATTGAAGAGGGTGTTTCCTTAACGCTCGGCGCCTTGCTATAGACACGCCATAAAGATCACGAGGCCATCCGATGTTCATTTGATTGGCTAATTTCACAGATGTTATGGTCATGTAACGCGCGGAACTCTGGGAAGAATTAATGATCGGGAGAATCGAGAGGGCCTGTGATCTGTCTATATAAGCAGAAATGGTTTATTCGTCCGTCGAGACACATTCGAAGTGAATCGGACGTTGCCGAATACTATACATAGGTGACGCAACCCTAGAAAACGAGTCATTAAATATCTGTGATGTATTGTCGATGATTATATAATACGTATGTCTATACAGTTTGATGCACTGTTACGTTTTTAAGATGTTCTCTTTTACTATTTATTTCTTCTTTCTTTCGATACACACTCGAAGTAAATTGGACGTTGCCGAATACTACATAGGTGACGCAACCATAGAGAACGAGTCATCAAATATCTGTAATACATTGTCGTAGATTATATATGCATTGCCATACAGTTTGATGCATTGAACATCACTTTTTTCATCATGTTCTCTTTCACTATTTATTTCTTCTTTCTTTCGAGACACACTCGAAGTAAATTGGACGTTGCTGAATATCACATAGGAGACGCAACCTAAGAAAACAGGTCATTAAATATCTGTTATGTATTGTCGTTTGGTTATTTGCTCGTATCATGCATAACCACACAGTTTTGTGCCTTTTTATTAACGTAAACTGAACAAAGATGCGTCTTTCAACATGTATTTTTTCTTTCTTTCATACAAATTAGTCATAATGCAACTGTATCAAAAGACTTCGGCAATTTCTCCATTTTTGTCGCGCCGGTTTCTATCCGCCCAGTATGACACACAATTCGTTACCATTCGTACATTATTATAACTGTTCGATGTTGCTTCGAATTTCGACCAGTCAAAGAGTTCTATATTTGAGAATGGTGACAAGATACGTTGGCCAATCATCCATATCCGTTTCCCCGTAATTGTTTGTAAGATGCATATGGTATTCAAACATAGGACAAAATGTCTTGTTGATATAAACTGAGAGTGCATCTATACAACATGTTGGCACTGCATTGTGTCATCTATGCTATCATTGCTTATAATTTAACGAAACATGGATGTTCAGAGATGATATCCAGTAGAGAATTGATTATCTTTCTATGGCAGTCTACTAAAACGCCTTTTATGTCGTCTGTATTAGACGAAAAACCCGCTCATTGGCTAATCATTGCGGAATTCACGAGAGGTATTTGAGGACAGTTGCGACATCTGGAATGCATAATTATTATGGCCCCTTTGGGTTTCAATGATTATATAAAAGGAATTGAAATGCTATGATTGAACGTGATTTATACAATGGATGCGTAATTACCGTGGGACATTATTTTACGAAGCGTTTTTTATTTAATCTGTCAAGACATGATAACTTAAGCCATTGTAATTGGCAATGGAGAAGAACATGACAGAATATAGGTTATTGACAATACATAGTCTTAGTAAGAGTACTTTGAAATAGTAAAAAAGCATACCATCATAAGTCTAAGATTTTGCAGGTCATTTTATAACACTGAATAAGCTTCAATGTAATGAAAAAATTAACCAACACAGTCGATTATTTTAAAGAGGGTTAGTCACAACTGGTTATTATAGCCATGTGTCTTGGATTTGAATTGGGGTTGGTTAGTTGTTGACATGAGCACATGATACACGTCCTTATCACACCTGAAACAGAGCCAACATGAGCGATAACATGGTGCACTGTAAGTCGTCTTTAAGCGTTAGTCGTCATTATTCCGTCGTTCACCATCGGTCGCTCATGTTTGTCGTACGTCTTTAACAGTCCATCCACAGTTGGAATTCGTCTTCCCTTACCATCGATAATCATCCGTCACTCGAGTGTCGTCAGTCCTCAATGATTTAGTTTAACCAAAATCTCCTCCAAAACTTATTACTGCATACTGACAATACTCAGAAATAAACATTGAATGGTCTTCAAAGTTGATTCAAAAGGTCGATTGATTAGATAAGGGTGTAACAGGCTTTTTAACTTGCAAACTTAAACATCGTTTTGCAAGGATCTTTTTTATTTTATAAAGAGTTACTCTTTATTAATTCATTAAATTGTGTCCGATAATCAGGATTGGTCCACCAAACGCAATTTTAGCGATAAAACTTCCAAAAATTATCAGGCCTAGGCCTAGGCCTCTTCCCAATTTAAGAAAAAAGCCATGCACTGAATACAACACACACATATTTGTATTTGCAGGTTGTCCGGCGTGTAGCGGCCCAACCTGGATACGACCTTGACCTCGGCTATAGACTCCTAGCAATATGTTCATCACATAGAGACAAGTTCACTTCCAAGGCTGCAGGTAGGTGACTAAATAATATTCCGCTACGCAACCCCCGCCCCCTCCGAAAAACACATACACATGAGGATGACGACGAAATAATCGTTTCACCCTAATGTATCGTTCCACCTGTCCTTGTTTCCTCGGACGGGTAAATCGTTTACAATGATTTTGGTATGGTGTTCTACAAGAAGAAATGGATATATCTTTCCAACGAATGCCTTATTCCTATGCCTTTTAAAAAAGTGTGGACGTTTGGTATTTCCAAGAACATAGGCAAAGATGTAGTCGTCAATACAGAAGACTGACATGGTCCAAATGTATCAATATTGGTTAGATGACTCACATAGATTTAATCATAAATAGGGATTATATCGTTTAGTTTTTGATTTTGCCTTCAAAAATGTGTTGCTATCCGTTGTTACCAGCAATCATTTAGACGGTTAGAACTAAGTGAAGAATGTAAAACAAAAGTCCAGAAAAAGATATGTTTTAAGGGATGTCTAAATTTTAGTTCGCGTAAGCAATCCAGCAGAAATGAAGTTCCAATTCGTCATAATTGTTAAAAAAAAAAGACTTTCAAATAAAGCATCAAACCTGTTATACGACAACGTGCTATACAGTCCATTGCGCCGGAATTTCATAGACACCGCAAAGCTGAGGCAAATGACGATGAGCGTTACAGGTATGTAGCTTTTTAGTATTAACCCTTAGAATGCTGGGTAATTTTCTAAATAAAGATGTGTGTGTCGACTGCTTTACAATACCTAAACTATTTGGTTCAATATTGACGAGGAAAGATACTCAGAGTAGCAAGCAGGTTAGAACACAGGTAAGCCGCCAATTTACTTGGCGGCTGGCCTGGATCCAACATGCTTGCATACGCATGAAGTCGGTTCCAGCACTGTAAGAGTTAACGTTTGTCTCCGTCATATATTAGTTAATGCTACAGTGGCGTCAAATCTTCGTATGCCAACCGATGTCCATACAGTTCTTGCAACATTGTAAGTCGTTCATAAGCTCAATAAGTATATTTGACAGACTTCCTGTAGTTGTATATTGAACTCTCATTAAAAGTTGATTTGCTTTTGATGAGATTGATCATATAGTACAACACAACATTCCGTCATTCTTGTATGAAAAAAGCACGCTTTCTGTTTCTACTTGCAGAAATTTTGTTGGATGTTAATGTCTCAAAAATAACTTGAATAACTGATATAAGTTGGTGTAACGTATATGTCTTGTTTCTAAGTAGCTTCCCTATAAAGACAATATGTTTGTTAAAGAGTACTTTGTACCTCAAATAAGGATCGTTGCTTTAGTTTATAATGGCCAATCAAGCCAGAATAATTGACGTTATTGGTTCCGCATAAACCCTTAGAAGGCAGGGTAATTCTCTAGAAATAGATTTCTTTGTCGTCTGCTTTCCAAAACCTGAAATACCTGCTTAATTCTGTATGGGAAATATGCTCAGAGTAGCAAATAGGTTAGATCACAAGCCAGCCGCCAATTTACTTGGCGGTTGGCCTGGATCTAAACTGTTTACATAAGCACATGTTCGTATTTAAAGAATTGACGAATTTGTAGCATTAATTATCTAAACTGTTTATGCATTAACCTGAAGTCGGTTCCAACAGAGTTAGGGTTAAGACGAACGAGTATCAGCTAATCATTTGCGTGAAACGTTTAGTCTACTTGTTTGTAATAACCATAATGAATGTATATTTGTCATCGGCTTCTAGATATCATTTACCTTCCGGAAGAAATACATAAAACGCAAAAGAGTCCATTGTAATCGCATACAATGACATCTCGTAAGTCCTGAATTTTGTAACAATCACAATATGTGTCTTGATAAAAAACAATACGTCAACTTACAGAGAGCCCACATACATATTACACAAAACCTTAAAGAATGGTCGAGTTCTCACAAGAACCAACCAAATGCGACACTCATGTCTTGAGCGTGCCCAACCGCTTAAAGAAAATAGACAAAACAACTTAACACACCAAATACTTGGAGGCGTGTAACGAGAAGAGCTGAGGGGTTGATTAAAGCTATAAGGTTGACGTGTGGTAAGGCCTGGCTTTTGTGAGAGAAACCGTCTAAAATCTCCATCCTTTCTCTCATGTTTTATGCATGATTTGAGAGTTTTCCGAGTGTTTTTATGCCATTTGTTGATGGGGACCTTCTTGCTGGCACGGGGTATCGGTTTACAAGGCTCATTGATCATGGTTTGGAGTGGATCGAAATGTGGAAAGGGGTGTCTGTTTTATCAGATTCCCCATTTTAACGTTCTTGGTCGTAGATTTTAGTTTTGTTGATATTGAGTTTTAACATCGTGTCAACAGTTGGTCTGTTATGTTACAATGCCCAGCTCAACATGGTTGAAAGAAGATACCGTACCGATTGTTTATGACGGGAATAATATACGGCTTTCCACACATGCTTGGAAACTACCTCTCATGAAAGTTAATCTATGGCTTCCGTAATTTGCACCCACGCGGATAGTAGCTTTGTGATTCAAGTAAAGTCCTCCTAACATGAGACCAGTGAGTCTTTATTGGCAGCACAAGATATGTGAAATAATTGGGACAAAAAAAGAGAAAACAAAACTTTCAGAAGATGTACAAAGGAAGAACGCTACATGACAAAATGAGTATTTGCTTTTAATAGCAAATAAGTCCTATGTCGCTGATGCTGTTTTTTTGTTAAATATCCTTTTATCAATTTGCAAACATTGATTCAAGTTTTAGCCCTTAAAATGCAGTGTAGTTTTCTTAAAAAAGATTTGTGTGTCGTCTGCTTTCCAAAATCTAAATTATCTGCTTGATTTTGATGAGGAAAGATACCCAGATTAGTAAAACAGGTTAGATCACAGATCACTCGCCATTTTACTTGGCGGCTGGCCTGGATCTAATCTGTGTGTATAAGCATGAAGTCGGTTCAAGCACTATAAAGGTTAAAGAAGAGAAATTTCCTCATATTATATATTATTATATACATCTTTTGAAGAGATTGTTGAAGAGTTATGTTCGTTTTTGCAAGATAACTCATTCGGGCCTTTCGTCCTGACGGGGGATTTTTCACCCACATCTATACCCATAGACGGAAAGGTCGTAAAAATGCAAAATAACAGAAATAGCTGAAAAACGTATGTAAAATATAATATGTTATTGGTTCAAGTAAATGTCGATGTCGTGACTGGAACAGACGATGTTGTTAGGTTGTCAATAATATCTTTATCTGGATTATACCACCTCATTAGGAATTTAACCCTTAAAATGCTAAGTAATTATCGTTTGCATCAACATATGTCCTTATTGAAATAATTGACGGATATGTAGCAAAAAGTACGAACATTGTGTGTTTTTGTTATTTCTGACAGGATAAAACGCATACAAAGCTGTTTTGCTGGGACACATGGACACATTGGTACGATGCTACTGTCATACATCGTCATTAACACATTACCAAACAATAACGACATTTAACCAGTTTGTTGCTGACGACAGTGAAAAAGATTATGGGAAAAGGAGAAAATTGCTCTTAACGAGCATTTTTTCCTTTTCCAACAATGTTTTCTGCCATATCAGAAGATTATTTTTCAATTTCGTCACATTTTGAAATGTCGTCTGCAAACTCTTTCAATTTGGGACCGTCGAAAAATTGGTGTTTGGTAAAGGGTTAAACAAAGCCGAAGCCAAATTCAGACAAGTGCAACCACACCACAGAAACAAACATTTTTCTATTGATCCATTTTAAAAAATCAAAGCGCTGATAGCACTGAAGGACTAAGGTGCGTTTAAAGCAAGATGATTGAGGATACATTTGAAAATTTATTTGGGCAACATCTCGAGGAAAACAGCTGCTCCTTTTACCACCGTTACTATAATTCTTATTTCTGTGAACAGAAACTGAACGATAATATATTTTTCGAACATCTGGACATTTTACGATTTCCCATGAGGCAACAGTTATAATAATTTAGAGCAAAACAAACCGAGTAAATCCGGACTACATTCCTAGTTCCAAGAAAGTATAAATCCGTTCAGTGAAGGCGGATGTTTAATGAGTAATTGGGGTGAGACCGCTGTTTGTGTATCGATAAAGTACCGTCCCTCAAAAGGTGGTATGTAAATTCAATAGACAAGGGTGCTGACGCACCCTAAGTCCAATGACCTTCAAGGTGGTCAATTGTCTCTTAGCCCCTTACCAAACACCTAATTATCGATTTTCCAAACTCTAAAGATTTTGAAGAAGACTTTTCAAAAAGGGATGAAATTGAGAAATAATCTTTTGATAGGGCAGAAAATCATTGTGGAAAAAGGAGAAATTGCTCTTTAAGAGCAGTTTCTCCTTTTCCCCACCATGGTTTTCAACGTCGTCTGCAACAAACAGGTCAAATGTCGTTGTTTAGTAATGAGTAAAATGCAATATGTGCTTTGATATTCCCTTGAAATACTATCATCAGCTATCATCTAACAAACAAGCCGTCTATTGCAGGCGATGATTTCCCGTCAACCTAATTCCTGTCCGAGATTTTATATCGTTGAACGATTATGTTGTGATGGGATGAGACAAAATAGACGATTTTTAGGTAGGGCGTGCAATAAATTAAGAGAACCCAGAAAGAGAACGGACTTCCAGAAAACTGAAGTATTTATGATCTCACCATAAAAACATATGTCCTTTGCTAATTAAATTGAGTACAGCACGAGTAATTTACTTGTTAAGCCTTTTCCTCCTATGTTTCACTGCAAGAGTGTCATCTTTCATACTCACTTAGTAAAGCTTCACTTGGTAATCTCCATACTTCGTATAGCTGTGTAATGTGTATAGCATTATACTAAGTTTAGCCCAATAATGATTATAACTCTATACTAAGTATAACTATATACTAAGTATAGCTGTGTACTTAGTATAGCTCCACGATAAGTAAAGCATAGCTCTATACTTTAGTATTGCTCTTTTTTAATAATGATCTTAACTAAATAGAGCTTTATACTAAGAATATCCATATGATTAGTATTAATCTATATTAAGTATAGCACTATACTAAGTATAGTTTTATGCTAAGTATAGCTATATACTAAGTATAACTACATACAAAGTATAGCTCTGCGCTACGTACAGCTGAATACTTTGTATACTTCTATGACAAGTTAAGCTATATACTAAGTCTAGCTCAATACTAAATATAGGTCTATACTAAGTAAAACGCAACAATAAGTAAAGCTCTGTAATAAGTATAGCCCTATTCTAAATGCAGCTTTATACTTAGTATAGCTCAATAGTTTTATCTCGATCTTGACGAATGATACATGCATCAAAAAGCCTTAGAAGAAACAATTGGTGTATAAAATGCAACGGGGCTCGGAAAACACTGTGTTCAATTAGCCGAGTTTACTGGCTAATCCAGCGTCCTTTGAAGTCTTAATTGGCATTAACTAGTTGCGGTTTACAGGATGCATGGCGTTAATCGTTAATCACTAATCCTCGTTAAATATAACGCCTCCTCTAGTCCGCCCACATACCCCTTCTAATTGCTGGAAGGCAAGAAATTTCCGATCCTTATGTGGTGTAGTGTGTGGGGCAAGGCCAGGGAACCGTTTTTCTAAACGATTGAAGGAAATAATTTGGGTTTGTCAAAACTGATAAACACCGATAGTACGTTGAATGAAAGAACAATATTGCAATGCGATTCCAATGATGTGTTATTTAGCAATATTGCTTAGCCCCATATCGAATTAAGAGGGAAGGTTGTAATTAACTTACGCACAGTTTAAGCATTAAATGCTTTTAAATGCAATGCTTGTAAATATTAACTTCTGCAACAAACATATCAAAAGTCAGGTCGTTATAAATACAAAGTATATGGCTTTACATTTTCCCATATGGATATTTATTTGAATGCTCCTGTAACATGTGATATACGAAAGTAAGGGGACAAAACACTACTACTCACGAAGTGAAATACGTTTTTTGTTACAAGCGGTTAACGGAATATCAAGAAGAACATACTTTTTACGCACCATACTGTTAGATGTTACTTTGAATTGATATCGGAATGAACTAACTTACTTCAAAGAGTTAAAACCCTTAGACTGCTGGGTAATTTTCTAAAAATGGAATTTTTGTGTTGTCGACTTTTCAAAGCATTAAATGTCTGCTTCATTTCGCTGAGGAAAGATACCCAGAGTAGCAAACAGGTTAGATCACAGGCCAGCCGCCAATTTACTTGGCGGCTGGCCTGGATCTAACCTGTTTACATAAGTTCCAGCACTATGAGGGTTAATTAGTTATCTGGGTTGTAATCCTTCCGTAAGTACGGATTGCGTGACAAGATTCTATTGTACAGGTATTTGATAGACTCTCATAATCCGTGCCATCGATTGAGTTTGGTTGTCGAATTACATCCACAATATGTCGGATTCATTCCGGGAACAGATCTGTACGCGATTGGAGAATTACTTCATATATGTTCCTCTTTCAATGTACCTGTATTTTATGATTTAACACATAATCACCTTATGCCAAATGTTTGCGTCTTGCAGGAGGCGACTTTCAAAAGCATTGTGGCAAAAGAAGAAATTGCTTGTCACAAGTAACTTCTCCTTTTGCCACAGCTTTTAGAATCTGTTCACATATCACAGCTGTAGAACTGAAATGTTTTTCAAATGTTTACAAAACTTTTCTAAAGTTGTCTGCTTCAAGTAAAAAATGTCGTCTTGAGAGTTAAAAAACCGCAATGACACAAGTGTAAAGTTTTTTTGTTTTTTTTTTGAAAACATTTCATCCAATAGATGAATCCTATTGGTAAAGGCATACTGCTTCAATGGCGGACCCAGAATGCACATGCATTCAGTCCTCAATTCGCTCTTGAAAACAAACCTTTCAATAAACATTCATCACACATACATCACGGAAACTACTATTACTTAAGTTACTATTTATAAACTAAAGTTTAATTCTCACAAGGTAATCATAAAGCATCTTTCTATTCAGACAATGCCATCTATTACTGAAAGGTTTGCAGCAATTTTGATGAAGTCCGCCTAACAAACTATTTGTAAACATATGAAAATGGATTTGACAGCGCTATTTGACATAACATATATTCAGAACGTTGCAAGCAAATGTCCATAAATCGTCAACGCATACCATCATCTCTGAAAAGTTACCACGTCAACACAGTTTTTAACAAATCAAAAGCTTAACAACATAAATTGCAACCCAATACAAAGCCCCTGCTTAGCTATTATACTACTTGTTATAAGTAAAATGATATTTTTGAAAAATGTTGGATTTAAATAGAAAACCTTATTGTTTGTCCTTGAAGAACCGTCTGAACCAGCCTCGTGCTCTGTGCGTCAATATGACGTCATCGCTCAATGACGTGTTTACAATAGGTTAACAGCCATTGAGTAAACCAGAATAAATGTTGTTTACAAAACAATCGGATTGCTTGGACGCTTTTCCCCTGTGGGGCAGCGGAAGGCTATATGTTAAAGTACGAAATTATCGGGGGTTCGATAAAAAATCGTTGTCAGTATAGGAAAAATGGCTCAACATGTATTCCTTTTTATTTCTTTGTTCATTTTTATTTTTTACTTCCTGACAACGACTCTGAAATTCGTCTGCTACATGATTGTGGCCTATCGGTATTAACGTTAGAAAGGTAGAGCATATAACCCTTATAGTGCTGGAGACGACTTTATGTTTATGCAAATAGGTTGAATCTGCTGGCCTGTGATCTAACCTGTTTGCTACTTTGAATATCTTTCCTTATCAAATTTAAGCAGATATTTATGATCTTGGAAACCGGACGACACACAAATCTATTTTTGGAAAATTACCCAGCGTTTTAAGCGTTAAATACAATCGCCAAATATTGCTTTAGTGTGTGATGTTTTCAACAGATACCTCTTGATATATTTGGGCAGGAAGGAATGAAGAAATTGTTCGGGCTAACGTTATTTCAACGTCTTTTGGCGGAGGAATGGCACATTTTGGCGCAAGATTTGCACAAGATAGTTCGCCTAACACATAACGTTCGGTCTACGACGCGTTGTTCTGTATGGTAAAAAGAGTTGGTCTTATTTGACGTAACCATAGTGTTGTAGCCTTTGGTATTTAAAGAAAAGAATAACGTTCAAGCAGTATTACCCAGTTTACGTAAATATACAGACGACATTATAGTAAATGTATTAACTATAATGACACCAATAAAGCTAATAATGCTGGTAACCTTCTAACAGATGCCAAAGTAAAGATATATAATATGAATGTATATTATATAAATTTTATATTCGTACCAGTGTGGCTAAAGGATAAGGTATGTTATATTAATAAATGATAACCTTCTTACAGGTACCAAAGGCAAGGAAATTATATAAAAAGTATATTATATAAATGCATATCATATAAAGGTTATATTCATACCAGTGTGGCAAAAGGAGAACTTACCCATCTAGCAGCACTTTTTGTATGGTATTTATCGAATGCGACTCTGTCTGTAAAAGTAGAAGGATTTGACGTCAACAATAAAAACATTATTTGACTAAGATATGCATTTTTGGAAATGTTGCCGATATAAGCGCAGTGGTTTCCAGGGAATATGTACTGACCGAGTAGTTTGTTGTTTGTCGTTTCATTTAATTTTAGCACGATCATTTCATTGAACTTTTCAAGGTAGATAAAACGAGCTTCGAACCTGCATTTTATGCCATCGTTTACTTGTCATTTTTAAGCAGCCCAATTAGACAGCAAAATCTGAAAGAAGGTGACACTTAAAGACCGCTTCATTTGATCAGCCTTTTTAGACAGCAAATTCTTATTTAAGGTGACACTTAAACGGGGATACAGCCACTAACGTTCCATCCCGATGCACTATCAAAGGCCGGCGATCATTTCTAGGCAATTCTCCGATAGCATTAAAGGTTAAACATAACGTATCCCAAACATGGTTCATATTTCAGCGTCAACGATGTGAATCGATACATTGATTTAGGCCTCAGCGAATTTGGCAACGTTGTTTTAGACATAATGATAATAGAATTGGCCACCGCGCCATGCGGAAACATAGAATCCTGTCGAATGTCGTCTTAACCCTTTACCAGACGCCAGCTTTTCGACTGGCCCAAATTGAAAGAGTTTGCAGACAACAATTAAAAATGTGTTGAAATTGGAAAATAATCTTCTGATTTAGGTCAGAAAATATTATAGGAGAAGGGGAAATTGCGACAAGCTGGTTAAATGTCATTATTGTGAAGTAATGGATTAAGTTGTTGCTTCGGATTAGCTCGCACAATCAATGAAGGCTGATCTCCGACGTTACTTTTAGTAGCATGTTGGTCTATAACATAAGAAGACCGATTCCATAGTAGTCCATGATTTGTGGCATTCATGTTAAGGCACGGGTAGCCAATACAGACGTATTTAGGTTATCACTAGTAACAATCAAGATTTGAAAATCAAAACAAAATCAGAAGTTTCATTGCTGTAAATTGGTTTTTGGAGGCTCCGAATAACTGAGATTGCATTGACTGCCATAGCGTCAAAGCTGTTATGTCATTATCTTCACAAAAAGCCTTTAATTTCAAATGTATTGTGAGAATAAATGTTAAATTATATATCTCTTAAAGCTTAATAATTATTCAAACTAATTGAAAAACTACCATTTACGACAAAGCCCCTGTTTCGTTATAAAAACTAACGTTAGCGCGTCATGCACATGGTAACCTGCAGTTTACGTTAGGATGTTTATTGGATGGTCTTTTTTCGTCTGACGCGACTTTAATAATCCAAGATTTCTCGGTTAAGTTACGCATGACCTTTTTGGCATCGTCTTTTTAAAGATATTCCTGAAATTACGGAGAAAACTCTGCTGTAAATGGACAAAAAGAAATACAAGAACATAAAGCGCAAAAAGTGTTTTGATACGCAAATAGCAACACAAGACGCATTCGGCGCTACAGTGGAGCTGTCATTTTGACAAGAGATTCCATTCTAGCCTTTGGGGACGAGCAGTTTTATAGAGAAGCCAATAAATGACGTATTATCGGGGACCCTACCTCGTCTAGGGGGATATTTGGAAACGATCCCGCAGTCAGTGGGAAAATACAGCCGCTCCCTATAATTGTTGAATTACTCACTCCTTGTGGACTAACACCAATAGCATGTACCGATAGGAAACACCATCATTATTTGGTGCGAGATGTTTTTGTTTACAACATCAAATTGTTTGGCTATCTATTTGTTTGTTTTTTGTGTATTTGAAGGGAGTTTCAATGAAACTTCTGCTGGTTCACTTATCAATATTCGCCCCACACTAAGTGGAAAAGTACAGCCGATCCTTATAATCGTTGATTAGCTCTTTCCTTGTGGACTTGCACCATTAACACCATTGTGATTTGATGCAAGATGTTTTTTTTTTACAAGGTCGATTTTGTTTTGCTATTTATTTGTTTGTTTGTTTGTTTCCATGTCATCCCGAAATGTTTATTTATCCATACGTCCTGTACAGTCGACCCGTCCACGATGCAAACAAGAATCGAGCCCAGAACGTGTCCAATAAATAGCAGCCAAGACTCCTAATCCACAAATATGATGCAAATGTTTAAGGGGCGTCAAAATTACATTTTGCATCGTTTTGTTGTTTGTTTACATGGGGGTTCAATCCCGAAAGCTTATTTATCAATACGTCATGTACAGTCGACCTGTGCTAGGTCCAAACGAGGATCGAGCCCGGAACGGGGCAAAGAAATTGCAATTAGAAAGCTTAATCCACAATTGAAAGATTACTTACATCGAAGGTGGCAGTATTGCAGATTTAAGTGTTTCAGAGGCATCGACAGTGCATTTGGCATCGTTTCCTATTACTTATTTATCCTGTCACTAGAGTCATTTTGGGACCGATAACTAGGTGCCGTATAACATTTGTGATATCCGGCACTAACCATATAACACATGCACGTGATGAATCATGACGTCATAAAAACGAAATGACGTCATGTTCACGCCATTTTCTATTTATTTTTTCCCCTTTTCTCGTGTTTTATTAACATTTTGTTTGTTTAAAAGTATACATAAATGTAACAGGATAAATAGAATAGATGATTGGTGCCTTTGAATAGGAAAAGTTATCGGGCTCGGCATCGGAATATTATCCGTTTCGCCTTCGGCTCACCGGATAATATTCCTACGCCTTGCCCGATAACATTTCCGATTCACGACACCAACTATCTATTCTCTATTTATATCGCCGAAAAATCATCCATAATAATGTAAAGAGTGTATCGTCCTTGTAATTGGACTTGTGATAAATGAATGTTTAGCTTTAAGTTGTTCAATTACTGTTTTAAAAGATATGTGGTAATAAAACATTTAGACGGTTCTTTAGAACAAGTGTTTTAAAATGTCCCCGTAGGTTTCAGCATGTCTTTTCTATTCTCCAAAGCTGTGGATTGGAAGGAAATAAATGAACACCGGTGCTTAATTGATCAATTAACAAATTGCGAGCGAGTGTCTGTCTCATTGTCCCCAATAACAGCGCGATTCCCCAGAACCATCCTCATCCCCTCATTACCAAACAATAACGACGTTGGACCAGTTTCTTGCAGACGACTCTTGAAAACATTGTGAGAAAAGGAGAAATTGGTCCTTACGAGCAATTTCTCCTTTTCCTACTATGTTTTCTGCCCTATCAGAAGATTATTTTTCAATTTCATCACATTTTGAAATGTTGTCTGCAAACTCTTTCAATTTGGGGCAGTCAAAAATTTGGCGTTTGGTAAAGGGTTAAATATTCTAAACTGGAGTTTCGCCCCTTTAACCACTATCGAGATTATTGTTTCCGATATTGCAGACGCTGTCTGACAAAAGGCGTCAAATAGCGTTAGAAAATTGATATCGGGTGGGGATTAACTCTTAACCATTTACCAAACGCCTGATTTTTGACTGTCACAAGTTAAAAAGGTTAGCTGACGACATATCAAAATGTGGTGGAATTGATAAACAATCATCTGGTAGGGCAGAAAACTTTGTGAGAAAAGGAGAAACTGCTCGTTTTCCCACATTTTTTTTTCCAGAATCGTCTGCAACAAACTGGTCAAATGTCGTCATTGTTTGATAAAGTGTTAAAGAGCAAATTGCCAATTTATATCAACATTTTAAACTTGTGATACACCTATCTGAACATTCATCTATGTATGACATTGTATCAACATTCTGCAAATTTGTATAAGTAAAAATCGTATTCTGCAGATATCATTGGAAAGGTAAATGGTTATTTCGTTTGCCGGAAAGTGGATAAAGCCATTTTCACACAGAGAGAACATTGTTCTAATTTGGAACCGACGACCTTTTAAACAGTGTTTTATAATGATGAGATTTGTAATACAATGACAATGGACGTAATGTAACGCTTCACTGTTTCAGGTTTCGAGGACTTCTACCGATGGTGTCTGATTTGGAAATAAAATTCATTGGATGGCATTTTATAGCTGACATGCGCAAAACCGACAAAATTCATCTAATCCATACCCAATTTGATTTGTTTGAATCGGGTTAATAATACTTTATTGTCATTTTGTGCAATTTTAAACTATATCGCGTCGAAATCTATTATACCATGCAAACCAGTTCATCTATTAATTGACTTTGATGTTAATCATCATCGGTATGGAAAGAAACACTTACTGTCTTAGTTTGTCTTCGATATACTGTGATACTATGTGGTCTCAAACCTGCAACCCTTAGATTACATTGAGAACGCTTTAACTCTATGCAAGCGCAACCGATCCCTTTCCTTTACCCTCTTTAACCGGAGTACAATAAAAAAAATGAAAAAAATGCAACTTAAAGATGACTTGATTAAGATTGATTTGCGTATCCGATCGTTATAGCGTGAATCAACCTAATATCAAACATACGCTTATATTAACAAACTAGGTAAGTTTTGAGACATACTAGGGAACACATGGCTGTCGATTGCAATGGAATCGCCCGGATTTAAAATGTCACCATTCTTCTTACTCATTTCTCCAATGTGTCAACAAAGGTCGAGGTTTTTTGTTTCCAAATAACATTAGGTCAAAGGAATCCCATTCGGCCGTCTGTCAGCGAATCAAATTCTCGGGAAAACCAATAAACCGGAAGCGGAAGTCAAAACGCCGTATCTGGTAGGTACCCAGCATTGTATTACCGCGTTACTGCATGAAGCCGGGCCACAGAAATCACTGGTCAATCAGATAGCCTAATCTAACAATGGAGATGGTTCCCAGCTTTTCCCATAAATAACCATTCCAAAAACAGTTAACCAGATGGTGAGAACGGGACAATGAAGCCGGGAGACGGCAATTCTAACATCAAAACAGTTGGGCTGAGGCATGCGCAATCCATCCGTCTTTTTGGTATTCATATTACTAACGTGTAATTTAACACTTTACAAACATTTTGACAAAGTAAGGAATTGTTTGTATTTCTAGATGTATTGTTTTAATCCAATATTGTTTGTTTCGTTTCTTCTTTGCTATTGACATTGTTTATCCGCAAAATGTTATTATCCTTTTGTCATCGATGAAAAAGCAAAGTATATGTTAAAAAAGGAGATTTTATGCATCGTGATCAATTCATAATGGTGTCACAATATTTGCGTTAAGATGGATTATTTATGACGATGTACTGTTTGAATGCTACGTACATGCTAAAGGACTGATGCACGCTAAATTGATTCAACTTCGCATCGCTCATAGATTATAGTAATTTCCATGCTTTCGCGAAGGAATAGACTTGAGATTAGATTGGTTTGTAAAGAACATTACGTGTTATACCCACAATGAACACCATAATGGTTTCAACTTGAAGATAGGATATGATGGCAGATACATACAAAACCGGAAGTATTGGTATCCACATGCGTAATTCACTCACGGTTCTTCTTCTTCATCCGGTTGTGTACCTGACCCACTCTGGGGCTTTTTCGTACATGATTGGACCAAATGGTGATCATTCAAATATAAAACGGTAGAGCAAAACGGTAGATAACTGGATAAGTTAAACTCAGTCGACACAAATCAGCTTACATCAATATCAGAACGCCCGTGTACGACGACATTTTCAACGTCACATGTCATGATGGCGCGGTACCAATTATTGCACATCTGAGCTAGTGATTATCCTCTAATGGCACTGCATGCACGCCTTTGTCTGATTTCCTATTAACCTAATTCAATGTTTAACCGGTGTCTCTGTGAAGCAAAAAGATCGGACCTCCTTCATTCCAATCAAGAAGATACAGCCTTTAAATTTAAGCTGCTCGTTCACAGATGTGAGGATATTGAAATTGAAATTCAATTGTATTTAAATTGTTCAAAAACAGTTTTGTTGTATAAGACGCCCGTAAGAAAAGGCACTAGAAGTAAACTTATTGCGTACGTATTTAAGTAAAAAAATATTGTTTACAGTAATAACATATTATGCATTCAAGTTCAAATGCACTACATCAGTTTTGCAATCCAGCGCATACCGGATGTTCGTACTCAGACATATTGACAACTTAAGAAATTTTTATTTCAATGGCAAGTTTTCATTGTATGTTCTTTGACAAACAACACACTATCGCTATATTTATAAACAAAGTTCAGTTTTTACATTTAAATGGTCTTTTGAAGGACAGCGTTAACAGTGATGCAGATCGCATTTAAGTGTCGGGTTGTTGAGCCCATGTAAGTTAAGATGAGAAAAGCAGCTTTGTTTTCCCGGTGTCTTTGTGAACTAAAACGTGGTATTACAGTTTGTTTTATTTGACACATAGATAATATAAATATGTCTTGGACGCTCGGAGCATGTGTGTTACGGATGCAAAGCAGCTATTTTTCGTTCGGACTTATGTTTGATATACTCTTTGGTATTTGATCGTCGTTTTTCCGGTTATTGCTATCATAAAATAGCTATTTCGAAAGCGGACAATCGAGGCATAAATGGTTCGTGTAATAAATGGAAAAGTCCGATAAACCTTTGGCGAAACTAAGTTTTAATTGTACATATCTATTACAGAAGACTATTATGACGAAATTTCTTTTTGGAAATGAACGAAGATGGAAATTTCAGTTTACGCTTTGAATGTGTTTGTTTAACTGTAAATGTTTTCTATGTGTCCATTAGTCAGAGTTGGATTTCATTTCAAATATGGCCTCCAAAAAATACACTCAGCCCATTTTCTGGCATTTAATTATTTTGATGATTTTATCGTTAATAATTGCAGAACGACAATCGTATATATTGAAAAATGACATTTTCTTTATTGTATTGCTTAGAAACCGTTGTCATAATATCGGGAAATGCATCATATTGGTTTGGTTGTATATCAAATAAACGTCGTGATTTGAAAGCGAGTAAAACAAGATGCGAAATGAATAAATCGTACGTTACAAGCAATTGCTTATCATTTTTATCGAGTTGTTTACCTGGCAAAATATCTTTACCCGTTTATACTTTCTAACACATGTGATAAAATGGGTGTCTATATGCGTAATGGATCGGATTTTAAATTAGAAAGATAACTGCGAAGTGGTTTCTTTCCGGTATCAATCAGAACTGAACAAAAACGATGCAAACTAGCGTGCCAACTAATAGAGATAAAGATTTGATAAATTGCTTCGGAACTTTTCTTTACTTTACCCAATCTCCCCAACGGGAATATTTGACATCGCCAAATTGAAAGCACCAATGGACGACAAAAGTTTAAAAGATAAATACCTTTGTACATGAAATCTGATCTGAGTGGAGACATTGTTACAAAAGAAAAACTGCTCACGAAGAGCAACTGATCAATTGCCACAGTACTCTAATAATGTGGTCTACAGGAGATGTGCTGGAGATGGAAGATATTTGTTAAAGAAGTTTACTTAATGATCACTGATTGATGGAATATTAAAAAATATATAAATGGAAATGGAACAAAACTATTCTTTTGACTCATCTAAGTCAACCTTTGTTCGAATGATCCAGGCGAAGATATTGCAATATCAATTTACAGGTTAATTGCAAATCAAAGTGTAAAGGTATGCGTGCGAAAACAGCCATGACTGAATTTATATTTCAATATAAGTACTTGTAAAACAATCACTGTCGTAAATTCTTTAGCGTTTTTTTTTCTTACACCACTTGAGATTGCACACATTGAAGTGGAAGGAGAAGATGCTGCAATGGCAGGTTAGATACTTGTATTGGATAGGAGAAGATGTCAATTATTAAAGTTTCCAACAATAAGTCACATGGCTACGTTTTTAGCTCCAGGAAGGTGTTTGGTAAACGCTCAAGTGAATGATGAGCTCACGTTTAACCCTTTCCCAAACAATAACGACATTTGACCACTTTGTTGCAGACGATTTTAGAAACAATTGTGGGAAAGGGAGAAATTGCTCGTAACAAGCAATTTTTCCTTTTCCCTCAATGTTTTCTGCCCTATCAGAAGATTATTATACAATTTTACATTTTTTTAAATGTCGTCTGCAAACTCTTTCAATTTGGGACAGTCGAAAACTTGTTGTTTGGTAAAGGGTTAATCATAAAAGCGATGGGATCATCGACTTCCGGAATATCTGGTAATGAAAGACAAGATCGACATAAGACGGGGTGTCAAAAGTGTCGCTTCACGATGGTGGACTTCAATATGGAAACCGTAACTGCGCTTATTTCATTAACTTGTTGCGTCCCAATTGGCTCAGTTTAGTTCAAACATGGTTTGTCAATTCTATTGTCAATTGAAAATATATTACACAGTATACAACAGTGGTAAATAGTCATATTATAAACTTTGGCAAATTGGGCTGGCCACAGGTTTCTGTAATTTATAAACGGTCAATCCCCATTTGGCTCAGTCTTTAGCAATAACCGTTTGGAACGCATGTGTCTTGGCTTTGAATTATGCCACCAGAGCGACATGCTTTATTCGTTTACCACTACTGAATCCTATCTGTGGTCATGTATGTAAACAACCAACAAATATCTTTTCCCGTTGTCATTGTCATAAATGAAACCCTTACACCGATTGGTTCATGAGCATGTTAGGTCCGGTATGATTGGCTAACGTCATGTTTTAGACTTAGAACCAATACTACACGTTTAGCCAAAAGAAAATTCAGGATCGCTCATCGCCTATTTATTTAAAAACTGTTAAAAACTACGTAAAACAGCAATCCAGAATGTCCGAGAGATTAAGTGTTCATAGTTTGTGCATAAAACTCCCTGAAGAAGTCAGAGGAAACACGGGGGAAACAATATTCCACAACATCTCGGGCATTACGAAGCCTGTAACGGGTTGACTTCATGATAATCGATACCATCATCTGAGCGCGGGAAACGACAGAGCTGGGACCCAATGTCCATCTCGGCCAACAGGAGTCAATCTCCGTTCATTTGATTAGTGTAAATAGATCTACAGGTTCCCGGCGGGTTTTCTAAAAAGGCGCGTTGATGATTGGTCTTTGTTTTAGCCAGGGATACTAGTTCCTGATTTCAAACTTGAAAATGCTTGCAGCTTCTTACAAAATGACAAATACTTTCTTTTTGTTTCAAAATGAATGTTAGTACTGAAATTGTGTTTGTAGTTACAAGCAACAAGGGTGGTCTTCAGAATAATTTGCTCATACTTTAAGTGGACCATTTCATCAACATCCGTTGCAACACATGAATATGTTAATAGAAGATCATTTTCTTTTTTCTAATGTAAATACCATGTACACGATTATTCCATTTTGTCATGGCGTTCCATGGATTCACCAATTTAAGGCACTTGCTCTATAGTGTCTTGCCAGATGGTCATGTGACATTTGTGGTGGCAGTGATCAATCCTTTAAAGGAAGATCACTGTGAGAAGTTGGGGTAGACAAATGATTCGACCTTTTTTGACACTCTGCGTAAGCGAGGTTTTCCAACCAAGTTCGAATGTATCGAACAAACAAAAAGATGCATTATAATAAATATTTGACGTCAAATCGTCTCTATAGGAAAAGGTATCCTTTGCTTCTTTTCCCATATCTCTTTGCGTTCCGTGAGCTTTCGATAAAGATGGTAGTCCTTTCAGATACTGTTCAAGCCATATTCACCCCGACAGTCGCTTTCAATCTGGGATTTATATTGGATCCAACCATATTCGACGTGCAAGAATCATCCTTAACTCAAAGGGTCAGCGGAATTCAATGAACTTTGTGGAACACCAAAACACACATTTCCTTAAAAATAAATGTAATAATAAAACTGTTCTTCAATCTGACATCAAACACTGGGACTGATTGAGGATTTGTTCACAAACAACTTATGTCTAATTGTTTTCGTGTGACGAGCTCTTCAATGGCCACGTAGGAAACATTTCGTCGGTATCGAGTGAAGGGACAATGTCGTCGCAATTGATTATTCCTGCTAATTTGCTCGGGCCTCGGGTTGGTATTTTCAGCGGAGATCACATGTTTCGCTTTTATGGGAAATGATGCTTTTTATTGTTTTCAGCTTAGCTTCATTTCCGGGGACTTCTCCCGTTTTCATTGCCCTGAACGTATCCTTTACGCTGATTGACCATGCGTGTGTAAGGTTCGATGTGATTGGCTGAACGTCTTGATTTAAGACTCGTTTTGACTGGTCCTGTCTTTAAAAGACTTTACGTGTTACCTTACGATAATGGAATTTTCATTATGATTCGAGTCGAAAATCGACAAAATAAGTGACTTGGTTGTTACAGTAAATGTCTTAGCAATCAAAGCTCTTCAATCGTATTGATAAAAATTGTTCTAAAAGTGCTGTTTTTGAATACTAGTTAGCATTTATGATTTGATGGCCGAAATATTTCAGAAAACTAGTCAGCATTCATTATTTGATGACTTAAACAATAACATGGATGCTTGATTACATGCCTGCTCACACAACAGTGTTCGTATATCATAGTCTGGATGTAATCAGAATCCAATGGAAACCAACAGCACATATTTGTCGTGCAAAAATATCCGAATTTTCGCAAATTAGCTCTCTGAAAATAATTCAAATCTAATTTTGTACATGCGTATTAAACTGATTACATTTGATCGTAGGCACTTGTGTTCATACGTGTATGAATGGTATAAGTTCATAAGTTCCTGCTAAAGTGTTTAGTGGTATGTTTTCTCAACCAGTGGTAGAGTTTGCACATGCACTATGTTTCCAAAACCGCTGGGAAATACCACGGATATATCAACGAAGTATGAATGATAAAATTACAATGTGTATTGGACCACACTTTTCAAATGGCTGATCTGGGCTGACACATTAAACATGTTTACAAATAAGTGACTTTATGGGATATTGTCTTGCTCATTTGTTAATAATTTATGATAACCTAACATAGAACAGCAACGAGAAATGTCATTTACTTCCAAAGACGCATCGATCAATTCGAGGACAAGCATTATATGTTTGATTAAATTGTACCTTACTCCAAATGATCAACATTAGTCAGGTCTGGTGCTATTTAACAACAGTATCTGTGTATATCGGTACAAAGCGGTCCTGACTGTTTTGAATGAACTATGAGGGAGAAAAGGAATTGCTCAAGCTGAGAAATTTATTTATACTCTAAATCCTTCCGAAAATCGAGCATATTTTGGTATCCAGTTTCGTTCTCATCGGAGAAAAGGGTTCGATTGAAACAAACCACCCTCTCGCCGAAACCGAGTAGATTGTAGACGGAGGGAGAACCAAATAAGCAAATAAATAACAATCAGCGCTTTCTAAGTAATCACTATCACTAAATCCCTCGTGGTCTCGCGTGCCTCAACGTGATCTCGCGATAGAAAAGACAACGGACGGGAATTGGATGAACATAATTATGAAGGGGAAAAAATCAAATCTAATATAGCTTTTGGTGCCATCTATTTGTGGTAACTATTGATTAACTGTTAGGAACCTTGTCTGAACGCTCTACAGATGTATATAAATCATTCTCCGCTATGACTCCATTTACCGGAACCTTCACCCTTCGGTGCGGCGTACCGTTAATTCTACAAGTTCCATGAGTATCAACACTTCCGGTTGAAGTTTCTTCTGGCGAGGGTTTTGTATGTTCTTGACTGTCAAGATGCTTGGCTCTTTCTTTTTGTACCAACTCTAACGCATTTGCAGAAGGCAACTCGATGAAACTTTTCAACAAAATTAAAGATTGCTGCTTGCCTTATTGAACTGGTTTCCCCTTAGTTTGAACATGAAGATGTCGGTATCCATTATTTATCATTGACGTACGCTTATGGTTTTCTTTTCCACATAAGAAACAGTATTTAAAGAGTAATCCCCAATTTCATGTTTGGTGATTATTCCGTATTTTCATGATGATTGCTTTCACTCATTAAACACACGTTTTGAAAGGCGAGAACAATGAAGCAATTTGGTTGTTAGATTTGGGTTTTTCATGTCGTCAACAACTTTTCAGTTCTATTGCGATGCCTGGCTCATGACTGCCCACCATAAAATGAGAATATCCCATTAGGTTACTCACCTTCAATGTTACTCCTATAGAAATTACAATCTGCAAAATGTGTCAACAAAACGCTAAGACACCGAATACCATTTTACACTTGTTAGTCCATATTATCGTTATTTGAGTTTTATCAGACATGGCCTACTCGTAACAAATTCAAAATATTTCTAACCCATCCATCACAAGGAGAAAATATTATGTAATTTTAGTAAGTTCATATCGGGAAACCGAACTTACCCAGCTTTAAGTATGTTAAGCTAGTATTAATATGAAATGCTGTATGTCTTTCCATACCAATTCATAACTGAATACATTATTAACATTCTTGTTTCACTCTTCGCTCATTGAGGAATGGTACTGATGTAAAATCTTTTTTAAAAAATATGGTATTATTTGTTGTTTTATAATTATTTATTTATGGCGGTTGTCATAATAATATGTAAGTATGTAAGCAACAACGTGTATATTAGGCTATGCTTATAAACCTTTGAACTTTGAATTTAAAGTTATTTTGTAAGTCAGCCGGGAGACAACCGCTCATGGTCATTCTACCGCTTTGAGATTTGAACCCCAAATGGAGGGAGGTCGTTTCAAAGATACGGTCATGTCGTTGAACAATTTTTGATGGTACTTTTAATATAAATTATATTTTCCTCTCTTTACAATTATCATTAGCTGTTGCTTCCAGTCAGGGCCAACAAAATAGTACACAAGGCAATCGTCTGCTTGAGTTGAATGTTCAAATGATATATATTCATTTCCTTGAGAGAGTGTTTGTCTATTTGAAAATATGAGATAGATTAACGGAAGCGATCATAATTAAACATATAATGGAAAAAGATAATCATGACAAAACGCATTGAAGAAAAGTCAAAAGTTTAATCTAAGGCTCTTATTCCTGATGAGTTTGCAAATAAACCAATATTCTTCGACGAAATAAAAGAAGAAGAAAAACGTCATTCCGGCAAAAAGGAAATCAAACTCAGTATGACCAGTTTCCATTTCCTACACCCCTTTAACCATTACCAAACAATAACGACATTTGGTCAGTTTGTTGCACACGACTCTGGAAAACATTGCGGGAAAAGGAGTCAGTGCTCTTAACAAGCAATTTCTCCTTTTCCCACAATATTTTTCCTGTCCTATCAGAAGATTATTTCTCAATTGCATCACGTTTTGAAATGTCGTCTGCAAACTCTTCCAATTTAGGACAGTCGGAAGATTTAACGTTTGGTAAAGGGTTAAGCCATCGAATGTCGTTTATAGGTACCGTACTATATACGTAGGAATCCCATTTCCCGTCAACGGCAATGCTAATTGATAGCTCTATTGTTGGGTCAAATCTATAGAAAAGGAGCGGTCGGTTATATAAGCTCTAACCATCAAACAATACAAGTTAAGCATGATCTGAGAAACCATGTGAAGTTGACGGAAATCAAATGGCGGAAGGCACCAACTGCGCAAACGTCGATGGTTTTATGTTTTTCCTGTTGTTTTTTGCGTGTTTTTATTTATTTGTTTGTTTTTGTTTTGACATTTTTTCCGCTATAAAAGATTGGTGCTATTGTCCTTCAATCACCACCAATCGCTGAGTTGTTTATCCGTTTCTAAATGTTAACGATAATTGTTTCATTTAATATGGGTTTCCATCGCACCAACAATATTTTAGTTATGTTGCGATGCCCGACTCTTATTAATGGAGGAAGGCCCTATACTTGACGGCCCATAAGGGCTGGTTAAGCCGGGTAGAACCATCGGCATTCTGTAAGTCAGTCGTGAGACTATCTCTCTCATGTAAATGTCGGAGAGGGGTCATGTGATTTCAAGTTCTGTGCTCTAGCCATTAGGTCTCGGAGGCCCCTTGCTTAACGATGGGAATGTATTCAATGTCCAAACATTCAATAGTAGTCAACCTCCGTTTCTGATTTATTTGGACTTGACTTAAAACTACTAGAATTCTCTCAGCGCAAGTTCGAATCCCAATTGCAGAGTTATATTACATGGCCATGTGAAGTAGTATTCTGGCAGCCCAATCTAATGACAGTGGGGACCAATGACATTGGTTCCAACAGACATGGTACATCTAGAATGGGCATTTAAGCTTGGGATCTTCTTTCGTCGCATATGACAGGCCTGCTATACATCACACCTGGCCCTGATTTCAGGCTAAGAAATTTTAAATTTTCTTTCTTTGTATATATTGAAGATGTTGAAAATTGAGTCTTCAAGTAATGGTTTTCGGGCTTGGGCATTCCTTATGCCTTAACAAAAGCAGGCATGTATGAGCCACCCATTGCGAAATAAGCAACCCTTATATTTTCTATCCTTGACGCGTTTGCTTGGTAAGAGTTTAGAAATAAATGTGGTAACAACAGGTTAAAGTGCTCTGAAAGCGCACTTTACACATTTCCCAAAATGGGTTAAACGCCATATGATAAATACAGTGTAATCTATTTATTTTTATTTTTGTCTGAAAGAGCCGTTCATCCTTTTTCTACAATGGGCTCTATCAATTATGATAAATAAAGTTTATTCTATCCATTCTTTTTTGTGTCTGAAAGAGCAGATTATCCGTCTTCTATCATAGGTTCTACCTCATATAGTAAGTAAAGCGTATTCCATTTATTCTTCTTTGTTTCCTAAAATGATCCAGTCTTGAACAGTCACACATTTACGCATGTGAGGACGGATTAAAACACGATGAAAGGCTTACCGTTTGAGTTCTTCGTCGTCATTTGTTTTTTTTTATCTTTGGTTCGTCGAGACCGGCATGTCCTGTGGTGCATCTTCTTTCTTTTTTTCAAGGTCTCCTATTCTAAATACAGAATCGCGGCTTGATAGCAGAGTTAAAGGCATCCCTTCATCGCATAGGAATTATGTTGCTGGGTCAGATTGAAGCGAGCAACACTCGTACATAGACTTTTGAATGATTATGTATCATTTCAATTATGAGATATGATAGCAAACAACAACAACAAAACTATAACGTGACAAAAACGCTTTAATATTACGAGCAATATTTATATATTTGTGGTGTTTTGTAGTAATCGCGTTTACTGCAATTAAATTGAGCCGTCCACCACTTTTTTCCGAGATATTGTTCAATGTGATTTCAAGTCTTTTCAGTTATATAATGGTTATCATTTGAATCACCAGTCCTAGACCAAATAGTGAATGCATATAAACATATAAAGTAAATCGAGCCCAAACTTGCTTGATAAAGAGAGGGTCTGCTTTTTTGTATATCTTTGTCCATGTTGGTATGCTGTCTGAATCCTCGTATTATTTTGAAAAGCTTACAGTACAAAGTGGTTGTGAAGTGTTTAATTGAGTGTCTGCCTTTATTGTGTAAACGTCGGTTGTCTATGGAACAACATTTTTGCTTTTGTAAATGTCTTCAAAATCGCACCCAGAATAAGCGGTTATTCTGTTAAAATCATAACAACATATTTAGTGATTTCCTTCGATATTGTTCTTAGAAACTGTGGAGCTTATTTGTACTTTTTAAAGGTGCTTCTTCACAGAAGAAAATGTCCTTGAAACAGTACAGGTGTTTTATTGTTGCTTGATGTACACTTAAAAGAAGCGAATGAAAGCAGAACTAAAATTATAGAGAAGCGACAATTTATCTAGTGCATGTACAATTTATATGCGGTAGATCCGAAAAGCGCTTTTGTATTTTGGATAAATACATGGTAATTCACCGTTTGTTGCGTGCACTTCCTAAAAGACATGCCCAAACTCTCAAATGCCATACTCAAATTCTAACTAGTGTGTGCTTGGCAGCACCAAACTCAAAATCTACTTAGAGTGTTGTGGGTACTTCTTACTGTCTAAATAGTTATATACTGTTGGGTATATTTCCTCAACATCAAACTCAGTCTACTTGGTGTTCTTTTGTACTTAGACTGTCTAAATCATTATGTTATGTTTCGTATACTTCCTCAACGGCATACCCAAAGTCAGTGTGCGTGGGTACTTAAAATGTTTAAATAATTGTACCGTCTTGCTTATACTTCTAATCCAAAGTGTAGTAGGGTTGTCCGATAGCGTATGTGTTGATACTGTCTAAATGCTAATATGATCATTTTCACGTAACGCAAATTTCTTCATTGCCGTACCTAGAATCGGTGGAAACGAGACTTGATAATTTGTCGTTAATTGGTTTTAAGCCTTTCCCAAACAACAACTTTCCGACTGTCCCAAATTGAAAGAGTTTGCAGACGACATTTCAAAAAGTGATGCAATCGAAAAATATTCTTCAGAAAGAGCAAAAAACCTTGTGGGAAAAGAAGAAATTGCTCGTCACGAGCAATTTATCCTTTTCCCACAATGTTTTCTAAAGCCATCTGCAACAAAGTGGTCATATGTCGTTATTGTTTGGGAAAGGGTTAAGATTGCGTTTACCTTCTCGTGACTGTTGTGTGGAAAATACATTCGTATGTTCGGATGCTTCTCTGATATTAACGCTCCTTCTCGGAGCATTAAGACATTAAGATGTGTTTATTGTACGGACGCCAGAAAACTGAGATGGTGAAACACACACAAAGAACTTCCCCAAAGTTTCACTCGCGCGGGTAAAGCCGAAATGGACTTGCGAAGACCGACAAAAACCCGCTGCTCATGGAATGGCTTGTCTTTTGTTTTTGTTTTCACGAGTGATATACAAACTGGGGGACATATGGGTTGAAAGAGATATAATTGCCCTAAAAAAAATAAGCTAACTATCACCACATTTTGAATCTTGTTTTCAAATGTTTAAGGTGATCATTTTCTTTAAAAGCATTTCATAAGTTCCCGTAACAGTATGATTACAGAATTGTGCGTATTTGGGTTTTTAATACCCACTCAAGCAAACATACTTTTATGTTGTAATTCTTCTTTGAATACGACCATATGCTATCCAGTTAATTAAATGTCTTTATTAATTGCATATAACTTCAAACGGTACTTTATAAAACTATATTTGAACATATTAAATATGATGTCTTCCCTGCAGTCAATTTTGTACAGACGAGTGCTATATTAATATGAGCAGTAAACTAATCATAATGGGCAAATGTTTATTTGTACAAAAACCTTTATTTTTCCTCCAATTAATATATATTTACAAAGGAAACTTACTCTAAACGATCTAATTTGATATATTTTCTTTCTCCCGAAATTCCGCACAGGCGCTTGCCAAGTGCTGAAAAGATTGGTATTTCGTTTTGTTTTCCTGACGTAGGCTTGCAGAGTTATGGCTCTATCGCTTCCATAATATTTGTTTTCAACTCGATGGTCTACAAATGACTTTCCCGGGCAAACCCTTCAACTACATCCTTAACCCTTATAGTGCTGGAATCGACTACATGCTTATGCAAACAGGTTTGATCCAAGTCAGATCTTTCCTCATCACATTTAAGCAGATATTTGTGGTTTTGGAAAGCAGGCGACACGAAAAATCTATTTTGAGAACATTTCCCAGCGTTCTAAGGGTTAATTTAATGCATTACACTTACAATTTGTACATGTATGTCTTTAAACCTTACAATTAACGAATAACTTTTTTATCGCATTGATATCGTACTATTTTTACACATTGAAAAATATTGCACACATGCAAGCGAAATGATGTTTTGCCTTTTTAGCAAGGATATCTTTTGTAACTAGAAAAAAAATTGCGTAAAATGCGTCTGCAGAAAACAAACATTAACGAAATTTACAACTGACGGTTAATTACTTCTAAGACATCTTTATTCCATCATTCTAAAATAAATAAGTCCACATATCCATGATACAATGGAAGACAAACGGCCTTTCTTGTATTGAATTGACGTTACTTTATATTTAGAGAAACATTTCTTAGTACTTTGCACGAGACTTTTTTGAGTTGAAGAAAATGCATTTGGTTAAGGTTTCCTTTTGATATCAACATAACGTTTACTATACTTTACACAAGTCACGAAAAGCTCTTAACAATTGGCTTATTATTTGCTGATGAACATACATTCTTCTAAGTTAAGGTAGGATACCCACCATCCGTCATTTAGGAACTAGTTATTTCGCCAAATTTCTTCGGTCGTTCTCAGTATACATTGGACGTTGCTGGAGCTGAATACGACTGAAATACTCCGGCGAAAAAAGAGTTTCAAAATGGCGAATTATGGGTATTCTATCATAAAACTAACATCTTTGTTGAAATACGACAATTGTGCTCAACTCGCCTTGCTCTGTCTCGTCTCGTCACTGAAAACCAGCAAAATTCCGCCCTCCTTAGTTTGGATCAAAGATTAAAGAAATTGGACCATTTGGTTTAAACCATTGAATGCTGGAAATATTTTTTATAAAAAATTGTTTGTGTCGTCTGCTTCCCAAAATTTTAAATATCTGCTCAATTTGGATGAGAAAGATACTTAGAGTAGCAAACAGGTTGGATCAAGGCCAGCCGCCAATTTACTTGGCGGTTGGCCTGGATCAAACATGTTCGCATAAGCATGAAGTCGGTTACAGTACCCTAAGGGTTTAAAGTGGCGATATGTATGAATTTCCTCGTGCATGTATTTGATTATGATTTGCTGCAGCGATATACTTGCAAGGATGCACGTGAGGGTTTGGTACTCAAAGGTCCAACAGATTGTAAACTCATTACATACACCATTCAACATTTTTCTCTTCCCTGAAAATGGTGATGCACATGTCGCAGATGCTTATTTTGAATGCACGATGTTTTCTGTTGTGTAAATAGTAAGTGTGCGTCTTTAGTAAATACGATGTCTCTAATTCACTGTTTGATGCATCGCTACAACTGTGCCGAGACCACCTTAGTGGCCGTTGTGCAGATGTGGTGTACACCCTGAATATATGGGCAGTTATTGGCTCGAACACTGAACGGGTCATGCGCATGTTTTCCAAGCCACTCTTCCCTTTGAATATTTCATTTATTCGGCTATGTTTGCTCTGCCTTTTTGGTGACAAGATGTTGAAGTTGCATTTAATGGCAGAAACATGTTAGGCTGAATTCGATCCTGTTTTATCTTTCTTTGTTTCTCTTTCGAATTCCACGTGAAAACGTTATGACACTGACTCTTCAAAATAGGGCCATTTAGTGCTATTTGGTGGAAACTTTTTAGGCCGAAGGAATCGTTTCTTATACGTACTCTGATACCCTGGTAGGCTTCGTGAAAATCATTTAAATGTGACGCCTACAAACGTGTGATGAACGCTTGTTCTACCCAAAATGCGTCAGTTAGACATGTATTCCCTGTAAACATCATTTGCCTACTTCAATGTAATACAAATGCCAGATTTCTAGAACAAAGCAATGCTTATGTAATACATGTATAGATCTATACATATTAGCTTTAAACGACGCTACAAACTCACTGTGGTAAAAGAAGATTATTTTCAATAAACTTGAAGTCTTTTTTGTGCCTATGGTTTCACCAATACGTACACAATTAGTCAAACGTTCAAAGCACTATGCATATTGTGCAGTTCTGGTGGTCTATTTATGTATTCCGTTTATTATACTTACGTTGGTACATAACAAGTTGTTGGTTATCAGTGTCTTCCGTTTTGTATTCTCACACTGCCATTTTTCTAAAGTTTTAAAATTGTTTTTAAGTTTAAAGTTCTATAATTTATAGTGTCTACGTTGGTTGTAAAGAGCGCTGTGGTACACACGTTGAAATAGAAGGAAACATGAATAGTTGCACTGAACATGGTGATACAACTGAATAAAATGTAGTTGTTGTTGAATAAAAATCACCGGCGCAATCACTTAATCAGACGTGTATCCATTTCCAATTAGATATTATCGCCCATCGATGGGTTTTCCTTTGGAAACGTCACACAAACCTCAATGGTAAAGAGGTAATTACACAAATATTAGTGGAACTGTATCGTTCTATTAGATCAATAAATGCTGGGCGGATCATTCCCAACTAGACAACATTATGCTTGTTTGTTATCATGATATTGGGATAGAGTGAGTGACAATCCACTTGTATTCTACCGCATTGGCTTTATTTTTTATTCCCGGGTCGATTTTCAATGCAATGCAAAACAATACAATACTTTTATTTGTGATGCAATACAAAGTCATTTTCATATTACAAAATAACAACATTGATTTAGAAAAGTAATGTTAGGACAAGATCAATGTGATTAGTAACACATAGTAGGCTTGTTAATTCCATCCACAAATCATTTTCTTGTTTGATTCCCTCGTGAGTCCCAACATATTTATACAAGTTAGTATCCATAGGGCGGTTAATTCGACGACAACAATAGATAGATAGATGTTTATTACAAGTTTCTCGCTATAACATATACATATAAAACACAATGAACTTATCATAACATTTACAAAGGTTTATGTTACAACATTGTTTAACCGAATCAAGGAGGATGATACCAAACATGGCAGTCACACATCCTTATACGATTTCAACATCATGTAACTATGAGCTTGTTTACATTGTAGGTCATTTTCCATAGGGTCTTTAATTTTCCGAATCAGTGTGCGTATCTCTGTTGATTTCTCGAGTTAGTTTTCGTATGTTTGTTTATTTTTATTGTGTTATTGTGGATACACACACTCTGTGCTCATTAGTACATATAAGGTATCTAAAGGTGTACCTTTTCTGTACCCTTTCAGGACAAGCCACTGACCAATCATTTATGCACATAAATCTGGCTTTACTGTCTCCCTTACTGTCTCCCTTACTGTCTCCCTTACTGTCTCCCTTACTTGGCTTTGTTGATTGGACTTTTCCTATGACACCTTAGTTATTGTATTACATCGCGTGCCATGAATACTTAATGACTAACATGCTAGATTGCCTTCGATATTTATTATCATAACTCGTAGAAGTCATGACTATCAACAATGCTTCGGTGGTGATTCGAAACTCCATTGGTTCTCGTTTTGATATGTTTGAACCCCTTTCTAAACATTCCGACGAGAAAGGCTTCCTCCCTAATCATAACTTGAGTTTAAAGTTTAAAGTATACAAAAGATACAGTTGTTCAACGTTTTCTTAATATCATTATACGATATATCTATATTTCTGAGAAAAAGAATGATAATCGGTTTTCGCATTTCAGTGCAGCATATTATCAACAATAATTGAATGGAGGCAAAGAGAGTGCAGTGTTGTTGTTTGTTTGCCGTGAGTAATAAAGAGAAAAAACATGGTTGTTTCTCGTATCGTATATTTTGAAAACTAAAAAGTATCTACTTTTACGGTTTTTGATGTAAATGTATTTCGACTTACAAGCAGTATGTCTTATGATGCTAAAATGTAGCGTTTCATGGTGGACATGGATTCATGTGCTCTTATTTTACCATTTGAACAATTACAATAACATGATCACTTAGAATACAATTCAACAATGCTCAAAGGTGTAACACATCTTTCACCCATCAGATATGATATTCATTTCGCTGATAGCTTTCTTATTTCACGGGTAACCTTATGTGCTAAATAAAACCTAATGGTTTAAATCCAATCAGTATATCGAAGGAAATAGGACGTGAAGGTTTTGTAATACCATTGTGCATCTATAAAGATACTTTATGTACCGTCTTAAGCAATGCGTCAATGCCAAACATGGAGGCAACATCTCCTTCATTATGATCAATTCAGATGCGTTCCTTTCGTAAAGCATTTACGAAATGATTACTTTTTTATTTGTGATTCAAATAATGTTCATTTCATAGTTAACATTTTTTGAGATGTTTCTTAAAATTTTAAACAGTCACTGTCGGTTTAGTGGAATTAAAGGAGGACCTTTAGGAAGTTTCTTTTGCCGCGGAAAACGGTAACCGGGGATTTTTTAACACTTAGAATGCTGGGTAATTTTCTTAAACTAGATTTTTGTGTCGTCTGCTTTCCAATACTTCCTTAAATAGCCGCATAATTTTATTTGGAAAAGATACACAGAGTAGAAAACAGATAAGATCGCAGGCCAGCCGTCAATTTACTTGACGGCTGGCCTGGATCTAATCTGTTTGCATAAGCATGAAGTCGTTTCCAGTGCTGTAAGGATTCAAATTTTATAGGGTAATGCAAACGTCGGTTTTTAAAATAACGGAAATATGAAAAACGTAAATTGATGTCATGGTGTGAGTGCAATAATGCTGGTAGGACATTGAGACCAAATCGATGCATTGAACAGTGGAATGCAGTGGGCTGGTACAGCTCTTCAGGGCCTGCTTAACAAATCAACTGCATCAAGGCTTGAATTAAGTTCTGATTATCCTGCAGACGACCTTTACCGTTTTGCAGACGATTTTAACATCAATGTTTACCAAGCGCTCTGCGTCTTTTAGTCGACCCATTGTGACATTTTCGAATTCATGGATTGTTTATTTGAAGGCCCCGCAGACGGCTGTGTTTTAAGAAGGAAGCTTGTTATTTTCATTTGAAAATAATGAGAAGATTTCATTTTAATATGGAGAAATTGGTCATCATGAAGGGTTCTGTGATTAGTCCAAATTTGGAAGCACATCAGATGATATTCTTTATAAAGTATGAAAAATGAAAAATAAAGACAGTTCAATCTGGTATTGCGTAATAAACATTGTGACAGAATGATAACTTGCTCAAGCTTGGATCTGCGGTGGTGGGATGGTTAGCGTCGGGGACTACAAACCGGCTAGCTCAGGTTCGATTATCGATGGCCACCTATTTTACCGAGAAGCGTCCTTTGGCAAGACATATTTCCTGGCCTAGTACTGGTATGTCGTCCAGGGAAACATCTTCTATAATGCTCAAAGTGAGCCCTGTGCATTAGTAAGTAGAAGTAGTTAGTTCGACATGGACTGTATACGAAGAAGTTTCATACATGTTGTTTTGCCACGAAGACGACATACAGCTTAATCTAAAATCTTTCAATAATTTGTAGATCATCCGACAATCTCCTTGTGGTCGATCATGTTCAGTTTAGTTTTTTTCCCGATTGCTAGTAACAGAGTGTTCGTCACCCCAGACGTGAAGCATGAATATTTAATGGGCGTTACGGCAGATAACATCGACTCTACGCGTGCGCATACAACCCCCTTTCACCGGTTGTCTGCGGACGAGGATTGGTGAAATTTGTGTGGCGGGTTTTGTTTGAAAACGTTTGGACGACAATAGCAAGTTCATCCATTTGCTATTAAATTTCAGATTATTCTTTAATGTAGTGTTTCAATTTTGATGTTTTTCATCAAGTAATTTGCGTTGCTTAGTTTCATAAAACGTGCACTACACCTTGACAAAGTCCAGTAATAAAGCGATTGTGAATTCACTTTCAATTCTTATATCTTGTGTTTGATTTATGAATGACAACTCTGGGTAGATATATAAGACAGAAAACTCTTGGTAGGTATATATGAAAGACAACTCTGGGTAGATATATAAGACAGACAACTCTGGGTAGGTATATATGAGAGAAAACTCTGGGTAGATATATAGAACAGACAACTCTAGGTAGATATATGAGAAAGACAACTCTGGGTAGATATATAGAACAGACAACTCTGGGTAGATAAATAAGACAGACAACTCTGGGTAGATATATAAGACAGACAACTCTGGGTAGGTATATATGAAAGACAACTCTGGTTAGATAAATCCATCAAACTCCTCGCTGCGGTACTTTTTGCTTCGTTACACTAATAAACTCTACCTTCACGTACATTAATTGGCTGGATCGTTTGCGAGTTTAACCGAACAATATCTGTTTGATCTAAGTAATTTTAATCGTAGACTTTTTAAGAATTTACCATCAGTGGACACGTGATTAAATGAATATCAGACTCATTTATAACATGTTCTTTTGGAACAATGTAAATTTGGACGTCTTCTGTTACTTCCAACTCTGGGTTGCAAATGGAGTGTGAGAATTCTGGTCAAATTCTTAAGCACTGGTATTTTATAACAACTAAATACTATCGCTGATACAGGTGTTACCAAGGGCAGGCATAATAATCATGCAACTGGAAAATGCCAATTCTTTGGTTCCTCGATGCGATCTTTTTTCTTCATTCAAGATGGCATTGGATAACGGGAATCTCTTACCCATCTCCCTTTTGGAGGGTTTTTGGCAGGTCGATGATAAAAGAAATAGTAGACGGCAGAAATGACAAGGAACATTTATTTTCCTTATGAATTTGGAAAGGTACCTTATTAACAAAATAATGAATTGCCATTTTACCACCTAGGTGTCAAAATCAGTCTCCAGCAACTGGGTTTAAAGTGAGATATTTGGATTCAGGGATAGATTTTAAAAATGATATGAGTTTTTGTAAAAGGACCTGTGCACACGTTAACGCATTTGTAGATTAATACATGTATACCATTCTGATAAGAAATAGATAAATAGAAAAGTCACAAAGTGAATGAATGGCACTTCGTGATCACATTTCGCTTTATTGACATATTATCTGAAGTCCTCTGCACTAACTGCGCTAATCCCCATGTATATAGGCACATGATTAAAGCAAGAGTTACCCAATTAGAACCATGCGAGATACATAATATGATATTAAATGGTTACCGTCGGGGACGCGAGACTTGTCAACCCGGGTTCGAACCCCGAAGGTGACAATCTTTTTCAGCGTGGAGCGTCCGTGGGCAAGACACTTTTCCTAGCGAAGTACTGGTAGGTCATCCAGGGAACATGTGCAATAATGCTCGAAGGTGGGGCTTGTACAAGGGCCACCTTCGAGCATTATTGTACATTAAATGGAATAAATACATATATATGTACATAATGCATTGATACCATTTGCTTATGACTCGTCCCTTATAACGATGAAAATGGGTGTATTACATTATACAGTAAGTATTTTCATGACCTAATTGTGTTGCTGTTAACAGTAAATAGCGTTTTACTTACATACACGCATGCTTATTATTTATCAACAAACCCTTTTTTGCCTTTAATGGAGGGTGAATACGTCAAAGCATTTAAGTAAACAGTCAGTCGCTTTTATTTACAACTAAATTTGATTTGATTTTTTACCAGGTGTCTAAGTTTGAGGCCTCAGTTTTGGAGATACCATTTTCGATAGTTGTTTAAATGGGGTTTATTGCAGTTTCAACAATTGTTCAGTTATATAACGGCTACAAGGGATGCATCAGTACGAGGCTGGGATTCCTGAGAGTCTCTTCAAGAGAAACTCCGTCGAACTTAGCGGTGCTGGCGTTGGCTCGAACCCATGAGCCCTAGGTTACAAGTCCCCAAACTAAACCACTTGATTTGAATACGGTATTTTCAAGCAGTGGCGAAGAAAATGAAAGAATGTTGAAAATTGTGTGAAAACCAAATGAAAGAATCAAGGATATATTCACCCTTTCTTCGACACGTTAAATTGCGTCTGACGTTCGCCACCAGAATATCTGGAATGTTATCTATCATTATAGACAATACTCCAAAATTCCAAAAGAATGAATGAACTTAACTTTGGATAAACTAACAAGAAAATACAATTGTAACGTAGACCCCCCTAAAAAGGATTAAGTGTTAATCCCACATACTTCGGAAGGCTAATATTGACTTTGTTAAACAGAACATCTCTCCAGTGATTTATATTCAACTCCACCCTTCCAATAAAAGGTCAAAATGGGACAAATCAGGGCGAAACGATTTCTTTTTTTTTTTCTTTTTTTTTTCATTTCCTTTTTTTTTTCTTTATGCGTTAGTATTATTGATATCATTAGTACCATTATTGTCTTATAAGACGACGAATGTATGACTGTATTTGATCATTTAAAAAAATATTTTACAAAGATAAACAGTGTATAATTGTGACGTACGTTCTGTTTGTAATATTTTATGTCAGTTTGATATCGTTATCAGATATTATACATCTTAAGACGGACAAACAAATCTTTTGGGGGTTTTGGTTTCATTTGGTTTATCAAAGATTCCACTTAAATGTAATGTAACGAGATGAAGGCGGTAACTTGATTTGTTACAATGTTTTTAATTTTCCGTGGATCAAACAAGAATCAGTACAGTAGATTATATGGTAGATTCTGGTATCACGCATGAAGACAAGCTTATGGTTTTGCTCAAACGAATATGAGCGTACTATATGCACTTGCTGCAGACGACACTAAGAAAATGTCCAAACGTAGAGACGAATAAAAAACAATTCAAACAGAATTTTTTATTTCTTCATCACAATGACCCCTACATAATATCACAAGGCAATCGTTACTTTCCTCACGTGTTTTCGTCGTCTGCTGTTTTCTTCAGTTTGGACCTGTTACAAAAAAAATCCCATTTGAGGGAGTGGGTAAGTTATAGTACTGATTCAAAGGTCGTCTGCGTTCGGTGCTCTTGTTGGAATCCTTCCTTGTGACATCAAAAGTACAACAGTCTGCAAACAATTGAAGCTGGAAATCTTTAAATCAAGGAACAGGTTTAAAAATAAACAAACAAGAAATGAAGATTTGCTAGATAATAAGTGAAAAGATGATCTTTTGACAAACGGAGATATTAGATAATGTTTTCGAGTTCCTTTTTTGTTGAAGGTCGTCTGCGTTTAAAGGTCGTCTGCTTTGAAGCGTAAGAAATCGTCTGTAACGATACTAAAGGGTTATCGCGTATATTATTCATGTTCTAGTTATTATCCTTTGTTACAAGACGCTAAACAATTTATCTGATGCAGACGAGTAAAATCGCAGCAGCCGACAATTGAAAATAGGTTGTAAAAAGAATGGAATCCGCTCAAAATCGGCTGAACTTCCTTTCCTAAATTATCTTTTCAACAATGTTATAGTGTTTTCTTCATAATTGGGTTTAAATCAAACGCTTTGCCGTCGGGTTCGCTTTTTGGCTCACTGCTAGCGTTGGGAATTCTGCGTTGCTGATTTAACTGCTTAACTCCCTGTAATATTACCCTTATTTATTACGACTTCATTGGCATACTTGTCTGAGATGTGTTATATCTACCATGAATAAGGACAATAGTTGTTAATTAAAAGTGTTAATCATTATATCTAACCTTTTAAATGTTTACATTGGAAAACGATAGATTCTGAAGAAGATTTGAGAAAACCAATGTGTTTACAGGACATTGACTTTATGCAAATTGATGTTGCGATTGTTTACCTGTTTCGTAACAGCTTTGTTTTTATCGCCTTACAACAGTTTGTGATATTGAACCCATGACAGAACGTGACAAACACGTAACGGAATAAACAAAACATGATAAACATTTCGCAACATCTTGAACCCGTTCGCAACTATTGGAGTTTGTAAATTATCCGAATTGAGAGAAGTAGTAGGTGACATTCACTTGGTATGAAAAAGGAAGAACGATACTTTAGTATAATTGAGTAAATAACCATTAACAAAAAATGGGGTTTTTTTCATTATAACGAGTTTTATTCTCTTTGCGCAGTGGGTCATTAACTCTTTACCACATACAGACGACATTCTTTTACTCGCAGCAGACGACTTTTAAAAAAAAAGTTTTGTTAACATGTGAAAACATTTCAGGTCAGCTGTTGGGATATGTGAAAAGATTGAGAAAGCATTGTGACAAAAGGAGAAATTGCTTGTGACAAGCAATTTCTCCTTGAACCATAATGCTTTTTGAAAGTCGTCTGTTTCAAGACACAACAATGTGGCGTTAGATGGTAATGTGTTAAAAGTCATCTTCAGTTGGGTTAAAACAAATAGCTGCATGAGGAAGATGGTTATATAATAAAGAGATACGGTATCTTAAAGATCATTGTGTAAACGAAACAATGGCTCGAGATTATTCAAAACAAATACAATGACGAAAACGTTGTAAATTTGCAGAAGATCGATGTTATGATTATAGTAAATATTTTGCGTAATGAACAGGTTCTCCTTTCCACCACGATGTTTGAAACGTCCTCTACAGCTGCGCCGAAATCATCTTAAAAGATGTAGATCAAAGTAGAATTCAAACAAACAAATCTGTCTCTTCAAAAGGGAGTAAAGGGACATGACTTAACTAAGCGTGAAATAAGTGGTATATAAATGCTAACATTTTTCCTGTATAGAAATCCCTCTATTAAATAGTTCATAGATGTAAAACCAATTTATCCTCTATTTAGATTCATGTCATGACACGCAAGATTAGGCCCTGGTGAATTAGAGCGACAAGTCACTTATACGCCCCATAGACAGACGGTGATGTGACGCCTTTGCTGAGAGTGTTAGACATCACTTTCAACAATTATTCAGCTGAATAAAAATGATTCTGAACTTAAACCAGTAAATAGCTGAATAATTGTTGAAAGTGATGTTTAACGCTAAATTAACAGTTTCAGTTATGTTATGGCCTTGCTGGATCCACCAATACTAGGCTAGGGCTATGAGGTGACTTACCAAAGGTCTACCCCACGAAACACGAGGTGTAGATGGGTCTCGAACCCAGGACCCCTAAGTTCTAAGTCCGCCACTTTAACCACTTGGCCACGCGATACCTTAGATCAGTGTCCTACGTTGCCCAGTGGTTAAGGTGTATAACTTGTTACACGGGGGTCCTGGGTTAAAACCTCATTAGCTGCACTGGGGTTTTTCATGGCAGTGTCCTTATACAAGACCCCATTGCAGAGCACTAGCATAATACTGGTGAGATCCATGAAAATCGTTAAAGAACTGAAATACACTTGGTATGGCGTAAAACCCCATATAAACAATTTCAAAGATAAAAAAAGATACTTTTAAAGGTATCTTTTTGTCGTTTGCTGACACTTTGAAATTAAGATAACCGCACATTTCGGGACAGTGCGAAAGGTTAAGGTCACGTCAATTTGATATCTTCATCGTTGGAAGGGAGATAACCTAGTGTAATGTTTCGTCTGCTTTTGCAAAAGAATGTTTTTGGTGTCTGCAGCACGAACTATTAACCCCTCTACCTTTAAACAAACGTCTTGATGATCATCTACAAACGACATTGAAAATGGACTAGTAAAGTTAGGAAAGAATCATAATTATTTTCATATGGGGTATATACTAAACTGACAAAAGGAGAAGTACCTTGCATTTTAAAACAGATTCAATATTTTTAACAAAGGTTTAACCTTGATGCATTTTGTGAAGCGACAAGCATTCATTGTGAAACAAAATGTTTGCGTTTTAACCATTGCATCCAAAGGGAAGATTTTCTGCATAGAATTATCTGAGGCTATTTCTAAGGCGGTGTATAAAGCTGCCCACTAGAAAGCATAAATGCTTCTTAAAAGCGAAGATTGCTTTCTCTCATACGGCCGATAGATAAAATATACGACATCTTGTTGTTCTTGCTGCATTTTCCACTTGTTAGGAATACCCTGGCTGATCTGCGTAGGTTTTTAGTGAGCACTCACCAATAGAAACGTCAACACTTTAATCGACACCGTCAAATCGCCAACTATTTCCTTGTTGGTAAAACTGGTGATGAAAGACCTTGCCATCATAATTGTTCTACACAGTGGATGATGATTCAAGATGTCGTTGTAAAAGAGAAACATTTCTTTTGACGAGTAATACATCCCTTTGTGGTGACTCTTTTTTTACCCAGAGATACGATTGATCATGTAAATTATGTTCATAACCCATTACCAAACAATAATGACGTTTGATCAGTTTGTTGCAGACGACTCTGGAAATCTTTTTGGGAAAAGTTGAATTGCTCATTAATTTCTCCCTTTCTAACAAGGTTTTCTGACATGTAAGAAGATTATTTTTCAATTTCGTCATATTTTGAGATGTCACAGTCGACAATTTGGCGTTTGGTAAAGGGTTAAAGAGTGTCGTCTGCTGCTGCTTTTATAGCTTCAACATTAGACCAATCACAAAAAGTCCATCAAGACATATGGGTTAATTGCTACCAATGTGAAACCACCGCTTTTCTCTGGAATACAACTCGAACACCATCTCTAATTAACATCAACATACAAGAAAGTGCTGTAACTCATCCTCGATATCTCGCACAGATACGTCAATCTTGCGTGGAGATCTCAATCTGCCCTCAGAATCCGCACATAAACAGGCGGTTAACAACAGCTTACCCTGTTAACCAATTACAGACGACTTCTCTTGTATTGGAACAGACGTATTTTTTATGAAAACGCAGTTTGGAAAGTGAAAAGACGGTCAAACAACAGTTCTCCTTCTTTCCTGTTGATTATTTCCTAAATACATAATCAAAATTCATGCGTTTACGTGTTTGTATTTAGTCTGTTTGTTGTCGGAATGATTTGGATCTGTCTATTGTCTAACGAACAAGGGAAAGGCTACCAACGCTTAATGACCGCGAACTCTATAACAAGTTAGTTCGCTGACCGCTACAGCAAGTTAACTACAGAAACCAACGTCCAACCCGTCAGCGCATTGTACATGAAAACGGAACTGTGTAAGTCACTGGTAATTCATACATAGGTATGGGTATGGAAGCTATTAATCATCAATTGTTCCCAAAATTGTGATGGTGGTTTTCATGGGTTAGTGGTTTAACGTTCAACGTAGTTTCAATCATTTGTCAGTTATATTTCCCCGATCCAAACTAGCGCTGCCGTTGTATGACCGGAAAGTGTTTGTTTTTCCACGGGAAATGCTAGTCACCGATTATCAAGAATTCATTGAAAGAAGTCAATGCTCGTGTGAAACTCTAAGATCCTGACATTTTCACGCCGAGATGCAACGGTATAACAATCTCAGCATGGTGTCCCGACCAATGCGTATACCCGTACTAAGGCTATACGCATGGGCCGGGACCCCAGGCAATATAGCAATCGTGGAACGGAAGCGCTGTTGCCTTCCTTTGCGCAGGCGCTGTACCGCGTCCGACTATCTGGACACTATCCTGGAGATCGACGCTAATTCGATGATTGACGTTTAGTTCTGTGGTCTAAAACGTTAATGAGGTATTAGCGTATAAAACGGAATGATGTCCAAATCCACCTAAATTGAAAACGCATGGTACCTGCTTTTGTTGTGTTGCCACTTAGAGAGAAACATACGATATAAAAGAACGAGCATGCTTGGTTACACATCTAAGTATACCTACTTAATGATTATAAGAGAGACTTACTGGTTCTACTCATTTGAGAACGGATATTTTTCAACAAACAAAGACGGCATGCATGATCAACCATTTAAATGTGTGTTTTTTATTATAAGCCTTATTGTATGTCATGTACTTAGGTCAGTATATAGATTTCTTATGTTCTGTTCTGTTCTTATAGTTGCCTATGATTAGATGCTCCCGAATATAGCTTGTGAATTATTGCATATAAGTCTTAATGAAGAGCATTTATTACCAGTATAGTTTCATGTGTCTTAATTTATAGTTGAATGTAAAAATAATATGCGTTTGTTTCATGCGATTAATAAAGCCTTAAACGCTGCATTTGTTTGCTAACATATTTGCTCTTTAAAAAGGAAAAGACCCAAAACAAACAAACAGAAATCAACAGCTAAATCATCCGTCATCATTGACGCGAAAATCATATCAGTCCCCGTTAGATTCTTGTTAAGCCTAATGAAGTGGTGTCGTTAAACGTATGCGCTGAACAGCGAGAAGCGGCCATCCCTCAAATGGTATCAATATTGGGCCCTTTAAATCAAAGCGTCAATTGCGGGGCACCCAAGCAAAGCAAATAACCGCCTCAATGACACTACACATTTGTACAAAACCTTGTCCAGTGGTCAATAGAAGGACACCGGACACCTCTCTATTATTTGCGGTCGTGATAAAGCGGAGATTAACAATTGATTTTGTCGGATCCCCGGGTCCCCCTATGCAGCCATTAGCCTGGAGGCAATAAAAATGGTGGCCATTTAATGTGCTTTTCAAACGTTTACACGTCGCTCATACACGATGGCCCATCTCGAGTTGAGCGTGAACTGACCTTGTCCGGTCCGTCAATTATTCACACAAGGGAAACATGGCCACTAGTCGTATGCAAAGGTTATCCGACAGCGCTATAGCTTGGGAATGTGACGCCCTATGGAAACCGGAAGCGGAAGTGAATTATGAATGAGTTGCGCAATCGTAATGCTGTTCGGCATGATAATAATTCATATACATTTTGTACAACTGTAATTGAGGTCAAAACATATTGTATGGCACATTTAGTATATATTTCTTCTAAATATTCAACTGGCCACTAGGATTACAATTAATTATTTTTCATGATATAATAAGCAAGCTTAACAACTTAATGGGTCGTTAATGCAATCAACCGACACGTACTTGCTAGCTGTCAGTAAATCGTTCGATTGATTAAGGGTTGAATGAACGACACATGTCCGATTAAAAGTCGGTTCTATTCACTAGTTGCATACCGATGAAAATACCAAGCATATGGTTTTCAACAAAGGTGTAACGTGATTTAAATAACGCATACAGTCAAATATTTTAAAAGGTGACTTTTTGTTTTAATTGAACATTTAGTTTTGTCTCGATGCTGGTGCATTGCATGTAAATTCAAATAACCCTTGCATCGCATTAACTTTCGACCAGTAATACGATGTGGTTTCTGGGACCTCGTTGATCACATACCATCAGCATGGTTTCGGGTCATACCGAAGAATTAATATTGACTTTATCAATGGATACAATTTCCTGGTTCCTTGAGGAAATTGAAATAGTATTACGACCTGACTTCCAGCTCATTAAAGGTGTTTGAATCCAGGTAACCCCACAATTAGATTGAAAATGTTGCAAGCGAAATCACATCACAAATATGCTAGTCTCATGGTATGTACGTGGGGACAATAACCAGGAAAAGACACAACGATATATGTCACAACACTTGATGATGTCAATGACATTGACAACTAAAACAAAACCTCGGTGTCATGCTTGGGAAGCTACATGTATCTACCTTTTGGATAGAACTTAAGGTATTCCACCCCTATTGTGAAACTTGTAGTTGCTTTGGTTAAAGAATAAATTGAAAGCTAATCATGAAAATACTTAACATTTCAAAGGCATTCTCCGAGCCACTTCAGAATGTGTCTGGTTTTGAATAATTCTGTACTTAGAGCCATAGTAATTACCCCTCCTTAATCATCATATTTACATTGAAATTGAAATTAGAGTGAAAGGTGGCAAGTAAGATTTCAATCCTTAAACAAATATTGTTTATATATAAATCTTGATATGATAACGGTATTTGTTCTGTTAAATGTTTGACTTCGTGAGGGGTTGAAAACATTAAACTTTTTTAGCAACGATAAACTTAACTAACTAAATGGTATAATAGCAGCATTAAAACGATTGTCAATAATACCTTAATAGCTCACAGAAAACAACAAAGCATACGGAATTGGAAAATATGGCAAACCTCCTTCCGATTGTCTTGCAGGTGGCTGGGTAACAAAGGCCAATGAAAACGGGTTATTGGCTTCCACGGTCGTGTACAAGATCGAAATTGCACGTGTGAGAATGATTGCTGGTATCCCGTACCCACACTCTTAAGAGACTCTCAGAGATCGAGATTTTAACTTTAAATGGTCTTCTATCGTAAGAAGATTTGAATCTCAGATAGTGCAGACTGTTCAAATGGCTTTATTTTTTAATCGACGATCTAAATTTATAGTAAGAGGTGGTTTTCTTAGAAACAATCGTCACGTGGGTTTTCGCGCATGCTCATGGACGCATACATCACCAATTTCTGAAAGAGTATCTTTAACAAGCATTGTTATAGAAACCAACCGATCGAACAATTACAAGCTCTATGACCTCAGACGCAAAATGATAGTCTTGTCTGTTGCACCGCTTACTGTAAGTTGATCGAAATTCAAATGGTCTGCCAATTTGTTTTTGCTCTTATTATCTCCTACATGCACTGATTTTAAAAATTTGAATTCGGATATTAGTTTGCACTGTTTTGAAAGGCTGTGTGTTTCAATTATTAAGGTTGCGGTCCTGGAATTGAGCTTCACGAGTCTGAGTCCTACCGGTACCTTTGGTTTCGTGGGCGTGTCCTTGGGCTAGAAACTTCAGAGCCTAATCCGAGTACTGGTCAATTCAGTAAAGCTGTAAGACTGCTGGACAATTGTTGATACGGGCCAAAAATATAATCAAACAGTCAGTCGTAACGATACCCCAATGCTCGGAGAAACATTAAAAGAAGCGATTGCTAGCATTGTTTTTGGGTATGACTTGGCCCGGAGCTCGAACCAGGACCGGGTTGAGCCGGTGGTGGTAGCGACATGCAACTCTGTATTAAGACCTGAGTATAAATGGTAATTGGCTGCCGGAACTGGAAATATCAACTGGCTGACATGTTTACAACCGTGCCGATTTTTCTTCTCGTCGCGCAGGGGGAAAACGAATGACATCTGATACGATTTTGTGAGAGGCATTTGTGTAATCGATTAATCCAGTCCTGATTTTCCATTTTATATACCCCCTCTCAAAAGTCGGATGGATCTCGTCTTATATTGAATAGGAACCAACAATACACCATAGACAAATGGGGATTTTATTGCATTCAGCATCTTATTTCGTCAGTGATACGTTAAAACGTCGTCTATTGAAGCCGCTGTCAAAAAAGGCCGTCTTTATCTAGGGCTGTGGCTGGAAATATTCGATGAAGAATAACCGCCATTGAATAAATCATTATTCCAAACTGTTTGCTACCAGGCCATTATGCAAATCGAGGACGCATGCGCGATAGCGTCCTGCTGACAGGTATAATGTTGCGATGTCGAGCGCAAATACTCGAAAACGGGAGTGCACAGTTAATATTCCATGATTGATCCTTTCCGTTAGTTTGATTCCTTTGGGACCTTTATCGGAATAAAGAGCTTCTGGAAACGCTATTGTTTTAACGCTTGCGCTCACGATCCTTGTTCACAAGAGCTACTTACAGAGTAATTTGTCAGAATGGTAACACGAATTATCAATGGGTAGGGTAATGAATTGATTGTTTGCATTGTATTTGATTTTGATCTGAGTTTAAAGGGCATTTACTATGAGTCGGTTGATTTGTTCGTTAGGGTTTATCGGTGATTTATTTCTTAAATGTTCGATGGGTCGACCTGTTGGTTTATCGATTGATGGACCGATTAGTTCACAGGATTGCTTGGTAACTTGCTAAATTATGTATTATTTGATAATGGTAAAATGTCTTAGTGGCTTGGTTTCAAACATATTTATTTCACATCGAATAAGAAACAAGCTGAAAGCACTTTTCTTAACCACTATCTATGCATCTTCCAGGATACATAAACAGCATTCGAGCCGAATGAGCCATACTGCATCTCGAAATGTGAGTCCTGCTACGCACAGGATTCGAACCCTCAACCAATACATCATTTGGTCTTAAAACAGCGTTTGTAGGATAAAGCATGAAGCACCTTGTTGACTTGCATGCCCGGACAAAGAAAGAATATAATAATAAATACGTTATACATTATTCGCTTTAGTCGACGAGGCAAATAGCTTGACCGCCAGCAATCAACTACAATAATAGGTTAGCAGTGTCAGAATTACCGATATGGGGTTTTTTCTTGAAAGAGAAGGATCGTTAAATAGAGTGGAGAAACTTGATCCCTTTACTCCACTACACCTTATTTTGATTCACCTTCACATGAATTCCCCGGAAATCACTGTAACAACAGGTGTAAATGCTCGAGACGAGCAATCACTCCTATTGCCAAAAATTACCGATATATTTTTTTCTTGAAAGTCACGCATCGTTGAATAGATGGAGCAAGTGGATCCTTTACTCCACCATACCTTATTTTGACCCACTTGCATAATAATATCCAGGAATTCATTGTACATAACAACAGGTGTAAATGCTCGAGAAGAACAATCTCTTCTAATGCCACAATGCTTTCTACTAAATACTGCAAATAAAATATATGTTCCCATTCCACACGATCAAACTCCGCATATTTGGGCGGGCACGTTAACCCTTCTCCAAACAATAACGACATTTGACCACTTTGTTGCAAACGACTTTAGAATCATCGTGGGAAAAGGAGAAATTGCTCTTTACGAGCAATTTTTCCTTTTCCCACAATGTCTTCTGCCCTATCAGGAGAATACTTTACAATTTCATCACATTTTAAGTGTCGTCTGCAAACTCTTTCAATTTGGGACAGTCGAAAATGTGTTGTTTGTGAAAGGGTTAAACAAGGCGACCGAATCGATTAATTATATGAGTGGTAGTCTTGCCTCCGTTAGAGGATTTCCAAGCGAACGAGATAATCAATACTAATTGTCCTCCTCTACAAACTACCAGTGAAAGAGTTACATGTGACAAACGTTGTGACGCTTCGTTCTTTTATCCCTTAGAACGTTTGTTCATGAGCAGCCTTTTGTGTTTGTTCATGACTGTTCATGGAGGTCATTGACCCAAGTTCATGAATCCATTGCATGGGACGTGTAACTCTATTAACCCTTAGAATGTTGGGTAGTTTTCTAAAAATATATTTTTGTGTCGTCTGCTTTCCAAAACTTCAGAAAACTGCTTGATTTTGATGAGGAAAGATACTCAGAGAAGCTAACAGGTAAGATCCGAGTCAACCGCCAATTTACTTGGCGGCTGTCCTGGTTCTAACCTATTTGCATATGCATGAAGTCGGTTCAAGCACTATAAGGATTAAAGGGCACACACGTGGACTCGTCTTGTATGTTCGTACCAATCGTAGCTGCTCGGGTATTTCCGTGACATGAGAAATACGCTCATATATAAGTGTAGGGTATTTCAACTTTTTTGTTAAATGTCCCGGCTAATAACACATTTCCTATGAGCGTCCACGTTGAGCAGTTCAATGTATATCGAAGTGTTGAACATCATTCAAAACTAATGATTTGTTAGGTACCTCATGCGTAAGAACGAAAGTATAAGTTGTATGTTTTCGTTTTCTTAATCAAACTAGATTAGTGTTTAGATGTCGCATTTGACATTTTCATTTGATAACATATATAACAACAAAAATAAACTTACAAAACGAATATGGCGGCTTCCATATTATAATCAGACGTGTTAAACAAATGAACAAGTTCTATGTGACAAATGCAGCGCCCTTTTGTAGTAAACAAATTGGAATTGCATTGTACGTTTTACAAACAATCAGAGAAAAACAAATGCACGTGACAAACGCCATGCCGCTTCGTTTTCATAAAACCATAAAGTGAAACCGTCATCTACCCCTCCACAAACTGCTAGTGACTAACTCATGTAAGACAAGTCTTTGATACGTAATAAACTTATCGTCTCATCGTTGTAAAACATTAAGAAAGGGAGTTCTAGCAAATGTGGCTAAATCAATTGTCTGTGTTGCCCAGCATGTCCAAAAGCTTTAATGGACAAGTACTATTCTACCGAAATTTGCTATATAACCACTCTATGGACAAGTACAAACAACGGTCTTGCCGTTACGGACAAATTAACAAAAGTCCGATTTCGCAACCACTGTTTTGTATTCTTAAACCTACAACTGAGCAAGGTCCATGTGAACTATCACCGTCTTGTCGTATCCTTCCAGCGCACTATGGCATCGCCTTGCACTTCTTTAGAAAATACCAGTGAACTACAGTGTACATGTAGTTAGATTTAACTAACACCCTGCCGCCTCATGTAGTAAACCATTTAACCCATAATACCAAACAATAACGATATTTGACCAGTTTGTGGCAGACAACTCTGGAAAACATTGTGGGTAAATGAGACATTGCTCTTAACCAGCAGTTTCTTCTTTTTCCACAATGTTTTTCGCCCTATCTGAAGATTATTTCTCAATTCCATCACATTTTGAAATGTCGTCTGCAAACTCTTCGATTTGGGACAGTCGAAAATTTGACGCTTGGTAAAGGGTAAATGGTATATTCCACTTTAAATTATCGGTTATAGAGTTACATTTAGAATTTTATCGCATTGTTGCTTGAAAACCCATTAGGTAGGTTATCTCTTCTCCTTCAATAACTACCAGTGACAAAAGCATGTTAGACCAACCTGTCTCATCTTGGCAAAGTAAAATGGTAAAAACCTGTCACCTCGTACCTGGAAAAGCATGACATGACGGCATCATCTACTTCTTGATTGCAACCTACCAGGGAAAGATGACCATGTGATCGACGATTCGCACCGACTATGTTGTTCGTAGTATGATATGGCATCCCCTAGTGCTACAATACAAACATGTCAGTGAAAAGTGGGCGACAGCAGTGTAGAGGTAAAGCGTCGGACTCTTGTATCGAGGGTCGAGGGTTAGATCCCCGTTTGGCGAGGTGAAAGGTTCCTGGACCAACCCACAAATCGGTGCGAGTACTTGTTTAGTATCCGGGAAGCAGCCATCGATAGTGGCTGTGTACAAGCTTTGTATTAAGCATCCTTCACAATCGATGTAAAACAATAAGGTAAACTTAACAGTTTTATGCGACATCTGTGAAGCCTCTTCATTACTGCTAAGCCAAGAAATTGCGTCTTTATGTACTCGACTATGGACTAGCAGTTAAGTAAATGGACAATGTGACACATTTGACGACTCATTCCAATAAAACCATAAAGTTGTATCTCCGCTCCTAATCACCGGTGGGCTTCATGGACAATGCAGTAACATGTGGCACATTTGACGACCTATTCCTGTAAAACAATAGGTTTTCATATCATTATACTCAACAATAAACTACAGGTGATCCATATGGTGTCTCTTTGCTTCAAAACCAAGAGGTATCATCTTTTCGAACTTCACTTCAAACGTCAAGTGGAAAAACATGTACTTACATGTGATAAACCCATATAGTTGCTTTTGATCGAGCTCAACTGCAATCTTCCCAAGAAACGCATGCAATTGCATGTAACAAGTATGGCGTCTCGTTCTTTCCACACCACAAGAAGGTAGCTTACTTTATTGTGACATCAACTCGTCGTCCATGCCTTATCCGGCTTATGGAGAGGTTGAAATAAACGCAACAGATCCGCACTTGCAGGTTTCATATGTACCCAAGCAAGAATGTCATAGATGTGCAGGTTGCATCGACACTTTGAATGCACCGCTCGAAACTAATATCTGGCTGTTTTCAACTAGTATTAAAAAGCTTATCGATTATTGTTTCACCTAGATGAGAATAGATATATCTATCTACATCAGATTCCTCGCTACATGAGCGGGAATTAATATCTGTGTCATATGTAAACGGGCTTCGGTGGCCATTGGCCAAGTTATTGAGTGTTTGTGGTACGGCTTAAAGGCCCATTTAAGGAGATAATTGCTCTATCAAACTATATTATTTGGTAAACTTTTGGACAGATTCAAATAGTTATCCCCAGAAAAAACCATCAGCACAACTTAAATGTGAAAGTAAACAAGAAATAACCCAGATTAGCAAGTTCTTTAATTCAGATTTCCTGATTCTACGCCTCTGAACTTAATAGTTGATACACACATTTTTGAACCGACCAATCAGAATTCGTTATTTTGAATATGTAAACAAACAGGTTGTTAATAAACATAATTTAATTGGAGACAACTATATTTCAAGCACAAAATACCTTTAGTTAAATGAGTCTATTAAATAGGGTCTCAATGCATTCATGAACTAATTCTCATGACTTTTATGAACATAATAAAATAACCTATATTTTTTTTGCAGTAATTTATTTGTACTCCTCTCCTATGATGTGCCTTTAACCCTTAGAATGTTGGATAATGTTCTAAAAATATATGTTTGTGTCGTCTGATTTCCAAAACTTTAACGCTACATTAGCGGGAATTAATATCCGTGTCGTATATCGGGCTTCGGTGGCCAATGGCCAAGTTATGGTGTTTGTGGTACGGTTTAACCCTTAGAATACTGGGTAGTTTTCTAAAGATAGATGTTTGTGTCGTCTACTTTCCAAAACTTCCTCGCTACATGAACGGGAATTAATAACCGTTTCATATGTAGACGATCTTCGGTGGCCAATGGCCAAGTTTTTGAGCGTTTGTGGTACGGTTTAACCCTTAGAATGCTGGGTAATTTTCTATTAAGGATTTTGTGTCGTCTGCTTTCCCAGATGTAAAAATTTCGGCTTAATTCTGATAAGGAAAGATACGCAGCGTAGCAAACAGGTTAGACCACTGGCCAAGTAAATTGGCGGCTGGCCTGTGATCTTACCTGTTTGTATTAGCATGAAGTCGGTTCCGGCACTTTAAGGGTTAAAGCCGTTTTTTAAAACATTATCTGTAACACTGCAGGATGTCCTTGGTCCAAACCAGCGCTGCCCTTTGCCTGGAGCCTCCGTGGCCCAGACATTAGAACTTGAAATCACATAATTCCTTTTGTTTTCACATTCCAACGATATCATAACCGTTAGAATGCTGCATAATTGTCTAAGAATAGACTTTTGTGTCGTCTACTTTTCAAAGCCTCATATATCTGCTTAATTTGTTGTGGAAATATACTGAGAGAAGCATACATGTTATGTCACAGGCCAACCACCAATGTATCAATTAAACATCTAGTCGGTTCCAGCACTATAGGGGTTAATAACCAAATGTTCCATGAAAGGAATGACATTTTGATTTTGTTTCTAATGTTTCATTTCTCTTATATGAACCAGTTCTGTTACAAACACACAGACGTCCAGTCCACACTTAAGTGCGCCATTTTGTATCCGTTATTCAGCGGATTAACGTCATTTTCAATATGTTTTCGGTGTTATTACGGCATTTAATCACATAAGATTCAATGTTCTTATCATGCAAATAGCAGGGCGTTTTTCCTTGAATTGGGAAATGACATATACTAGTACCCGTTAATTTTGGGATGTTTTGTAGCCGAAATACTTGAATTGGGAAACCAAAGAGCTGATGTGACTGATTTTTTTTAGAAAACTGCATGATTTAAAGGTAATTTCCAATTGGGAATGTGTTTTTCATAGACCCTTGTTATATACTAAAAGAAGCCCCGAATAGGCATTAAGTTTTACAGGTAACTGGCTTTCAAATCTTAATAATATCTTCATAAGCAAAGGTGTCATGTTAACCAGTGCTGTTTAGATCCATTAGACTTCGACATACATTGTGGATCATCTGGATACTGGATATATACTTGCGATGTTGTAAAGCTATGTTGCAGAGCAGAAACGAGATACTTATAGATTTAACCCTTTACCAAACACCGAATTTTCGACTGTCCCGAATTGAAAGAGTTTGCTGACAACATTTCAAAAAGTGTTGAAATTGAAAAATAATCTTCTGATAGGGCAGTAAAAAAAATTGTGGGAAAAGGAGAAATTGCTCGTGTAGAGCACAATGTTTTCCAGGGTTGTCTGCAACAGACTGGTCAAGTGTAGTTATTGTTTGGTAATGGGTTAAATCATGGAAGAATGTCATATAAACTAAAATGGTTGAAACGGTGTTTACTAACAAAAGTTCCATTATGAATACGAAATCTATACGGTGAATATCCATACAGTTCTCGAATCCCCATGCCGCGCTGCTCCCCAGCCTTAAATACACACAAAAACGAAACTCCCAACAAGCTGCATGCCGTTTTTGTGTTTCGAACAGATTGTAAACAGGCTGGTAATTAATTCAGACGATTTCGCTGCTGAAGCCGTCTGCTAGCGATCATGTTCCAGATTTGTTTTGGCGTCTTACTCGAGTTTATTTACGTATAAACATTTATAAATATCTTCGTCCGATCTACATCGTCGTTGGTTAACTAATCTGCATCTTCATATCACTTAACTGTCTTCGGTTGTTAATCGGGTCATCTAATTCACTCTCGTGTCGTCTGCTACAAAGGAACGCTGGTTGAACAAACATTCAATTATCCCATTTCCGGGGCCGCCGCGAAATGAATATTCATCGCTGAATGAGCTACGCTTTTGTGTGTCGGTCTATGTGTATCAAATGATTTGTAAACGCTTATAAAGCGCTAAGTGGCAAAAGACATGTTACGATCTTTGTTCAAGATTTGTTAATGAAGATTCACCGTGTCAGTGCAGGGAAAGCAGCCGACAAGACTGTAAACTGATTGGATTGTTCGTCTGCTGATGGACTGTCACTGACGGTAAGTGAAGATTGATTTGCGATTCGCTTTTTATGCGATAAAAGTATCGGTTATCGCCCTGTTTGATGTTGACTCTATGGATCATTGATAAAAACACCCAGGTACACTATTTGTGTTATTATCACTTCATGATACCCCGTGAACGCTCTACACACGGGGCGGGTATTTCAAACATCGACTTGCTTCATCCACCAGCAGACGATATGTTTCTTTATTTAGATGAACTCTTTGTGCACTGTATATTAAGATAGGTTAACTGCACGTTTTTCTCGTGCAGTTTATTTTTGAACGTTTGAAGCAGCAGACGATTTCAGTGAAACCAACAATCGGTATTAGGGGTCGTATCTTTTAATAAGCATCATTGTTTATTCCATTGATTCTACCATTTCTATGATTACGTGGATTTTTACATGCATGCATGTGAATGTGTTTGCATTTTTTAATAAGTGTCTGTAGCTCTGTCTGTTAGGTATGTGGCTTTCATTCAGAACTAAAGAACTCATGTAATCAAAGAATAAGAGCTTTGAAACCACTGTCTTCAACTGAAGGATATAACAAATTAACCATGAGTTCAAGGTCGCAATGATTTTATTAAGGTCAATGGCTAACAGTATTAACTCCAGAATGTTACTTTTAGTGGTTCAGTGTCTAGAGTAAGTCCTTTACATTTGTTTTAATAAGGATTCACGCTTGACTAGAGTAAGTCCTTTACATTCGTTTCAATAAGGATTCATGCTTGTCTTGTACTAAACCATCAATGTAAAAATTGATAGTCTTGCTTGCTTTCAACAGAAGCTTAACAGGGTCAAGGTCATTCATAAAGGTCAAATGTAACGCATTAAGGGACCGTTTTACTAAATGACTCAGAGTCAATATTTGTGGAAATAAATGCTTGTGCACATGGTTAGCTTCATGAATAAAAGTAAAATCTTTGTCATGTACAACGACATTGGAAGTGTCTCTGAGAGAGGATTCCAATTATGTTATACTTTGCAATATTATTTAGCCAAATATTGAAATAAGAGTGACTATTGTTTTGAACTTATGCAAATGCTTTGTGTAAAATGTTTAGGAAAACGCATCCCAGAACCAGAATTGTTTCATAAAGCTATATATAGACATGAGTTATTATCTTTTTGTTAATTCGTAGCAGTATTGTGTTTCTAAGGAAAATATGCTATGGTGCAAATCTGTAAGAGATTGTGCCCATTAGTATGGCTTTGATGCCGTTATCACTTTTGTCCCCTTGATTTATAGTCTACCGAATAAGCTTGTTGCACAAACATCATTTTGTAAGAATAAAAATGAAAGTCTGATTCCAAGGCATAGGCGTAGGAGCGTTTTCAACATTGGGGGGGCCAACTTCAGATGAGGACCGGTCTAAGAATAAATGTTCCTAAACTTTCTCATGACTAATCATGCGTCTACAAATTCAATAGCATTAAATGAATTAAAAGAAAGCGTATGAGAATGTGTATCTTAGTTAAGACAAAATAACCAAAAGAAAAAGAAAATAGGATTGGCCAAGTCTTGGTCTCACGCGGGAAGCATATTGTATTGATATTAACCACGAGTGACAGCCACCATGCTGTCACAGCCACGAGTTCGTCTACAATTACGAACAAAAAATGAGTTTATATTTAAATACAATATAGGGTCTGACTGCTTAGAGTACGTTTTGCATCACTGTTTTCGTTAGTCGAAACTACTTTCCGTGAGCTGAGATTTCATTGGATAAACCTGATGTATTCAGATATCTAGTTGCGATGATGACGTCAAAATGATTTGGTTATTGTTCGTAACAAAAGGCGAATTGGTATTGAATAAAGCACAAAATACACTTTTATATTAATTCTGCTGTTAAATTTCATTTCTTTCATTTTTTCTTTCCAAAAATCTTCATCTTCCATTGTGAATATTGGGGGGCCCAAAGTATACTCTGGCCCCCCCAGTCTGGATATTGGGGGGCCAGGCCCCCCCTGGCCCCCCCTGCTCCTACGCCTATGCAAGGGTTTTATGCAAGACTATACGTTGTAAGTGCATCATATTCTGAAAGTCACACAATAGTTTATTTATGAGCCATAGACATTTGCCATTGCTAAATCTTTGAAGAATACCAGCAAACTATAAAACTGTTTTAAGTCATTGCTTCTGAAGAGTAATATGTCTTTCGTTGCAAAGACTTTTTTCTCAGTGTTTAAGCTTAAGATTCTTAGCTATTTACAGGTCTTGAAGTTCATGAATAAGTTCTTGAATATTTTGCAGGGAATGGAAATTGCCCCCTTATCATCTTCCCAAACAATAACGTCTTTTGACGGCTTTGTTGCAGACGACTTTAGAAAACATTGTGGGAAAAGGAGAAATTGCTCGTAACGAGCAATTTTTTATTTTACCACAAGGTATTCTGCTCTTTCTGAAGAATATTGTTTAATTTTATCACATTTTGAAATGTCGTCTGCTAACTTTCAATGTGGGACAGTCGAAAATTTGTTGTTTGAGAAAGGGTTAAGTGGACTTGAAATTTGATTTTAACTTCATAGATTTGATATTACAAACCAAATTCTTTAAAACAGATAAACATTAAAGACCTTTGGACCTTGTACCACCATATAGAGATATAACTCATTATGAGCAAATTCTTATTTTTTTTTTGTTTTCATGGTGTTCAAATGGCAGTATAATACTGTTTTTCAGTAAAAACAATTAATTGTGTATAGTCAACTTCATAACTTAATTACCAATGCTTTAACTAAATCTGTTCTTTTATAGTGATAGGTCGAAATAAAAAAGGCTTCAGAAAATGATTTTAGATAAAAATAACATTTGTATCTATCTTGATATTGGGTTGAAAACATTAAATCAATAAGAAAAACTCGTCCATAGAGGGACAAAGTGGTTTCTAAGATCATGTCCTGCAATTACATTAAGACAAATAAAGTAAGGTGTCAACTTAAGGTCACAAATTGATCAGTTTATCAATCAATCAAATTGAAACCTCCTGAATCAAGTGATCAACAAATCGGGATTCGATTCACTGCACTAAGCCTCTATGTATATTGCTATTTTAAACCCAAATGTTTTCCTATAAATTTCACTAATACAAAATAATCCATTACCAATGTGCTAAGCAAACATTTGGTTTCAAAACTTGGTTGCCGTACAATATTGACATTGTGTTATTGAAGACTACAAAACAAACGATCAGATCAAGTGGCGCACAATATCACCCTGGTCTCTGAATTATGAGCCCAGAACCCTTATAGTGCTGGAACTGACTTCATGCTTATGCAAACAGGTAAGATCCAGGCCAGCCGCCAAGTAAATTGACGCTTGAATGATATATGATCACATGGTTACCTTTTATTTCAAAATGTTTAAATTTGACTTGATGATAAACTGTATATAGTTTAAGTCAATAAAGAATCTTGAATCTTGAAAATCTATCCTGTTTGCTACGTACTCTGAGTATCTTTCCTCAACAAAATTAAGCACATATTAAAGATTTTGGAAAGCAGAGGACACAAAATATATTTTTTGAAAATCACCCATTACATCAAGTTTTGGAATCATTATCTCTAAATGGAGAGTAAAACATTTACAAATATTAAGAAAAGGGGGAATAACCCATTACTTGAAGTGACTATCTCAAAATCTCACAGAAAAAACCAAGCTGATTTATTTAAATTATTGCCTGCAAACACTTTTGATATTCGATGATGAGAAATATTTTGACATTTGATTGAAGAAGGAGGTCTGGGGTTGGTAAATTTGCAAATAAGTAGTTCAGGCCTTTTCAAGAATGAGGTATATTGCAGAAGTTGGCTTTAAAACAAGTTGTCAAAGTCATTTGTTTCGATGAACACCTCATTTTATGATCAGTAGATTTTGAATTAATTTCATTTTGGTAATGTTTTGTCAATTTATTTACAAATGCTTTCAATAAATGCTATCTGCCTTTAAGTTTTTTCCTTCTATAATTCAGTAAAGTGGTAGAAATGTATGTTAATGCGAACAAACTGCATTTTCTTGCTGTCACCAAATAATGTTTAATGGAGTGTAACATCCAAACTGGGTGGATTTATTAAATGAAAAGGTTTTTTGGTCCATTAAGGTAAATGATTTACAGTATTTCTTTAGAGCTTTCCGATATTGTGGAATATGATGTAGATAAAAAAACAAGCTGTTAACAATAGAAGAAAACCCTTGATGTGATATTGTTGGAAAGCCAATTAGCAATAATTAATGATTTGTCACATGCAATTTCCAAACTTCAAGCTCTATCAATGTAATTAAAATCTCTATATTCTGGCAAAAGGAAGATTCATTTTTTGTGTTATACAATTACATATCAATCAAGTAAAGTTTCAAGTCTCACTCGATTAAATTTTAAGTTAAACTTAACTGTCTGAAATTGATGTTGAAAATGAATTCTTTAGCTTTTATTGTATTTTTTTTCCAATGCCTCTGCTGCAGATGAGTTTTGAAACCATTGTGGAAAAAGGATAGTTTGCTCATTGGTGGTTTTGCAGAAGATGCATGATGCATTGCTTCCAAATCTGTGTAAGAGGCAACTTTTGAAAACAGCAATCAATTACTGTTTAAGTTAAAGATTTCAGAAACCATTATGACAAATTGAGAATTGGCTCATTTGACAAGCTTGCAAAGATCCAAATTCAATTCTGTGCATCAAGGCAGTTAAATAGGGGTTTTCCTGCATTAATTATATCAAGCCAGCATTGCAATATAACTGAAATCTATTGACAACATGTAAAAACCAAATGAAGCAGGTTAAAACAGTTCTGTGCATGTTATTTATTATCATTTCTGTGGTTAGAGCTACACTGTCGCAATTTCATAGGATTAAACGGAGAAAGGGGTGTTAAATTAACGATTATGTGCAATTTCTCCTTTCCCATATCGACTTCCAAAGACACTTCCAGCTTACCCTTAAAAAAAATCCAGAGTGTTCTTTGTTAAAGAGTTATGATAATCAGCAATCACGATGACATTGCATGAAAAATTGATTGTAATATACCTGTTACAAAATACCACAGAGTTATATTACAAATCAATAAAGCACAGAGAGCCTAGAAAGAGGCCATTGGATTGAACTAACTCCAGTTGTTAAGCAAATAAAAGGAGATAAAATATTACTCTTCTCTCTAATGGTAACTACTTGACTCCATGACTTAAACCAACTTCTTTTGATAAATATCCCCTGAGAAAGATTTGAACAATTGGTCATGAACATTCATGAATGTTAAATGGTCATTCATGAACACAAACCTTTCTCGACTTGTTCATGAATTTCAAGAACATGCTCATGAATGTGTTCATGAACCTGTACTTGATGTTCATGTTCCCATTCACAAATTGCATGAAAACTGTTGTTTTCATGAACAACCGTTTAACTTTCATAAGTGATCATGAATAATTTCTTGATCGAATCTTTCACAGATGATGGACACAAATTATTGTTAGCTTAGAGCAGACAGCTTCAGAAACATATTGTCAAATGGGGAATATGTTCTTCATCATATATAAGTAAAAAGGAACATATTACAGTAAAAAAAACATATTGAAGTAAAAAGGAACATATTACAGTAAAAAAAAACATATTGAAGTAAAAAGGAAAATATTGAAATAAAAGGAAAAATGATAAATGATACAAAATGCCATACAAGAAGCAAGCAAATAAGTTGATGTTTAACCACTATCGCACGCTTATAATAAGTTCAATTTAAATCTTAATGCAGGACTGAAAAGTCTTTCCAATCAAAGGTACTGGCATCTGCAGCAAAAGCATTCGATAATGTTTTTGACCAAAGGATTAGCTAGCTGCTCATAATAGTTAAGCATTTCAAAGAACTTGTGAAGTAACTTTGTTTTAGAGTAAAATACCCATAATCGGCCATTTTGAAACTCATTCATTCTTCGGGCTATTTTGGTGGTGCTCAGTATACCTCTGTAGGGTCCAGAACTAATCTGTGTATTATAGGAACCAAAAATGCTTAAATTCACTGATCTCTCTGCATTTAAACCATTACAATGTGATAAAAATGAAAGTGAACAAGGGTTAATTATTTTTCAGAAAGACAAATTTCTTGTGAGTAAAGGAGAATTTGCTGAACAAGAAAATTTTACTATTGTGATACAGTTTTACTTTGAAGAAAACTATTATCAATCGACTGAAAAATTCATAACCTATATATGTAATTGTTGTCAAATAGTGCTAAACTGCTTGGTATAGAGAAACTTGATTATTTCATTGCCCTTATTGGAAAAATGTTTAAAGTATAAGATTACCTAAAAACTTTCTAATAGATTTCTTTCTTACTCTGAAACCCTTATCTTGTCATCTTTCCCTTTTACCCTTTACCAAACGCCAAATATTCGATTGTCCCAAATTGAAAGAGTTTGCAGACAACATTTCAAATGATGAAAATGAAAACAATCTTTTGATAAGGCAGAAAACATTGTGGAGAAAGGAGAAATTGCTCATCTTAATCAATTTCTCCTTTTCCCACAATGTTTTCCAGAGTCGTCTGCAACAAACTCATCAAATGTCTTATTGTTTGGTAATGGGTTAAAATAATCTTACTTTTATGCATCTGCTGCAGACGTCTTTAGAAATTCCTGACAAATTGCTGCTTGTGAGTAGTTTGAAATTACATAAGACACAAAATTCAACCAAAGGTTCATGAACATCAAGTACTTGTTCATGAATTAATTCATGAATATGGTCTTGATGTTCATGAAAATGTTCTTTAAATTCATGAACAAACTAAGAACATCTCTGTGTTCATGAATTGCATTTTTTAATGTTCATGAATGTTCATGAATAAGTTTATAAATCTTTCACAAGGGAATGGGGCACGTGAGTTGAATCTTGGAGCAAAAAAAACACGAAAGAGATGTAACCTGTGTGTGATTTGAAATTTTAATAATGATCCTATTTGTAGGGGGATTTGTAGGCGTTAAGAATTCCTCAATTATGAATCCTGAAAAGAGTACAAAGTCGTTAAGTTACATAAAAGAAATTTGAATTCTATTTGCCTTTTTCAGCTGCAGTATTACCACACATCCCCGCAATGATAGTGTTAAAGGAGATTAATCCTTAACTTTCCACTACCACTCTATAAATAATCATTTTAACCTGTTAACCCCCACATATGGAAATTGAAACTAGTCCAAAATCAAAGTACTTAAAGACCTTAGTTATTAAGTGCATAATAAGACAATTAGTTCTCTGATTTGCCATACTTGCAGCAGAAGACTTCAAAATCATTGTGACAAAAAAAAAAGAGAAATTGTTATTAATCAGTGTTTTCTCCTTATGTTGATTTGCTCTCTTATGATTATTATAAAGGACTTTTAATTTAATTTTTCATACTTTACAGTTTTCTTCTGATGTTGTTTCAAGCTTGCATGAATGACGAATTTACAAATTAGAACCACTGATACATAACAAGAAGCTCTATTGAAAGTTGTCTGTCATGCAGTGACAATAAGTCACCGATTATGATAGGACATATTTATCCTGTAAAGGGTGAGGTGCATATCTTTTTTCGCCTTTGTTACCCTACCCCAGATGAATTTGTATGGTTGGATAATATCTTAACATCATATTAGCAATTTCACACACATTCAGTTTTACATTTTTTGGGAAGTGTCACTAGAAAAGAGGTCTCGGTAGTTTTCCCAATGAAGGTTTCATATTTAAGGAAAATGATTCCATGCCCCCTGGGAAAGATTCAAAATTTTATATATGAATTCTACGAACGTTAAATGAATGTTCATGACCACAGAACATTTTCATGAATTTCAAGAACAGGTTCATCAACATCAAGTACAGGTTCATGAATAAATCAATGAAACTGTTCTTGATATTCATGAACCTGTTCTTGATGTTCATGAATATATTCATAAAATTCATGAACATGTTGAAAACAGCTTTGTGGCCTTAGTGGTGAAAGCCTAAGAACTTGGAATCACAGGGCCCCTTTCCGCGTGGGTTCAAATCCTGGGGATGTCATTTGAATTTTCGTGAGAGGCAGTCTTCTTATGGACTTACAGAAAGCCAATGGTTCTACTTGGCTTGGATTTAAGTATGGGGTCTCCCTCCATCATTAAGAATCGGGTATCGCAAAATAAATGAAATAATGTTGACACAATGTAAAGACACATATATAGATGTGATCGAATGTGTAAACATGTCATTTATTGTACATCTGTATCAGGGAACCAATTAAAGAACAGAACCAGTAATCTCATTATGTTTAGCAACATTTTAACATGCCCACTAGGAGAATGTATATAACTACGCCAGCAAAGTGTACAAGTCGAGACAGATTAAAAGCATGCTAGATATTTTTTTTTTGTCGATTTGAAGAAAATAGAATATAGGTCACCCAGACTGTATCATGTTATGTACGCCCTCCTGAATTATTCACTCCCTCACTCTGTCTCAAAGCATTTCTGTCTGAAGAGTTGAGACTTCATTTGATGATGATTCACCTCACAAAATAGAAAAAAAAAGTGTTACTTTATGAATATTATAAATTTTTCAATGCTTTTAAAGATAAATCAAAATCATTGTAGCAAACGAGGACATATATGTATATGCAATGATCATGATTGTCCAAATTTTTTATGCACCTTTTGGCCTAATGCAGCTCAAAAACAATTGAGACAAAATAAAAGAAATTGTTAAATATGAACATTGTTTTCTTTGGTGACGAGCAATTTTTCCTTTTCACACAATGTTTTCTGCCCTATCAGAAGATTATTTTCCGATTTCATCACCTTTTGAAATGTCGTCTGCAAACTCTTTCAATTTGGGACAGTCGAAAATTTGTTGTTTGGGAAAGGGTTAACAGAATTTCAGTAACATCATAGCTTGATTTTCTGGATTTCTCAGAGCTATTGTCCTAGGACACTCCTTGTTAATTTCTGAAAAATGTGCCGGCGGTGAGGATTGAACTTAGGACCCTGTGTAACAAGACCTGATCATGCACCTACCTGTAACATCACACTTGCTTATAATCATGCAGGAAGTCAATTTTTGAATAGCCAATCAAACCCTCTGATAAATGTTTGTAATTGTTTTCTTTTTGTTAATGATTTATTACTGGTAATAAATGTTCTTTTGGCAGGCATGGTAGGACTTGAATGATTCAAAACATTGGTTCAAAGCTGAAGAATAGTTAAAACGGGATGCATTGCCTAATATATATGTCTTTTCTTGCTTTCATGAAGTATAATCTTTCAATCCTAATAGCTGCATATTGAAGATAAATTAAAACTTAACTTGTCACCAAGCTTTAGTGTTACAAGCAATTTCTCCTTTTTGCATCAATGCTTTTTCAATCTATTCACATATCACAACAGCACAACTGCAAGGTTTTTCACACTTTTACAAAGCTTTTCCGAAGTTGTCTGGTTTATATGAAATAATGTCTTCTGCTGGTGGTAAAGAGTTAACCCATTACCAAACAATAACAACATTTCCCCACTTTGTTGCAGACGACTCTAGAAAGCATTGTAGGAAAAGGAAAAATTGCTCATAAAGAGCAATTTTTCGCTTTCCCACAAATTTTTCTTTCCTATCAAAAGACAACTTTCCAATTTCATCACGTTTTGTAATGTCTTCTGCAAATGTTCATGGAGCTCATAATTTGGGACAGTCAAAAAGTTGGTGTTTGGTAAAGAGTTATAAATTACTCTAGTCAGGTGAGAGTAGGTAATTCTTGGAAATATGGAATGAAGGTACAGAACAGAAATAATTGGGAATAAAAATATTATATGAGGATTAACAGAGGCTGATATAAGTTGCTTGCCGAACTTATTATAATCCCGTTCCTTTGCCAAACATTTAACGTTATAAAATAGATGCATTTGGTCTCTGATGCGTTGGAGGAATTTTCATTTTTGCTGAAATAATACAGGGTAAACCCCATATGGGATCTTTTAACTTGTCCAAATTGCAAGCAAAGTAGATGGCAAAAAAAAAATGAAAGTTTCACATTTTCTCTATTGTATTTGATAGAAATCATTGTGATGAAAAAGAAGAATTGCTCATCAGGATAAGGAACGTTTCATTATTCGGTCTTAAAGGTTTTAAAGGTGATTGCACACAGATGTGAGGAAATTTGGATTTTGAAATTTCCTGAAAACTGAACAGCAGTTGTACATGTGTATGGCATGCACTAGAGAAAAGCCGTTAGAAACAAAATTTGTTCATGAATAAGATTAAAGAGTCTGCAAATGATGAATTTCCAAGTATGTATATCCAAAAGCAATGCAACAGTTTTTAGTTCTTCTGAATTAAATTGTACACTCTTAGATATGTTGACATTTCCTGAACTAAATATGCCTTGAATTATTACTGTTAATTGTATGTTCTATAACAAAATATGTAAACTGTATTGTTTCAATGGCGTCTTTATTTTGATTTTCAAATTATTTCATTTGTAAAGAAGCATGCAGCTTTAAAGTCTTTCACATCAGATCCATTAACATGAGATTAACCCATTACTAAACAATAACAACTTTTGACCACAATGTTGCAGACGACTTGGAAAACATTAAAGGAAATTGAGAAATTTCTCTTCTTGAGCAATTTCTCCTTTTCCCACAATGTTTTCTGCCCTATCAGAAGATTATTTTTCAATTTCATCACATTTTGAAATGTAGGCTGCAAACTCTGTCAATTTGGGACAGTCAAAAATCTGGCGTTTGGTAAAGGGTTAAACCATCCAGCTCTCAAGAGTAGTTGAAGTTCTTTTTTTCTCAATTGAATGGATAGCAACATACCATAATGTTGTAGATGCATTTTGTGGTTATGTTTATCTGTAGCCTCTGTTTCAATATTGTGAATAATTACCAAGGTAGCGCAGGTTAACCCTTAAGCAAACAATAACGACATTTCACCAGTTGGTTGCTGACGACTCTTGAAAACATTGTGGGAAAGGGAGAAATTGCTTGTAATGAGCAATTTATCCTTTTCCCACAATGTTTTCTATCCTATCAGAAGATTAGATTCCAATTTCATCTCATTTTTAAATGTCGTCTGCAAACTCTTTCAATTTGGGGCAGTCGAAAATTTAGCATTTGGTAAAGTGTTAAATGTATATTATTTCGGAGTTAAAAAAAAAAAGATTCCATAGGGGGTTGGAGGTTTGCCAAGACAAGATATTTATATCTCACTTCTTACCAAATCATTGTATGTCACTCAATTTATCAAAGGTGTTGCAATATTAATGCAAGACATCACTCATGTTTTTTTTTATTTTTTTTTTTGTATTTGATAAGTCTTTTTCTCATTTTGATCCTGCTTATAGCTGAAGAAGTCTAAATATATATAAAGCAGTGAATGTTTTATTCATGCAAGCTTCAATTACAGGCACCCAATTGCCAAATTCAAGAACTTATTCATGAACTTCCTGGTCATTCATGAACAATGAATTGGCATTCATGAACACAAAGCTGCTCTTAATTTGTTGGTGAATTATAATAAATATGATCATGAACATTAAGGACATGTTCATGAACATGTGCTTGAATTTAATGAAAGAGTTCTGTGTTCATGAACTGCTATTTAATGTTCATGAACGATCACCAAGTTCATAAGATAAGCTCTTTTCTCTCATTTCGATCATACTGATAGCTGCAGAAGTCTGTATAGTTGTGGAACTTTTATTTAATGCAAACTTCATTTTTAGGAAAGCTCTAAACATAACTGAAATAATGCTGATGCAATTTAAATCACATATAGATAGAAAAAAATGACATAAGTAAGTTGATCTTTAAAAGAAATTTCTCCATTTTCAAAGTCTTTTTACTGTGTTCTAAATTTGAGTCAAATATTATAAAAGAAAACTTGCCATCTCTTTCAATTTCTTGACTGATTACGACAAAGTTCAACAAGAAGAAAACGGGTTAATAATTTCACTTGCTATAATTACCGGCGTTAAAATTACAAAATTTGAGGCCTAAGTACCCTGTTTTCGAGCTATTGAATTTTACAAATGAATTGGCACATTTTTAGCTGCGTCCATAAAGATTTAAAACTGTTATTCTTTCTTCTGATAATTTAACGCTGCAAAAAACTTATGAATTACAGCTCGGCACTGTTAATTAGCTAAAGTAAAGATTTGAGGACAATTTGCTGCTCTTATGTGAAAAGGAAAAGACGTTTCGTTAGGGCTACCCCTTTATTCCATGTTTGTCAATACCAATTTATTTTCAACTGCTTACCTTTTACATCAGATTTTATGGCTTTCGTTAAAAAAAAAGCAGCATGGGCGACAATCACAAAGTATTTATAGGTATTTTTTCTTTGATATATTGCAGAAAATGATTGGGAAAAAGCAGAAAAGTGTTGGTTTCTTATGTCTTCTTTTGCAGTGCATCAAACTGATCAAGAAATCAGTAAATGTTGGTTTCCTCTTTCCTCTTTTTCGATTTGTTTCTAGTTTGCAAAAAGAGAATTTGCTCCTGATGAGCATAATTCCCTTCTGACTTATAATCTTTCCTTAATTCATTACTTAATCCAGGTCACTTAAAATACCAATATAGCTGGCAAGGATTAAGACCATCATAATAAAATGAACCTTCTTTGCAAATTTTCCTTTTTCTACATTGATTCAAATGTTGATTGAATGAATTGTACAGGTTTGCTTGCTATCATTATTTAATATATATTACAAGTTAGCTAACCTTTTAACCTTGAAATACCTTGTTTTGCCAGATGATGAGAATTACTTTAAAAATCACTGTGACTTAAGTATGAATAGCTCCTTAGGAGAATTCTTTCCAATACCATTATGAAAAAGAAGTATTTTAATTGCTATATTTTGTTTTGAATTTCAACTACGCATAAGTCTCATTATGGGAAATGGGTACTTATGTATTAGTTTGTTCTGCATCAACAATGATCCTTACAGAAGTGTTTGATAGAAATTGTTTTGGGAAAAGAGGAAATTGCTTATATGTTCAATTCCTTAGTTTCATATAACAATTGTTAATTGCATCTGCAGTAGAAACAATTTCGAAAAATCCAGGAACTGTTCAGTAATCGGTTCTTTGTGGAATCATTTGTTCTCAAGATGAATTTGATTGTTTTTTATTTCAACAAATGAAAGCAGTCGCAATCAGCATTTACGGGACATTTTCAACTCGTTACTCCTAGTCCTAACATAGTTATGGAATTAACCCGTTATGTAACCGCAAATTTTCACTTGAACCAAAGGCAAAGAGTTTGCCGTTGACAATTAAAGATGTAATGGAATGCAAAGTTCCTGTGATAAAGTAAATTTAAAAAGAACTGTGTTAAAAAGGAGAAATTGCTAAAAATTGAAATTTAAACCCTTTACCAAAGGCCAAGTCTTTGTCTGTCCCAAATTGAAAGAGTTTGCAGACGACATTTCAAAATGTGATGAAATTGGAAAAAAAATCTTCTGATAGGGCAGAAAAGACTGTGGAAAAAGGAAAAAATGCTCGTTATGAGCAAGTTCTCCTTTTCCCACAATGTCTTCCAGAGTTGTCTGCAACAATGTGGTAAAATCTGGTTATTGTTTGGTAATAGGTTAAGCAATTTCACCTTTTCACACAATAGACACCCAAGACATTTTGAGCAACCACTTCAAAAACCTGGGCCTGGTTGGTGAAGAATTAATTGAGCTGAATTTAAATTGGTTACTAATTGATTTTGCTTATTACTGTTGCTAATTTCTATCCAATTTTAGAGGTTGGTTCTTTTACAAGCCCCTTGGTAATATGTTATCAGGAGATGGTACCGATTAGTTCTTTGCCCATTTTCTCATTTATGTAAATTTGTGACCGGCCTAAGGCTAACTTAAAAGATGCTCCAACAATACATGACAAATAACATAACATAATTCAAAACCTTTTTCTCTATGGAAATGGATAGAAATCATTGTGACAAAAGTACTATTATATCAATGTTTTTAGCAACATGTTTCATATGTGATACTGCATTAGTTGGGTCAAGGTGATATTTTACAAAGCAACCCCTAAAAAAGATTCAAGAATTTATTCATGAACTTCATGAACATTCATGAAATTTAAGTCGACAAGCCATTCATGAAAAAAAAGCTGTTCTTAAATTGTTCATGATTTTCTAGACAATTAATGATCATGAACATCAAGAACAGGTTTATGAATGTACTCATGAACTTGTACTTGTTCATTTTGTTTAATTGTTTTCAAAAAGATGTTTGATTAATAAGCAGAAAAGGGTTTACACATGAAAAGGATGAGTCGCAAGATGGCCCATTTCTTTTTTTGTTGCAAAGTGAAGGGGTTGTCATACAAGGAGTTCTTGTAGGAAAGATTTTAAGTTAATATACCTTGAATAGATCAATTAAAACTTCAATTCTATTTGTTTACATTGAATTTGAAATGAATGTTAGATCAGTTATACATTATTGAGAGAGCTTTGCCGGTTACTTTAGCTATTTAACTATTTACCATGCTGTCTCGGAATTTTCAGTGTTGAATCAAGATAACTTTTTGATACATTATGGGAAGTAGGCATATGCGATTTATAACTTCGCCAACAATCGTTTTCGGCCTACCAAATCACATTTCTTCATTTCTTTTTTGGTTTTGATTACCGGCTGCAATCCCTTGCGAACGATTCAGGAACTTATTCATGAATGTTAAATGGCTATTCATGAATACAGAACTTGTTCATGAAATTCAAGAACATGTACATGAACATCATGTGCAGATAAATAAATACATTCATGCACCTGTTCTTGATGATCATGAACATGTACTTAAAATTCAAGTTAGAAACAGCTTTGTGTTCATGAATTGCCGCAAATATTCATGTATGTTCATAAACATGTACTTGAAATTCATGAACAAGTTAGGAACAGTTTTTTGTTCATGAATGGTCATTAACGTTCATAAATGTCCTTGAAAATGTTCATGAATTTTACACAGGGGAAAAGAGCATGTCTGTGTTATGTTTTAACCCATTTTCTCATTATGACCTCTGCAAAAGATTCAAGAACTTATTCATGAACTTCATGAACTTTAGTGAATGTTCATGAATGAGGTCTTGAATATTTCACAGGGGTCGGTATTCTAAGACTTTCATCTAACCTGTGCTATATGAAATGAAGGGTTTTCTAAGTGGCTCTATCTATATTGATGTAGCATTCGGGGGTTCCTAGATATCTTAACAGACAGGAATACAGATTAACACAGTTTATCAGCATGTTTAATCCACAGGAAAAGACAACAATTTCAGAACAATGCCTGCCCACACTGGCTCCCTGTTGGTATTAACTACCGGCAAGGGATTGAAAAAAATGGCCCCTTTTTTAAAACCTATTACTTTAGAGTTAACCCTTATGAAGCTGTAACCGACTTCATCTTTAATCAAATAGGTAAGAGTACTGTATTCTAACCTGTATGCTAAATTGAGTATCTTTCCTCATCAAAATTAAGCTAATTTTTAAGGTTTTGGAAAGCAGACAACACAATAATCTATTCTTAGAGAAAATTACCCAGCAGTATAAGGGTTAATAATGCAAAGATGAATTTTTGCAAATGATAAGGAGTTATAAAGATGACCCCTTTTTTTCATTCATGAGTGTATTTAAACAAGGCTTACTGAGCAATATTTCCTTGTGTCAGTCACAATGAGATCTATTCAACACCAAACAAATCTTTCACATTTCCTATTCAGTGATTGTGATTAGCAGAAAGTCATTAATTGTGATGAATCATAGACTTTAATTTTTGGGATCCTTATTTTTGATCTCTTACCAGATAGAATTCCTCACATGGTTATAATGGATAATGGGTAATATTAGATTATTAATTAAAATGTTAGACATTTGACTACAAAGCCATAGATGTACTAGTATATAGTGTAAGGGAAGTAACTCTGAAGTTATTGCTTTTGTATATAATGCAAAATGCAAAAATAAGTTGCACACATTTTTGGAAAGTATTGAACATCTTCTTGATAAACTTTTATCGCTTTGATGATATGGAAAAAGTGTTTGAAATGGCATTACCAAAAGATGTAATCAAAGATCGAATTAAAGGCAAGACAGAATTATGCTCATCTTAATCAAAGTATATTATTCCTTTGTCGCATTGTTTTGAATCTTGTCTGCAGTGATTAGATGTAAATGCGTTAAGATTTTAATTTGTTTGCTTCATCGGTCTATCTATACGAAAATTGTTGCGATAGAATTGTTGTGTTATTCAAACTAATTTCACTTTTCATCAAGCGATAAGATCAGGAAATTTGAAAGAATGCATTTATCAAGGAACTCTGGACAGATTATTTCTCCAGAATGAACGAGCCAGTCTCTGTTTACACTTTCTCCATAATACCTCATTTTACAGTATTTATGACTGAATTCTCTTAACCCTTTCCCAAACACAAAATTTTCCACTGTCCTAGAGAGTTTACAAACGACATTTCAAAATATGGTGAAATTGGAAAGTGATCTTCTGATAGAGTAGAAAGCATCGTGAGCAATTTCTCCTTTTCCAGCATTGTTTTCCAAGTCGTCTGCAACAAAGTGGTAAAATGTCGTTATTGTTTGGTAATGGATTAAAACCTGTGATTAACGATAATGTTGTTTCATCTTATGAAAAATTTATCCTTTTGCCACAGTTGTTTCTATTCTATGTCTTATAGGAAATATATCTTTTCCTTGCTTTTTTTTCGTCACATAATCAAGTGGAAACATTGTGAAAAAAGAAACTTAAAGGCCTGTTAAGTAATATAGTCAAGATTCTAAGGCCACTGAATACTCAGTATGTAAGTCATCCAAGAAGCTGAATGACTTACATAATTGATTATTATATAAAGCTGTTTGTTGTCTTATAAACCTGGGTACCGTTTTACTAAACAGTTTACGCTTAAGATTTGCGTAAGTCTAAAACAACAATTCCTCTTATTTCAATATTGGACGAAGCAATATTGCAAAGTGACACATCATTGGAATCGTCTCTCCGAGACGCTTCCAATGAAGTGCCACATTGCAATATTGTACTTTCATTGAAGATACTATCCATGTTTATCAATTATGACTTACGCGAACATTTTCCTTAAGTTGTTTAGTAAAACAGGCGTCTCTGTTTCCTTTTACTCTATGTCAAGTAAAACAAGATAACGTCTTCTTGGTACAATTGTCTTTTATAAATTTTCCAAATATTTGATGTGTTTATAAGAAGTTTTTTCAAGATTTAATGAAATAATGTCTATGCCAAATTCCTTCTTCATCATAAGTCTTAAATAGTTCATGGTCCCAGACAATTATAATCTGGCTTCTTGGATGAGATGTGTTTAAACATTTCTGGGGAGGTATATTGGGTGCCTTATCCAAAATAGCAGCTTGAATGTTTATATAATTGATTGTTTTCTGACTGTGAAACTTTCGTAGTCTGGCCAAAATAATCAGCTGAACCGAGCAATGAATGGTCCCTCGAAAAACCTAGTTTTTAACCCTACCCAAACAACAAATTTTCGACTGTGTCAAATTGAAAGAGTTTGCTGACGACATTTCAAAATGCGATGAAAAGTATTCTTCAGATAGAGCAGAAAACCTTGTGAGAAAAGGAGAAATTGCTCTTAGCAAGCAATTTCTCCTTTTCCCATAATGTTTTAACATGTGGTTTGCAACAAACTAGTCTAATGTCGTTATTGTTTGGTAATGGGTTAAACAGTCTTCCACACCAAATGCAAGAACTCTGCTTTGCATAAACAGTTCTCTAAGTGGACATACCAGAGGTAAACACAATTTTCAACAGTATTTAAGTTAAATCACTGCTGTCAGTGCACACACTCACAAAGGATTGTTCTTGGCATTTCTCGCTGTCAGGTACTGAGTACTAATCCTTGCTAGGAACAGACTATAAAACATGATTGATGAGTTGTCAAAGGCAAATGAATAAATTCTCAACATGTGCTCATTAGATGAATTATTTTTCTTCCTTTCCTACAATATTTATATTTTATATTCTTATCTAATAAATCATATGATAGAGATATATTTGGGAACCAATGGTTGACTTTTTAGGGAAAAGCTGGGTAATGGCATTTTGACTTCTTAGAGAAAAGCCATGCAGAGGCATTTGGAATTTATTTGAGGTTTGCAGCTGACTTATTGAATGCCATTGGTTCTACCTGGTTTGACCAGTCCTTATAGGCAGATAAATGTTTGGGGTCTAACTCCATCAATGTGAGTAGCCATCAAATTATAACTGAAACAAGGTTGATGTGATGTTAATCCCATTTAAAAAGAATTAATCATTGTAAAAACATAAAACAGATAAAGATATTAAGGCCTTTACTTCATGATGCCTCTTTTTCATCTGCTACAGAATTCTTGTCAACCCTCTTTAACAAAATGATGAATTGCTCACAATTTGTCATGAAGGCTTTTACGTACTCACTTTAAATGTACTATTTCAAGCAATTGTTTGTTCTTTACTGCTACCACCAAAAACAGGATGGTCACATATTTTCATTATGGAGGCTTCTCGTATTTACAAAGATAAAAGGAAAAGAGAAAAATCACCCCTGGGTTTAGTGAGTATGTAATATCATATAACAGACTTGTCCCTCCTACTATGTACTGATGTTTAACCTCAGATCACTCACTCAACGTTTGTGTACGGGCAAGATTTATCTCACGCTTTCATGACAGATAGGGGAAAAAATATAATGAAATTAGTTTAAATTTTCATTGAATTGGGATTGAGATTATATCAACTGCTACATGTCAACTAGAATAAATGTTTATTAACCCTTAGAATGCTGGGTAAATTTCTATAAATAGATTTTTCTGTCGTCTGCTTATATATCTGCTTAATTGTGACGAGGAAAGGTATACTCAGAGTAGCAAACAGGTATGACCACAGGCCAGCCGCCAATATACTTGGTGGTTGGCCTGGATCCATCCTGTTTGCATAAGTATGAAGTATAAGTTTCAGCATTTTAAGGGTTAATGAAATTGTGCCACTTAATTTCACCTTAATTTGACAATGTACTGGCCCGTCAAGTGACTATGCAATTTTGGACTGTCCCAAATTGAAAGAGTTGGCAGTAAACATTTCAAAATGTGATGAAATTTGAAATCAATTGTCTTATAGAGCAGAAACATTTGGGGGAAAAGGAGAAATTGCTCATTTAGAGCAATTTCTCCTTTTCCAGCAATGTTTTCCAGAGTCATCTGCAACAAACTGGTCAAATGTCTTAATTGTTTGGTGATGGGTTAAGACATCATTTAGCCCCAACAAAGTAGTATCAGCTGTGTGCATATTGATAAATTACTTACGTGTTGTCGTTCAGAAATGATTCGCCTCCTCTCGCTTATAGACATCTTCATTTTCTTCCCTGAAGTCAGAAAACAATCTACTGCTTGAAATAATCAATGATATGTCGCAATTGAACTATAAACGCTGTATGTCCAACAACCTTTCCCTTTCTGCTGATCTTGTCTCCGAGTTCGGGAGCTAGCTTTAAATGTGTTTGGGTAATGTCCTCCTGATATGGGTTTTAAGTTGTTTTCAATGTTCAAAGTTCTCTCCCAGTGAACAGACGTAAGTTGTTGTTTATGAACAAAAGGTTGTTCTTGAACAGTTACATCATGAATTTCAAGGACTGGTCATGAACACCAAGAATGAATTCATGTCTATGTTTGTGTCCGCGAATACCTTCTAGAACATATTCTTGAAATTCATGAACATTTAAAGAATTGACTATTTTCATGAATGTCATGAAAAGAAAAATTATAGTATGGGAACATAAAATTTTTCTTATACTTGTTCATGAACATTTAGTTCTTGAATTCTTTGCAGGGATATATCAGCCTTCTTTCAGATGGATATAGATAGCAGCCGATTTGGAGCATCATTGAGTTTGCTCATGTACTTAAAGTTCATGAACATGTTCTTGAAATTCACAAAATGTTCTGTGTTCATGAATGTCAATTTAACATTCATGAACATTCATGAATAATTTTTTTGAGTCTTTCACAGGGGAAGTAAGCAAGGGAATTTCCCCTGTTATGTATATATATATATATATATATAACTCTGTTTATATGCATTATTAATGGTCTAGGGTGTTGGGTGAAGAGAAAATTTCTCATTGTCATTTTTCGATATCGGAAAGATTCCCCAGGAAAACCACCAGTTTGTTTGTGCTGAATTTTTTATAAGCCATATCATATGGCCTTTAACAGGCTTAAGTCTGTAATTACTTTAAACATCTATAATATCGGTAGAAATTGTAATTTAGAACTTTGTCAGTACAGAGTTTATTTAGTTGTTTTGGGGCTCTACAATATGAAATATTTGTTTTATCTGGGTTTTCGTGGTTTTTACATTGTTTTAACAATTCTTCTATTCTATATTGCAATACACAGTCTATCATGGAAGAATGTAGATGAAATCTGTAGACAAAGTTCAAATGAGTATTAAATGCCTTTTTAACAGAAGAAGGCATTGTGACAAGAGATGTTGTCACTCCAAACATTTATTACTGGTTGATTACTTAATGACTTTATTTTGCATTTACTCTCAGATGTAGCCAACTTTTTGTTTTATTCACTTCTCTGTCTCAAATGTTTGTACCAGGTTTTTGAGAAAATGAATGTGAAGTAGTTAATGCTTGGAAAAGAGTGACAAACCATGAATTTGGAAACTGGGAAAAGAAATAGTTATCCTTTATTTTTGATTTACTAAACTATCGAAGTTCCTCACTGTTGTACAGATTTCTTAATCAAGATCATTACATATTTACTGAAGAGGCAAAAGCACAACATCAACAGTTATATCTAAATGCTGGAAATGATGGTGTTAAAAATTCCTTAATACTTAATTTTCAGCAATTTTCTAGAGCTTTCGGCCACTTATCATAGCCTTTGTTGATACATTCACCAAGGGTAAGTTTTAAAAGGGGTAGGATCTCCTAATCCTTTATATTTAATGAAATGAAAGGACAGCTTTGACAGCATCCTGAGAAAGAGAAAGAAAACCCATGAATTTATTGTTATGAAAAGTTGAAACATATATAACATTTTGACAAACAAAGAAAATGCTCACAATGAGCATTTGCTCTGTTTTTCACAATGTTATTAAGGCAATCATCATTTGAGAGCCCATTGTTGAATGTGTCAGGGATCTGAATTAACCCTTTACCAAACACCAAATTTTCAACTGTCCCAAATTGAAAGAGTTTGCAGACGACAAATTGTGATGAAGTTGAAAAAAAATTGTGGGAGAAGGAGAAATTGCTTGTTAAGAGCTATTTCTCCTTTTCACACAATGTTTCCGAGAGTCGTCGGCAACAAACTGGTCAAATGTCGTTATTGTTTGGTAATGGGTTAAAGGGATAAGGCAGGGGACTATTCTATAGGGAATACCCTGAAGGCTAAGTTCACCACCCAAATATTGCCATTCTGACCTTTCACCTCTGGTTGTACCCCCACAAACTATTTACAGGCCAGGAGAGCTAGAGCGATAGACAGAGCCCTGGCCCTGGAGCAAGCATAATAGACAAATAAATATTGGGGGGCAAATAATCTCTCCTCTCTCTGACAATGAGCCGGCAATAAAAACCGTAAATTATTTGTATCAAATACTGTGGCTGTTTGCCTATTAGCTTAACACATCGGGAGAAGTGATGTATTTATTAAGCGGGCCGACACACAAACATGGAGTTCTAACATGGTTCGTAGTGGATGGTAGCATGCATGCATGCATGTGGATAGGAAAAATCCTTAACTACATATGTTTACCAGTTTGTTGCAGACATCTTTGGAAAACATTGTGGGAAAAGGAGAAAATGCTCATAATGTTCTTAAATTGTTCATAAGCTTCAAGTACATGTTCATGAAAATCAAGAACAGGTACATGTGTTCATGAACCTGTTCTTCATGTTCATGAACATGTCCTTCAGTTCTATGAAAATGTTTTGTGTTCATGAAAGGATGTTCATGAATAAGTTCTTGAATCTTTTAATGAGTTATTCTAGTAATAGTACTAAATTTACCTTGAACCTCATATTTATATTAACATGTAAACACTCTAACCACAGAAAAGAAACAATTGGGACAAAATGATGAAAAATGCTCACAATGAGCAATTTCCCCTTTTGTCTAAAAGTGTCTACCCAACATCTCAAAGTAATTCAAAGTTTGACTATCATTGTCATTGCTTTCAAACTGGTCCTTTCATTAAATCCCACATTAAGAGAAAAAGGTTTAATTCATTACCAAACAATAATGACATTTGACTAGTTTGTTGCAGACGACTTTGGAAATCAGTGTCGGAAAAGTAGAATTAACCAGCAATTTCTCCTTTCCCAACAAAGTTTTCTGCCCTATCAGAAGACTATTTTTCAATTTCATCACTTTTTTAAATGTCGTCTGCAAATTTTTCAATTTTGGACAGCCGGAAAATTTTGCATTTGGTAAAGGATTGAAGAATTAGAACTCGATGAAACCAGTCCACTTTTTCACAGGAGCCTGTTTGTACTAATATTGATGCAATGAAAGATTGCAACATATTAAAGCAGCAATACATAAACATCATGCAACGCTTTACAATACCACTGTTTTAAATCTTGGATTAGCGGGGAAAGTTTGGAACTGTATTTGAGAAAGGAATCGCTTTTTTCCTCTCTACTGTCAATGATTTTTAACAATTCGATTTAATTTAACATATTTGTTTTACATCGATTGTGAAGGAAGCTTAAAGATTGTTAAAAGCCACTCTCAATGACTGCTCCTTTGATACTAAACCAGTACTTGCGACGGTTTATGGGTTAGTCCCGGAAATTTACACCTCGCCTAATGGGGATTCGAACCCGGGACCCTTAGTACAAGAGGCCACGCTCTACCGCTGCACTAATGTTGCCCACACAGATCTGAGGATCATTTCCTGCAATTGTGCTTAGATTTGAACAACCATTGTGGTAATGAAAGTTTGTGGTCTTCCAAGCAAATTCAAATTTAATTTGTTTGTGCGAGTGACTTCTGGTTTATCCGAATGATTTGAAAGTCTTTAAGAGCATAATGAATAAATAAATCTATCTATTAATTATGAGGATGAGTGCATTTAAAGATTTTAAGCATTTAAAATCTGACTATGATAACTCAATCGAGGCACTTCAGATCTCTATAGAAAACCTCTGAGGTATGGAAATTAATTTCTCGTAATGAGCAAGTAATCCTTATGCCACATTCTTTTCTAGCCAATATCATAGAGATGTATCAATCTTTCCTTCCATCTTTTCTGTCATTTGCTGTTTCTTTTAATTCGGGTAAGGTACAAGTTGTCGTAACAGGGAATGTGTTCCAGTGCAGTATCTAACAAAGGGTTAACTGGTTTAAAGCAGATAGTAGTCTCCTTGCTTCGACAGCTACATTGTTTGTCAACACACGACTATGTGATCTGAACAATCAGCAAACAAGATTTCTCCCCTTTACATAGTCAACTATGCATCCAATTGCTCGGTTTTAAACTCCCTTTATTCAATTTAAACCAATGGGGGATTTACTGATTGAGAGGTAGAAAATGTATTAAACGCATTATCATCTTGTTGAGTATTGTACTTATCAAGTACAGTTTTTCTGTGTTGAAATGTGAATGATGGATTGAAATCTACACGTTAATTGAATAACTCGACTTTGTAAGAGTGCCACTTAAAAGTCGATATCTTGACGGTTAAGGTTTTAGGAATTGCTCTATCGCCCACTTGAGTAGAACCCTCGGTATTCACCCTTGATCCAGTTACAGAGAGAGTTCTAACATTTTGACACATTGCAATAAAAGACGTTTCATTGGACAAAGTGGATGTTGTATTTCTCTCCCAATAATTTTGCTTTCAAATTTTGATGCACTTATTCTTTTTAATTCCAAGAGCTTCGTTGAACATTGTCGATGTAGGAGCAAGTTTTATACATGTAGTTTTCTCATAGCAGGGATAAGGATAAAACTGTTTATTCACAAAACATTGATACAAACAAGAAGTCGAGTTACAGTGTTTTGTTATTGGTCAGTAATAGCCTGTTATATAGTTGTCAATTAGTACTCAGAGTTTCTCCTACCATATCCTATGCTATATTTAACTCATTATAACCTGATATTTAATCAAAATGCTGCATGTCAAAATAAAACTTCAGTAAATTTAGGCATTTTATTTATTCATAATGAAGATTCTTGTAAAAAAAATGGACTTAAGCTCTTTAGGTCTTTGGGTATGCAATCTCTTCCACCATAATATTTTTATCCATGATATGAAAGGAAATACACTTGTATCTTACAAAATTTTCAATGGCAGTCTTGTTATTCTTTTCATAAATGCATAAATTGATGAAATAATGATTAGTAGTAATGACTAAGTAGTTTATGGCAAATCTGTAGCAAAAATCCTTCACAACTATGTAGGATATGAATTGTTGTATGGAACGAATAAATGGGTGCGAAAAACTTGTATTCCTCGAGGGAGCTATCATTTTCAATTGTAGTTTGCATTTTCAATTGTCATTTGCAAACATTTTTATCATTTTTGGACATAGGAGCAAGGGTGTTGGGTTAATCGAGGGGCCCATCATCCCGCTGATGATTGGGTATTTTGTGTCCATGCTGTTCACATGGAGTGACTAATACTGACAGCTGAAAATTAATAATGTCATCGTTGAAACCAAAAGATTGTATCGGCTCTAATAGAGCTAATGAGGTACAACCTTGTGGTTTTAGGGGGTGCTCGGGGTGGTGATATGCAGCATTAAGGACCATTCTTGTGTAAACTTTCAGTACTTTGATTAAGTGACAATGAAAAACGGAATATTATAATGGGGTATTTAAACAAAGAAAGACAACTCACAGTTGTTTCCAGTGGCTTGGCTGGGTTTTGCTGTATCTGCTACAGAAGACTTACAGAATGTTTGTGACATAAGGGAGTTTTTCCTGTTATATAACTGGGGCCCATTAAAGGCGCCTTCCCAATTAGAGACTTCAAAGTCACACCAGTTTTTTTGTTTCCAAAGTCAGCAGTTTCATGTTACATTTTTCAAAAGTAAGTACACCTAGGTCTTTTCCTAATTTATTGAAAAAAGTTGTGGACACAACCTTAAAAAAGATAATGATGTGTTCCCTATATGGTATCAAGAGTGGGGTCCATTAAGAGTAATACCTCTAAGAAAGATTCAAGAATTTATTCATAAACATTTAATGACCGTTCATGAACACATAACTTTTTCGTGAAGTCCTAGAACAGTTTCATGAACATCAAGGACATGTTCATGAACATGTATTTGAAATTCATTAACAAGCAAAGAACCGCTTTCTGTTGATGAATAGCCATTTACAATAACGCCATTTGACCAGTTTGTTGCCGACGACTTTGGAAAACATTGCAGGGAAAGAAGAAATTGCTCATAATGAGCAATTTTTTCTTTTCCCACAATGTTTTCTATTCGATTGGAGGATTAATTTCAAATTTCATTACATTTTGAAATGTTGTCTGCAAACTCTTTCAATTTGGGACAAACAAAAATTTGGCGTTTGGTAAAGGGTTAAGTGTTAGAGTTTTGAGCCCACCTGTAAATATTTACCTCTGGTTGCAGTACCTTTAGATTACCTCTATTGCTTCTATACGCTTTTCCCTCATATGTGCTCATTTAAACAAAGTATTCAGGAAATCATTGTGTCAAAGGACAAAACTACTCAAAGGCAACTTCATGTTTTAATTGTATGGTAAGTTTCTGCTGAGTATTGTTAAGGAACTTGAAAGAAATATGTTGTTGTTATTTGCCCCTGCAAAATATTCAAGACATTTTTATAACTGTTCATGAACATAGAATGGCTGTTCATGAACACAGGACTTTTTAAGAAATTTGAGAAGAGACTCATGAACAACAAGTACAGGTTCATGAATTCATGAACCTGTTCCTAATGTTCATGAACATGTACCTGGAAGTCATGAAAAAATTATAAATGTGTTAATGAACGGTCAGTTAACATTCATTATTGTTCATGAATAAGTCTGTGAATCTTTGGAAGGTGTGCTCTGGAATTCTATCTTGGACAGTCACAAAATTCCTTATGAAGAAAAGCGATAAACGCACTAAGTTTCTTCAGTTTCACAACAGATTCCTCTGTTAATTCAACCCCACCCTGCCTTTGTGATGTAGTTATATCAATAACAAAACATTTAGTTGAAATGCTATAAACTCTTTTTCTTTGTGTGGCGCATTACTGAAAATATTGATTCAATTGAATTTAATCGGAGTTTAACATCGTTTTAAAGAGATAACCCTTATAGTGCTGAAACAGACTTCATGCTTGTGCAAACAGGTTTGATCCAGGACAGCCGCCAAGATAATTCGCGACTGGCATGTGATCTAACCTGTTTGCTAGTACATTGTATCAGTATCTTTCCTTATCAAAATTAATCAGATATTTAAGTTTTTGGAAAGCAGCCGACACAAAAAACTTTTTTTTAGAAAATTACCCAGCATTCTAAGGGTTAAAGTATTAAAGTTGTCTTAAGGAAATCAGTGCATGGATGGGGGTTCATGCTTCTGGTACGTCCTGGTTACCTGAACATATTTTGTCCAAACAATCAAAGGCCTCCCAAAACTTACATGATTGATCATTTGTGAGAAAAAAAGCTGCATGGACCTTATCTGGTCCAAATCGAAAGCAAGGGCAGATAACAAATGAAGCATGAAAACATGAAAACATTTTCTTCAGAATTTTTTTAGAAACCATTGTGAGTATAAAAAGCAATTTAACCTTTCGTCACTGTGATAAATAACATCTTTTTGCAGCAAACTATTATGATGTTAAGTTTAAACTCATTTACTTTATATTGATTGTGAAACAAGTCCTCACAACTAGATTAATGACTCTCGATTCTGCTTCCTGATTTTGGATCCAACCTGATAAAAAAGATATTGTAGCCCGAAAGTTTTTGATCCAGTAAGGAAAAAATGCTTGCCATGAACATAATCATTTTTAATGCTTATGATCAAAACATTATGAAATGAATAATCCAGCTTGCGGGGCTCAATTATTAATGTGGCAAACTTAGAACTTAGAGGTCCCAGGTTCGACCCCCATCAACACTTCTGGTTTCATGGAAGAAACTTTTTGCAAGTAACTTCAGAACCCTAACTTAGTGCTGGTGGATCTATGAAAGCTGTTAAATGATTGAACAAGTATTGATATTAAAAACCATACAAAAAATAGGAATAATCATGCTATCTTTCTGGGGTTTTTTTTCAATGTGTGTCTTTTATTTTTCTGAAGTATTATATATCTGAATTTACATGTTTGCATATCTTAAGTATACATTTAGCAGATGTATAAAGACTTATTTGTTATCGAAGAAGAAATTGCTCATAATAGTCAAGATTAAGATAACAGGTAGACACAATTGCAACAAAAGAAGAAATTGCTTTCAATTTGGACTTGTTACAAAGTTCCATTGACGAAACAAATTTAATCTCCCATTACAAGAAGTCATTTTCATTCACTCAAAGGGTTGAAAGTGAAATTTTGTTAAAGCATGAAATGAACATGTAAAAAAATAAAAACGCTATGAATTCATTGAATCAATTTGAATGTAGTTAATTTTAGATCCTTTGAAACGAAATCTTGAAATTAAATTGATCTGATTTCCTCAGCCCTGTTCTTCGGGTATTTAGTCCATACTTAACTCTTTACTTTGTTGCTTTCCCATTTGATGCACCTTTTGCGACAAAATGCGACAAAATAAGTTTTTTATCAACGCAAGCAATTTCTTAATTTGTAATTATGTTTTTCTACCAAATTTCACAAGGAAATTGACATTGTTCAATACTTCATTATTGCGGCTTTTTGTGATATCATCTTTGAATAGTCAACAGATCTGACTTGAGGGAATTTGTTTATCTCTTTAATGTAATTTGTAATGGTGTGATGGGTCCAGCAAATCGATTAGTTTAGGTTATTACATACTTTCAACAATGTTTTTGTCATAATGTGGCAGTGAATGCACCTGTTCATAATAGGTTATGGTACAAGGTACATACTTCTTGACCATGCAGCATCGCACAATATTCTTTGCATGCCATTGTCTGCTTTCCCAAATGGGTGAGAGTCGATTGTTCAGTGTTTTTTGGCAAAGATGGTATGTTACATGAACTCAACAACTAAAACAATATGGACTCAGCCATGTTTTCTAACTAATAGGAAGCAAACAATTTTTGTTGTCTAGAGTAGACTTTGATCAAACATTGAACAAAAAACTGTGAAAAGAAAGAACATGTGAGAGCCCTTGATTTGACTTGCGACCCGATAATGATAATAGACCAAAAGTGACTTGGCAATGGATGTATGGCATATATGTTCATTCATTACCTGACTAAATTCATCTGTTGATGTCCCAAGACCTTAGGCACATGCCAATCACAATCTACCAATTAACAATTATCAGGATGTCTCAAAGTGTAAAATGGTGATCTTAAATTTGATTGGAAGAAAAAATCATAGCTTCTGACAAGAGGCAAATTTTGCTTTACCTTTTTACCACCTATTGCGCCGGACCACTGAAGTCCCAAAGACGCCTCCTAATTTAGCTTCGAAAAAAGTAGTTCCTTAGACCTCCAGAAAAAAAAGTAGTTCCCTAGACCTCCGTCATTAAATTATCAGATTTCTCGATTATCCAATCAGCGTTGAAGCTGTTGTTCCAGTGTAGGCGAAAACGTTATTTTGAGACGGAATCTATTGATTATTGTTTTATACAGAGGTTGTTGTTGATGCGATCTGTTTAAATGTTTCCCGGAGAATTGATGGCGTTGTCATTGGGCAGGAATAATTAACTCACAAGCACTGTCATTAGACTTCAGCTATTATTCTTTGCAATCGCTTCAATTAGCCTCCTCGGGCCAATTTAGCCACTGCTGTTCAGGGAAGCTTTATAATATCTAAAATGGATAACCCATTGCCAAACAATAAGTTGTTATCATACTTATTGAAAGAGATAGTATCTCAAGAAGGAGATATAAGAAACAGGCCATGACATTAAGAGAAATTGCTCATTATGAATAAGTGCTATACAGTCAAACTTGTGTTAAGAGGCCAGCCTATGGGACAGAGTAAATTGGCTGTTTAAGACAGGTTGGCTGCTTAACACAAATTGATTTACACTATAAATCTAACAATGGGACTTTCTGTAGTGGCTGTTTAAGGCAGGTTGGCTGCTTAAAAGGGTGGCTACTTAAGACAAGTTAGACTGTACATGTATCTACTTAAGTGACAATGATTTCCGCGCAATGCCATGCATGGAGAATATGATATTTTTTATACATTATCATGTCATATATATGTAATATTGCTATGAATTCCCTTGCAATAGATTCAAGAACTTATTCATGAACTTCATGAACATTCATGAACCTTAAATGGACATTCTTGAACATAATTAAAGCTGTTTTGAACTTGTACATGAATTTCAAGTAGAGGTTCATGAACATCAAGGACATGTTCATGAACACCAAGTGCAGGTTCATGAACATCAAGGACAGGTTCATGAACATCAAGTGCAGGTTCATGAACATCAAGGACAGGTTTATGAACATTAAGGACAGGTTCATGGGCCTGTACTTGTTTTCATGAATCTTTTCTTCTAGTTAAATAAGAAGTTCTGTGTTCATGAATGGCTGTGTAACAATCATGAAAGTTCACAAATAAGTTCTTGAATCTATCAGTTATTAAAACCAATCAAGAATTCTATTTTGAGGAAAACATGTCCATACGTGACAGCTCATTGGCCATCCTATCAAGTATACACACTGAGAGAATTATTGGTCAGATAAATAAGTTATCCAAATCGTTGGGAGAAGAATTTGCAATGTGCTGTAGCATTTTGTTTTTCGATGACTGACATGTTTATCTTTGAAGAAGCTCCTCGGGCCAATCTCCTCATGTTAACCAAAACAACCCTGGTTTCCCAGATAAAGTAATAATGATAGCCTGTTGATAGTGGGGAAAGTCATGATATATGTACAAGTACTATAAATACTGGCTTATAAAATGCCTAGGAAAACAAAATCAAAAATTTCTCGATATTATATTTAAGAAGGCTGTGCCGCAGTGATTTAATGCCAAGGAAAACGAAATCGAAAATTTCTCGAAATTATATTTAAGATGACTGTGCCGCAGGGAGAAATCACATTGTGAAGGGACAAATTTACATTTGTAGCATTGGTTTCTAACAACTTCGAATACAAACAGAAATGGTATACAGACAGAAATGATCATTTTATACTTGATATATGTGGTGTGCTTTTACTTTCAATTTGAGTGAGTCAAAACACCATTTGTTTGTTTGTTGGCAAAAGTGTTTCAGATTTAGAGCATCAGCCTCTTGTACCAAGGGTCCTGGGTTTGAATCCCCGTTTGGCAATATGAAATATCCAGGACTAACCAACAAATTGGCGCAAGTGCTGGTATAGTATCCAGGAAGTAGTCATCAAGTGTCTTCAAACAAGCTTTAAGCTTCCTTAACAATCATGGTAAAACAAATAAGGTCAATAGATTAATTGTTTTAGAAATGGAACAAAACATTTTTGACGAAAAAATATACCAGACTCTGGGGTTAATCAGTGGGATTCTGGTTAAATATGAAAGTAAAAGATGAGAGTGTGAAAGAGAGGAAAGTGGGAGCAATTATAAAGATGAATTTAGTGAGGATATGGAGGTTCATGCCAAGTCTGCAAGCCCGAATACTTGGCATTAGATCATTTGTTTATATTAACCCCTTTACTTCATAATGTGAACACATTTTGCTTTAACCCATTACAAAAGAATGACGACATTTGCCCAGTTTGTTGCAGACTCTTGAAAACATTGTGGTAAAGGAGAAATTGCTCTTAACAAGCAATTTCTCCTTTTCACACAATGTTTTCTGCCCTATTAGAAGATTGTTTTTCAATTTCATTACATTTTGAGATGTTGTCTGCAAACTTTCTCAATTTGAGACTGTCAGAAATTTGATGTTTTGTTAAGGATTAAACCTTAGAATGCACGGTAATTTTCAAAACCTTAAATATCTGATTAATTTTGAAGAGGAAAGATACTCACAATAGCAAACAGGTTAGATCACAGGCCAGCCGCCAATTTACTGGATCTAACTTGTTTGCAACAGCATGAAGTCGGTTCAAGCACTGTAAGGATAAACACACCTTTAGCGGTGAATCTGAGAAATCACTGTAACTACAGGTATTCGCAGAATTGATTGTGAACAGGTATTTCTTCTTTTGTAATAACAACATTATAATTAGCCTCTTACATACTAAAGATGTCATTTGTTTCGTATTCTTTCATTGCTGTAAGTTTTGATGTATTTTAGGTTTTTTGACAAGACAAAGAATCAAATACCAAGGCACGGTTTTAACCTTTTTCCACTAATGTAAGAAATATGTAGGGGGCAGTGCCTGAGACACCATAGATTAATACAACTGTGATCAATAAATTGTTCCAAGTATTATTTATTTAACCCTTTCCCCTGATACAGACAGCTTTGATAGCCTCTTTTTGAGCTCCGCAGAAGTGTTCTCTGCAGACGATATTTCAAATGTTGTGAAGGAAGGAGAATTCTTTCATGATAAGCACATTGTCGCTGGCGTACGACAATTTGGAGTCGAAGGGCTATGGTAATGAACTAACTATACATATTTTAATGCATGCTTTATTTTGACATTTGTTTGAATTGTGCTTTTATCTTTTGCTGCAGCTTTTTTCCGTCTGCTGCAGTGATTATTGGTCTCATATGATATCCAAAAGTTTTAAGCCCAAATCAAGGGTTTACTGCAATACTATAATATTGAGGGTTCAGCGCAATACTATAGTAAGTGCTTCACATTTGTGAAGCACTTACTATAGTCTTGCGTTGAACCCTTGATATACATGTAGTAAGTGATTCACAAACATGAAACTTTTACCATTGTCTTGCATTGAACCCTTGATATGATCTGTCATCATGTTATGCTGATGCTTTCTTGTTAATAAACTCAGCTGCAAATCCCTTATATCTTCTGTACAGCATCTGCTTTACCTTGAAATTCACATGAAATTTTGTAACTAGTCTGAATTAGGAACCCAGCAGATGACATTTTCAAAGTGTGAAACATAACAAACTACCTTAGTGATTGGTAGTGGAAACCTGGGTGACAAAATTAGATATTGCCCTTAATGAGCAGTTTCTTCATCAGTCAAATTGGTTTTAACCCTGGTTTTAATGCTGGGTAATTTTCTAAAAATAGATTTTTGTGTCGTCTACTCTCCAAAACCTTGAATATCTGCTAAATTTTAATGAGGAAGATACTTAGAGTAGCAAACATTTTAGACCACAAGCCAGCCGCCAACTTACTTGGTGGCTGGCCTGGATCTAACATGTTTGCAAAAGCATGATGTTGGTTCTAGCACTTTAAGGGTTAAAGTCTTCTGCGGTATGCTTGTCATAGTTAAAAGGAAGTAAGGGGCAATGAATTTGTATTCCCAGGGTACTTGTCAGACTGCCTGATTATATTGCGCTCCTAGCACCGAAGCTTCCTGTATTATATAATTCTGCCTCTGACACTTGGGGCCATCAGCAGACAGGGGCTATTTAGGGGTCAAATGAACAGCAAGTTGACTCCATTTTAACCCTTTACCAAACAATAACGACATTTAACCACTCTGTTGGAAACGACCCTGGAAAACATTGTGGGAAAAGGAGAAATTACTCGTACCAAGCAATTTCTCAATTTCTCCTTTTTCCACAATGTTTTCTGCCCTATCAGACGATTAATTTCCAACATTATCATATTTGGAAATGTGGTTTGGAAATCTATCAATTTGGGACAGTTGAAAATTTGGCGTTTAGTAAAGGGTTAAACCCTAAGAAACAAACATTATCCAGGAAGATAAATGGAGAGGGATTAACATAAGTAGGATCTTGTTATGTAATGCAATCAATGATTCATAAGTCAAAACTATATGTTTTGATTGTTCCAATTGGCAAGCTCTAAACCAATGGCCAACAAGTTTGAAGCTTAATAATAAATAGTAATGTGGTGACTTTGGTCCAATATCTTACTAAATCTATACTTTCTCTCTGCTAATGCTATAAATTTGAAAAAGTTGTTTTGTTAGCTGAAAAGTTCTAGAAATAGCCCTTGCAAAAGATGCAAGAACTCATTCATGATCTTCATGAAAGTTTAATGGCTGTTCATGAACACAGAGAACTTTTTCATGAAATTCAAGAATATCGTTATTATCTTCAAGCCCATGGTTCATGAGTACATTCATGTACCTGATGTTGGTGTTCATGAACCTGTTTGTGAAATTCATGTTCAAGTTATGAACAGCTTTTTGTTCATGATCAACCATGTAACATTCATGAAGTTCATGAATAAGTTTAGGAAGGTTACGGATTGATGAGCCGAGTTTTGACTCGATGACAATTTATTTCCATCTGCCTGCTGCTATAAACTCGATATCATTTATATCGTGTAAATTGTGGGAAGGGTAAAAGCAGACGTTTGATTGTCATTGAACATATTTCAAGATTGTTTTCCCTGCATTATGCTGCTTGATATATGGGGGAGAATTGATTGATCCCCAGTCCATATCAATAATTACATCAGGGGGTAGTGAACAGTTTCAATAACTGTATACTGATGTCTATGTGTGGCAGTGAAGAGCTTCTATATCGGTTTTTTACTGACATCTATGTATTCTATTTGAGCTGGCCAGAATAATGAGTTTGCCTTTCAGTCCTGTGCAGTGTTTGAAACTCTGAATGCTCATTATTCACTTATTATAAAGAACTTGTAGATAGAAATGAATTAAACAGTTGTGAGAAAACCATATCAAGAAATGATTCATGACAATTACTCAATTTACTCTAATGGTTTACAACCAATATAGCAAAAAGGACTTTATAGTTGTTATCTGGTGTCTTTTTCTGTCTGCCTTCTCACAGATTAATTTCTCCCTTTGTCATAATTATTTGCATTGAAATGTTAAAATTGATAGCATATTACAAATTGCAATAGTTTGCAGTGTACAATTGATATGAAACTGCCTTTTCCGTCAGTCGTCAGAGCAGCAGACACAGGGTATCCATGGGCTTGTTTTGCAAAGGGTTAATAGAGCATGAATCTATGTGCTGATTTGCTGGCATTATACCTCTAATTTGTTGGAATCGGTACCTCACCTGTAGTGCTTTTATACTTACCCTTTAATCCACCTTTAACCCCTTAGAATGCTGGGTAATTTTCTAAAAATAGATTTTTATGTTGTCTGCTTTGCAAAACAATAAATATTTGCTTGATTTTAATAAGGAAAGATACCTAGAATATCAAACGAGTTAGATCACAGGCCAGCCGCCAATTTACTTGGAGACTGCCTTGGATCTAACCTGTTTGCATAAGCATGAAGTTGGTGCCAGCACCATAAAGGTTAACAACTTACTCCATCTTACTTCACTTTGAACTCACATTATTCTCATGTGAGGGAATGAGTTAATCGAGGGACTCATTCTTTTTCCTATTTATTTCAAAGGAATATTATGATGGTTGCAATTTGAAAGCAAATCAAATGACGGTTGTAAAGTTAGAAAAGTAACATTCTTTTCTTGAAGCTGACGAAAAATCATTGTGAAGAAAAGAGAAATGTTTGAAATATTTGTTAAGCTTTGTAATTGTCAGTGTCTATGCTTAACCCTTTACCAAACTACATCAACATTTTACCAATGTGATGACTCTGGAAAACACTGTGGGAAAAGGAGAAATTGCTCGTATTGAGCTTAACAGAGCCCTAACCTAGTACTGTTGGATCTAGGAAAACTGTTACATAACTGAAAAATTGTTGATACAGTGTTAAACACCATACAAACAAACAAACAAATTTCTACATGCGGGGGAACAGGTCAAGAGAAATAAATACTGGTCTAACAAAACTCCAAACACTCCTCAATGGATCCTGTAATTATTCCATTAGAATGAAAGTTAGCTCCCTTAAGCACTCCAGCCAATTATTCAATAATACAGGAATCATAGGTTACCTCCCTTACCCAATAATGCCATTAACTTGAAGCCTTTGGGATGTTTACTGTCGCATCATATTCATTGTCCGCGATCAGATTGATGGGTAATGCTCGAAGACCTTTTGTGCTAGGCTCCGAAAAATCAATTGAATTCATTTTTTTTTCTGTCACTGGTGCTAGAACACTGACTAATCTTCCAATATTGAAGACAGAACTAGTTCACAATACGGCATGGTGTTGGGGAAAAAGAATCTAATTTGGTATTGGTGAAATGTGACGACCCAATGCATTAATGTGGAACACTGTTACTGATCCAAATTCAAAGCAACAGCTAGTTGAGCAGTTATCGAGTGTGAAGAATTAATTTTTGTATTGGGTTGAAGTCATTGTGACAAAAGGAGAAACTGCTTGCTGCAGACAGATTTCTTAACTCTCTACCAAACGTCAAATTTTTGACTGTCCGAAATTGAAAGAGTTTGCAGATGACTTTTCATAATGCAATGAAATTGATAGGGCAGAAAACATAGTAAGAAAATGAGAAATAGCTCCTTTTTCCCACAATGTTTGCCATAGCCATCTGCATGAAGCTGGTCAAATGTCGGTATTGTTTGGTAATGGGTTAAAGGGTCATAGTATTTATGACAATTCATAACACAAACTTTTCATACTGTCTTGGCTACTTTGAAGAATAAATTGCTTGAGGAACAGGTAGTTTCTTCTCACCATTTATTTGGCATACAAATAAGTATTTGATGTGTGTGCATCTCAATTATGTTATTTTCTGCTGTTGGTTTAGTAAGATAAGTATATAAGAGGTAACAGGTATAAACAGGTATAACTTAGTAAAAATCTTAATGAAAATGAGACAAATGGAATTTAGATTGCTAATGATCAATACAACCTTCTCTAACTCTCATTTCAATGTTAATGATTTGACTACACATTTTAAACCCTTAAATCATATTGGTTAATGGTTTTAACATGATCTGTTGTGTTTTAATTGTAAAAGGACATAGCATTGCCATATGCCTGCTGCTAAAGACTCAGCACCATCTACAAAAAGCTGACATTTGATTGTCAGTGAAATTATTTCAATATCTTAAATAAAGAAAAAAGATATTTGCATGAGGGATCAGAGCAAGACTATAAGTAAGTCTATAGTTTACTCTTTTGCTGTAGTCTTGTTCTGGACTCTCAATATACAATTAACACCCATGCAGCTAACCAATATCAAGTGTTATCTTGCTGACATTGCTAATATAATACCTTGCGAAAGATTCAAGAACTTTTTTATGGACTTTATGAATGTTTATGAACATTAATTATAGTTAATGAACACAGAACTTTTTCATTACAATTCAAAAACAGGTTTATAAACATCAGGTAAAAGTTCATGAATGCATTCATGAATCTGTTCCTGATGTTCATGTACTTGAAATTCAGCTTTGTGTTCATGAATGACCATTTAACATTCACAAATGTTTAGTTAAATGTTCATGAAGTTTATGAATAAGCTCCTGAATCTTTCTCAGGCGATTGATGCTAAGGGAAAATCTCTGGAAAGATTAGCTATGTATAGGAAAAGAGTTTTCATTGCTAGATAGTAAATTCAGGAAATAATTGAATTCCCTCTTCCAATCTGTTTTGGGGCTGATGTTGTGTAAATGAATTGTTTGCCCGAGAAAATGGATGCTACAGAAATAAACTGAGATGTCTTAGGTCTGAGGGGATCTGCGTTATAAAATATATAGGCCAACCCTGCGAAAGATTTAAGAAATTAATTAACGTTCATAAACGTTAAATGGCAGTTCATGAACACAGAATTCTTTCATGAAATTCAGGAACAAGTGAAATTCATGAACAAGTTTAAAATAGCTTTATGTTCATGAATGCATTCTTGAATTTTTTGCAGGGGCAATATCACAAAAGGAGAAAATGCTTGTAATTACATTTTTCACAATTGTTTCAATACCGTCTTAAATTATGTGACATTTATGATTTTCATAATATAAGCTTTTTTTGCTTCTTGCAACAAACTGGTTAAATGTCGTTAATGTTTGGTAATGGGTTAAAGGTTAAATCATACCTCAGCTGTAAGCTGTAAATGCCTCAAATCTTCTCCAAGGCATGGAATAAAACATCTATAAGCATTCATTGAAAGTCCCCGGTATTTAGTATGTAGAGCAAACGTAATATTCATGTTTCCCATCATCCCCCTGCAGTGTGACTCAATATGAATTTAATAGCCCTATCAGAATCAATCAGCATGTTCAAACTCTTTACGCACAGTTTAACCTTGTACTCCATTATACCTCAGACTGCCGCATCTTCGGCATAAGAGTTCTGAGAAACCACTGTGATAAAAGGATGAAGTGCTCCTAATGAGCAAATGTTTATCTGCTGCAATGGTAAAATCTACCCCATACTCCTTAATATCTTAGATTGCTGCAGGAGAGTTCTTAGAAACGGCTGTAATTAACCCTTTACCAAACACCAAAATTTGGACTGTACCAAATTGGGACACTTTGCAGATGACATTTCAAAATGCGATGAAATTGAATATTGATCTGATTGGGCAGAAAACTTTGTGGGGAAAAAGAGAAATTGCTTGTTAAGAGCAATTACTCCTTTTCCCACAATGTTTTCCAGAGTTGTCTGCAACAGACTGGTCAAATGTCGTTATTGTTTGGAAATGGGTTTAACAACAAAGTGCTCCTTGTTTTTTTGCTGCAATGGTAAAACTGACCTGTATGCCATGATATCTCAGACTTTTTCATCTGCTGCTGAAGAGTTCTGAGAAAACACTGTGATAACAGGATAAATTGCTCCTAATGAGCAAAATTGATGTTCTTTTGTTGCAATGATAAATTAAACCTCCCCCATACTCCATGATATCTCAGACTGTTGTATCTGCTTCAGAAGGGTTCTGAAGCAACAGCAGTTATTCATTGCTCCTAATGTGCAATTTCTCCTTTTGTCACAATGGTTTAAACCTATTAAATCTATTTTTGTCTGCTGTTGCTTTCACTTTTTTAAAGTCCTCAAATTAAAAGTAATTAATTCAAAGCTAATAGGAAAGTGCATTAGCTGTGACAATGCTTTTGGATTTAGATACATATTAATTCACAGTATGCAGACTTTTAAAACTTGATTGAATATTAGCTTATTTTGCTTCCAACGGCTTTTCTCCAGTGTGTATCACACAACAGTACAGATGTACAGTTTTAAAGATACTAAGTGGTAACTTCCATTTTTCCTCTCTTCTGTTAACAAACAGCTTTAAATTAAGTTAGCAATCTTATGAAAGATGCAAAAAGTCAAACGTTGATAATGCTAGGTTAAGAGGGGGAGGAGGATATTACCGGTTTCTTGGTAATTTTTTGTCTTGAACATAAAAAGATTTGCTCCGACAATATTGTGATGTGTTGAGGAGATACAATTGATTTTTTTCTCCGCCTGGTTATCCCCTTCCCTCATGATGCGCCACTTTGACACACCTGGGACAGAAGTTTTATAAAATTGACTGTCTGAGAAAGAACAACTTGATCATTATGAGCAATTTTTACATTTCAAAGGAAATATCACATTGTGTTACTGAGCAAATTTTCAACATTGTAGATACTGCATGATCACTATTTGAGTATTTCTTTGATTGATTCTATAACTTGTGATTATCTACAAGATATGAATGATTTGGCTATAAAGAATCCTTAATATACCTTTATTTTGCAGATACTTTAAGTAATTGTTTCTATGATTTGACTAGTAATTACCAACAGCATAGAGCTTTGAGGTTGAATTGTGTAATTAAAATGCTGTGTCTGTGCATTGACCACAAGCAGTTATCGTATATCAAATTTATTGCTATTTATCATTCAACATTGAAAGAGAACAATACAGACGTCAATTGATATCAAAATAGATTTCGAAGACAATCCTTTGGGTTGAAGAATTCTTCTGAACCCATTACCAAACAATGACAACATCTGACCATTTTTTGGCAGATGACTCTGGAAAACGTTGTAGGAAAAGGAGAAATTGCTCTTAATGAGCAATTTCTCCTTTCCCCACAATGTTTTCTGCCCTATCAGAAGACTATTTTTCAATTTTATCATATTTTGATATGTCGTCTGCAAACTCTTTGAATTTGGGACAGAGGATAGTTTTGTGTTTGGTAAAGGGTTAAGGAAAATTGAGAAGACTCCTTTTCACTTTTTCAATTAACAATTATTAACCCCTTAGAATGCTGGGTAATATGTTAAAAATAGTTTTTTGTGTCGTCTGCTTTCCAAAACCTTAAATAATCTGCTTTATTTTGTTGAGGAAGGATACGCAGTGAAGCAAACAGGTTAGATCACAGGCAAGCCGCCAATTTACTTGGAGACTAGCCTGGATATAACCTGTTTGCATAGGCATGAAGTTGGTTCCAGCACAATAAGGGTTAATAGAGGATGGTGGTTCATGGAAAGAGTGTTGGGCTCTAGTGAGCTGGGGGCAATGATATAATGGGTTTGAATCCTATGAGTCCGCTTTGCTATCTTTCATTAAAACAAAATAATGTACTGTACTGGATATGTATACAGGAAGTTGGCTTGCAATTATGGATGGTTGGTCTTAAGTTGTTTAGACTTGTTTTACAATTGAAGAAAATGAATAAGTAAATATGATTCCAAAATTTTTCTGCAATAGACCTGGAATTGTTCACTCCATATCTTAATTCAGAGTGCTGTTTTTTTTTGTGGGGGATGAAAATCCTCTTATTGCATTAACCCATTACCAAACAGTAACGACATTTGACAAGTTTGTTGCAGACGACTCTATGTTTTCTGCTCCATCAGAAGATTATTTCCAAACACATTTTAAAATGTCTTCTGCAAACTCTTTCAGTTTGGGACAGTTGAAAATTTTGCATTTGGTTAAGGGTTACGAGGATGCAAAGCAACCTGTTTGTTGATGAATAAGCAGATTATGTAACGTAACAGATGACGCACTCAGGGTTGTTAATGATATAAATGATATTGGGATTGACCCTTGTGTTCGTAAACACATTTGATGACAGTTCCATCCTTTTGTAACTTTTTTCATTCCTTCGTATAGGATTTTATGACGGGTCTTAATTGAAAGTGACTGATGAAGATGAGCTCATTTTTTTTCGTGATTTTTGTGAGAAAAACATTGTGACAAAAGAAAAAAATGCTGTTCATAAAACATAATAACAAGATAACTTTGTAATCTTTGAGAGAATTTTTTTTTTTACATATCATATCAAAAATTGTTTAACCCTTTACCAAACACCAAATTTTTGACAGTCCCAAATTGACAGCTTTTGCAGATGACATTTAAAATGTGATGAAATTGAAAAATAGTCTTCTGATAGGGCAGAAAAATATTGAGGGAAAAGAAGAAATCGCTTGTTATGAGCAATTTCTCCTTTTGCCCAAATGTTTTCCAGCTTCGTAGCAACAAACTGGTCAAATGCCGTAAATGTTTGGTAATGGGTTAAAGAGTCTTTAACTTGAATTGCATTAAACATTTATGCATGATGAAAAGGGTTAAATCTCGTATTTGATGATGATAGCATCATAAACATGTGATGGGCGAATGGCAGAAAATATTGACTATTTCCTTCATCCAAATATCATCTGTATATGATGACATTATTGATAGTCTTAGTAAGTGATATTTTAAAGTGGAACTGTCATTTTTGGGGCCATTAAACCCTAGACTCTGATTTGAAGGCACCTATGGTAGAAAACTGTACCCATTACAACATATTGATACAAGCGATTCTTATACCTGCGAAGGTTTCAGTTCTAACTGTTAATATGAACTTCATGAACAGACATGAACGATGAGTGGCAAATCATGAAAACAAAGATGGTCTTGAACTTGTTCATGAATTTTAAGATAATGTTCATGAACATCAAAAGCAGGGTCCTGGATGTGTTCTTAATATTCCAACACATGTATTTCAAATTCCTGAAGATGTTTGTGTTCATGAACAGCCAATCTTTATTGACTCCTTCCTGGATATTAAACCAGTACTCGCGCAGATCTGTTGGTTGGTCCCAGCAATTTTCATTTCGCCTGACAGGGATTCGAATCTTGGGCCCATGGTACAAGAGGATGACGCTCTACCATGGGGCCACTGTCGCCCACGTTGAGGTTATTGCTGCAGCTTTCTAGTGAGGTAATTGGTTTGAAATGTCAAGTTTTAATTGATGTTAATGACATGTATTATGTCTACTCGCTAATTAATAATTCCTCTCGTCTGCTTTATGTTTATTGGAGCATGGAATCACGCTGCGTATTTTACCTTATTCCTTCATAGCCAGAGTTAATGAGTGGTTAAACTGAAAGCAGCAGATGACGATTTTGAAGAATGACAAGAAGCATCATTAGCTTTGTTTTTAAGCATGCAACCCCTGCAAAATATTCAAGAACTTATTCATGAACTTAATGAACATTTGTGAATGTTGAATGGTCATTCATGAACACAAAGCTGGCCCCTCACTTTGCGGATTTGAATCCTAGTGATGGCATTGGGAGTTTTTTGGGGGGGAGGATGGCAGCTAGTCTCAATTCCAACCATTTTAGAGAATACTGATATTTCTACCTGGCTTGGCTTGTCCTTATGGGCAGTTGAGGATGGGGTCTTCCTCCAACCTTAAGAGTCGAGCATCCCAACATAACTGAAATTATGTTGACAGGATGTAAAACCAAAGTGGATGAATAAATGAAATGATGTAAAAGCACAGCAAAAACCTTTAAAGTAGATAGTAGATTTGACCAGTTTATTGCAGCATTAAGAGCAATTTCTTCTTTTCCCACAATGTTTACCAGAGTCGTATGCAACAAACTGGTCAAATGTCCTTATTGTTTGGTAATGAGTTATCCCACATCCTGGTTTTCGATTTTGTGAGTACCCTAAATTCAAAGAAATTGCTGAAGAAAAAAATAATAAAAAGATAAGTACCCTTATAATTATGGCCTATGGGTAGAAACAAGATGAATTGCGCATTATTTTGTCACACTTGTTTCTATTATGATCTACAGTGTGTGTGCTAAACTGTGGTCATATTAATAAGTTATTTTCGGGTCATTATATAATGAATACAGAGTGTTGAAGGTTGAATTTGACCTAATGAAGGGAACAACTTAGTGTAAGGCAAGAGCCACAGGTAGATAAAAGTTGGTTTTCATGTTTACACAATAATCTTCTGAAATATATGGACCAAATTTCGTCAGGTCCTTAACTGACTAAATCATGATGTAGCCCAAGCTATAATTACCCTTTGCCAAAGAACAAAGTATCGGTTTATACGAAAAATGCTTATTTTTCTAAATGTTTCTTTTGTCATGTTTTATACTCAAATTAAAAGAAACAAAACATACAATTTTTACAATTATCTTACACTTCAAATGCTTTGAGAGTGAGGGGGATACAGAATTAATATGTAATTATAAACTTAACCCTTTACCAAACAATAACATCATTTGACCACTTTGTTGCAACTAACTCTGGAAAACATTGTGGTAAAAGGAGTAATTGTTCATAATGAGACAGAAGACATCTTGAAAAGTCTTCTGCAAACTCTTTCAATTTGGGATAGTCGAAAATTTGGTGCTTGGTAAAGGTTAACCTTGCTGCAGAATGTGGGTTGAACAGATATTGTTTAAATAGGAACAACCATGGATATGGAGGCATTACTTATATGGCAATTTTAATCTTAATAACCAAGAAATGCATTAGATTCTGTCTCTGACCAGACAGTTTAATGGTTACAAGCACTTTCCTTATTTTCTTTTAAGTTTTTTTTTGTTCAACACCTTTAACTATTTTGCCTGTTCCAACAAATGATTTGTTTAGTCATCCTCACACACTTACACACCTATATATAAATAGAGAGAGGAATTGCAGGCTGTTGTGAACTATTTCCCTTATATGAGAAACAAAAAATCAGGTCAAAATTCAAAGAAACAGCATACCATAAATTTCGAGTTCAACATCATTTTCAATGTGACTTTTGGGAGAAACCATTATCATGAAAGGATGAATTTCTTGTCAAAATTCATTTCACCTATTGTCACAGTGGCAAATAGTGTCTTACCAATACTTTTTAGAAATTATTTGGTTATTTTTCCTGCTTTTTCATATCCTCTTGTGTTACTTTCTATTTGGACTAGTTACCAATTCCTGTTTGGGGAGAATGGGTTAACCCATATTGTGCTGGTACCAACTTCATGCTTATGCAAACAGGTTTGTGGCTGGCCTGTGATCTAACCTATTTGCTACTCTGAGTGAGTATCTGTCTTCTTAAAAATGAAGAAGAACTGTTGTTTAAGGTTTTGGAAAGCAGATGACACAAAAATCTATCTGTAGAAAATTACCCAACATTCTAAGGGTTAATGCATTAATTCACTTGATCTCCTAAAGAGACTGCTTTCTCTACGTGGGTGTCATTTATAGTCCTTTTTCTAAGAAATTGAGACCAGTGTAACATGATAATACATGCCTTCTAGAATCAATAGAAAGCAAATTGTTTTGTAATGTCTATTGCCGCGGTGACGTATATGACAATTTGTTTTCAATGATATCACATGTGGGTGGGGTGTAGGTGTATATAGGGGGTTTTAATCAACTTGGTCCAATTTCTATTTCTAGTGCTTTGCTGTCATGCAGCTGACATTTAGACCTATTTCTTGCTATATATACTCTCATTTTAACTCCTTTTCTCCTTTTAAAGAAGTTTGTTGCAGACTTGAACTTTAATAAAGTTCCACAAACTACCTATGAATTATTTGTTACTTGTTTTTGATTTAACGATGAAGCCAATGCTACAATAAAGGTCAACATCCTCATGATGAGTAATTTTTGCTTCCATGAAAATGAATTCACTTGCAAAAGCATTGAAGGTGATCCATGTTAGAGAATTAATTCAAATGCTGCATGCAAAATAGAAGGTTTTAGAATCATTAAGACATACGTGTGAGATTCAAACCCCTTGCAGGGTCCTGTGTGGCCCAGTGGTTAAGGTGGAAGACTTAGAACTCAGGGTCCCAGTTTTGAGCCCCACATACACCTCTGTTTCGTTTGTGTGACCTTTGGCAAGACACTTCAGAGCCCTAGCCTAGTACTGGTGGATCAAGGAAAGTTGTCACATAGCTGAAAACATTTTGATATGGCATTAAACGCCATACGATTTAGTATAATAGCATTACCCTTATAGTGCTAAAAACTACCTCATGCTTATGCAAACAGGTTAGATGAAGGCCAGTCAGCAAGTAAATTGGCAGTTGGCCTGTGATCAAACCTGTTTGCTATTCTTAGTATCTTTGTTCATCAAAATTAAGCAGATATGTAAGGTTTTGGAAAGCAGACAACACAAAAATCTATTTTCAGAAAATTACCCAGCATTCTAAGGGTTAGGGAAAAGGGAAGTGCAATGGGTGAAGAATGGTTGTGGGCAGATCATGTGTGATGAAACCAAAAAGAAATGTGATGAATTCCGTTTAACTTTTTATCTTACACAATTTGTTACCTGTAAAGTGAAATCAACAAAAGATAATATCTATTAATAGAACATAGAGAAACGGCAGCTTTCCTCAGTTGACCTTATTATTAATACTGCGCATAAATGTAAGTATAGTTTTATCCCGTTACATCTAGTCAGATTCTGTAACTGATCCAAATTCATTTAGCATTGGTGTCAACTTGCATTGTACTACATCAAACTTTTAATGAAACTTCCTTTTCTGCAAGAACATGGTATACCTTGTGGCTATAAATGAAGTTTCTTCATCCCATTGATTTGTTTCTTCCTTCATTTTTCAAATTACTTTTTCATTAAAACTTAATTTTATTTACCAAATCTTATGCTTCTTTTATGCCCAATAACCTTTACAGATAAAGAAATTTTTTAAATTGAAGAACATTTCGAGGGTTCAATGCAGGACTATAGTAAGTGCTTCATGTTTATGAAGCACCTGCTATAGTCTTGCATTGAACCTTTGATTTAATAAGTTCTTTTCTTAGAATATGAGAAAATTACAGATCAATCAGAAACTGATTTAAAATGTTCATAAGCATTCAGGCTTTTTGTTTAGACCAGTCCAAAAACAAAGAATGTGTTTAAAATGAGTATTCCCTTTGTAAAGGACGGACTTAAATCAACATAACTGATGATTTCTTGCTGAAAACAAATGTAGAAAAAGTATTTATTGCTCATACAAGCAATCTTGTTTTTTTTCAAAATGACCATTATTCAGTACCCAAAATGAATGTATAGCAGTCATATCTCAGGTACAATTATTATCTTCATGCATGCTCCTTTCAATTGGGGTACATGCACGCTTGCAGAGAGTATGCGAAATCAATGCTTACCAATCAAAAATATAAAAGTCTTTAGTTTCGGATCAATCAAATTCCTCGATCCATTATATTTATATATACCATAGTTAAATGACTGTTCTTTGTATATAGACTATCTACATTTGATTAAGTGACTTATAGGCCTATGAGGCCGGGTGTAATTATAATTATTTTGTTACAACTGTATACTACTTGAACACATGTCACTATAATAAAAAATTTACTTACTTACTTATCTTCATTCTTCCGCAGTTATCTATTACCATCTTAAACCCTTTATCAAATGCCAAATTTTCAACTGTCCCAAATTGAAAGAGTTTGCAGATGACATTTCAAAATGTGATGAATTTGGAAAATATTCTTCTGATAGGGCAGAAAACATTGTGGGAAAAGGAAAAATTGCTTGTTAGGAGCAATTTTTCTTTTCCCCACAATGTTTTCCAGAGTCTTCTGCAAAAAAGTGGTTAAATATCATTATTGTTTGGTGATTGTTTTTCAAAAATTGTTCCATTTTTCATTACAAATGATCGTTATGTCTCGCCTGATGGAAAAAATTGCCATGATGTATTGTTTACTAAACAGGGTGCTTCCAATTGTCTCAAAATGGAGACAAAATGCAGACGCCATTTGAGATGAAACTTATAAAACTGGGAGTTTTTCTGTGGTGAGAAAGAAGTGAAACTTTCGTGATGTCCCAGAAGTATATCAGCTGTGCATAGCAGAAAAATGTCCTAATTTGAAGTTATAGGGTTAAAAAATATCAACATGTCACATCTAGACAATATTTTAGAGGTTTTGCAACATGACAGATACTGGTTATTTTTATCTTCAGCTGATGGTGATGAATTTGTCATTATATTAGCTATCACTCATTTTTTCCCAGATAATTTCTTAAGTTATGAGCAAGACTTTTGTTGTCATGCTTACATGTTTCTTTTTTGTGCAAAGAAAATTAATGGTTTCTGAACATTTGTATTATCTATGTCTCCAGGAGATGCTTTTCAAAACTATGTTTGTCTGGTGACTTATCAATTTTTTCATTTGGGAATATGTGGTATCCCGAATTTGAAAGCAGCAGCAGACGTCAATTATAAAGAATGAAAAATAAAGCATATGTAGTCACTTTTGGGGAAGAAACAATTGTAGCAAAATGAGAAACTGCTTCATACCAAGTATCTAATCCTTCTGTGACAATGGTTTAAAATGAAATTGCACACAAATCCTTAAAAATGAAGTTTAAGGACATAAAAGCTTGAATTGCCCGTCTGAATTCTGCAGCATGCAACAGACAGATTAGAGTTGAAAGTGTTCCTACCATGATTTTTGGGAGAAACAGTTGTAACAAAATTAGAAACTGCTATATACCAAGTATCTAATCCTTCTGTAACAGTAGTTTCAAAAGAAATCAGCCATGGATGCATAAAAATGAGGTTTAGAGGCCTAAATGTTAAGTCTGCATTCAACTGCATGCATTAGACAGTGGAGAGTTAGAAGGGTTTCCACCATGCTTTTGGAAAGAAAAAGTCGTAACAAAATGAGAAACTGCTATATACTAAGTATCTGATCCTTCTTTGACAATGGTTTTGGAATGAGTCTTCCACCCATGCTGAAATTAAGGTTAAAGGAGTAAAAGCATAAGTTGAATTGCACGTCTGCATTCTGCAGCAAAATGCATCAGACGGTGGGGCATTGAAAGGGTTTCCACTATGCTTGTGGCCCTATCCTGTTACAGATGTAGAATTCTACTAGGCCATGTGATGATAATTTATGATTATCTATGAAAACATGTGTATCTACCCTTTCTGTACAGAAATCAATGAGACTTGGCAAGATTCCCATCCCACAAACCCAGGTGCAAAAAGAAAGAGAGAAGAAATGCCCCTCCTTTTCTAGAGAGTCCATCTAAAGGGAAATAACCAAAATAATTGAAAGATGATTAAGATGATTTTAACCTTATCCTTTGGATGTTTTTTACAACAAAATTTAAATGAGTTAAAAAAAACATAGGCCATAGAAAAATAAAAAGTACAGTGTTATATAGACGGTGCTCTGACTAGCAAGAGCTCCAGTTTGTCTGTGGTGTACAGAAAACCAAAATTCTTTAGATGCCTCAAATCTCTGGTTCACAAAGGAGTGTCTTTCCTCCTCCAATACAGGGCAGGTGGATCTGTTGTGGCCCCATGGTGCATAACTCTGACTTCTTCAAGAGTTTTCTTTCTTTTTACCAATTTAGGATCTTTTCTTTCAGCTTATTCAACATTTGACAAATTTCAATTTAATGTTGTATTGGGAGAATTTGCACACCATGAGCAAATTAAATACTTCCATTCCTTGCAACAAGTTAAAGGTTTATTCATATCGGCTTTATAGATAATGGGTATATCTCTTCAATATCTTCATCACTTTCCATATTGTCTGCTGCAAATTTGTAAGAACCAGGAATGGGTTGAATCTGCTTTTGTAACAGGCAACCTCTGCTTTTTTCACAATGTTTTATAGCAAAATCATTTGTTGAAAATTTTCATCTTGCATAAACAATGGTTTTTGCTTGTATGCATGCCTTCAATTCAGACTCAATTCCAAAATAAAGATAAATCAATCGGCTCTTAACAAATACATTTGGATCATTTTTCCCCATATTTCCTGTCCATATTCCTTGCAATCACTTATTTTCATTTCAACTAATTGTATTCCTTTCATCTCTTTTCAGGTCTCCTGTCTCTATGGTGTGAGGAACTGAGTCATCAACTGTTGCTAAGACACCAGAAGAACCATCCTGACGACACCAAGCAACACGGCACCAGGGACATGCACCAACAGCTCCAGAAGCAAATGGGGCCTATGGGTGCATGGTAAGTCCTTGATCTTCCATGTAAAACTCCTCAGTGATCTCCCCTTTGTGAGACTGATCACTGCCACCAAAAATGTCACATTACCATCGGTTTGGAAAAGAAAATGGTGATTAAAGATGGCGCCAGCACCCTGAAAAAATTATCCAATTGTTCTTTATTTGTAAAGAAAAAGAAATATTTTCAATTTAGATTGTTAGAAATAAATGCAAGAAGACATTAGTTGTAAATTATCTATCAAATCTAAAAAATCATCATTGAAATAACATCCAAACCTGGATGAAAATCTTGTAGTGGCAGTGATTGTTCCAGTGTAGTAAGGGGAGCTCACTGTGAGGAGTTTGCTCCCATGTAATCAACCTTGACCCTTACCTTGTCATTGGAATATAGTTTGACCTTTCATCTTCACAGGTTCATGGTCATGAGGCTAACAACTATTTTCTCACCCTATCAGCATCTTTGGCAATACATTTCAGAGCCCTTTCCTTGAACTTGGAAATCCAAGAAAAGTAGTAACATCGACATGGCATTTAACCATGAAAACAATACAGTTTAAAAATATACTAATATCAAGTTATGAATGATAAAAAAGCATTGCGAATGGAGAAATTCTTCATAAATAAAGCAATAACACCCATTCTTAATATGGGGTCTTAAATTTCTGCTGCAAGTGTACAACAAATGACTAGTTATGAAGGAAAGGGGTTATATACATGTCAAGCATTTCCTTTTTAGGTGATATACAGTAAAACTTCCTTACAAATTAATGTTCAAAAACACCTCATATCCATCTGTATGTCCATATTTAGATCTAGACAGCAATTACTTGTAACTTGATTTCCAATAACTGACAACTTCCAGTTATGACGAACCTATCCACAACGAATGGACATTCCCCTTGTTGTAAAACAGGGATAAACGTCATTTAAACCTTAGAATGCTGGGTAATTTTCTTTAAATAGATTTTTGTGTCGTCTGCTTTCAAACACCTTAAATATCTGCTTAATTTTGATGAGGAAAGATAGTCAAAGTAGTCAAACAGGTTAGATCACAGGCCAGCCGCCAATTTACTGGATGGCTTGCCTGGATCTAACCTGTTTATATGAGCATGAAGTGGAGCAGTACTATAAAGGGGCCCATACTACTTCAAGTACTTACCTCCATCTGACAAGTGCTGCAGAAGTCTTATTAGCTCACCTGAGCTCTGCTCAGGGTGAGCTTTTAGGATACTTGAATGTCCGTCGTCTGTCGTGCGTGCTGATTGCGTGCGTGCGTCGTCAACAATTTCAGCGTTTACACTCTAGAAGCCACATTTTTGGCCCATTCTTCCTGAAACTTGCTCAGGATGTTTACCTTGATGATATCTCGATCGAGTTAGATCATGGGTGGGGTGGGGTCAAAAAGTAGGTCACTAGGTCAAATCTTAGTAAAATCTTGTTTACACTCTAGAAGCCACATTTTCTGCCTAATCTTGATCAAACTTGCTCAGGATAATAACCTTGATGATATCTCAATAGAGTTTGATCATGGTTGGTGCGGGGTCAAAAAGTAGGTCACTAGGTCGAATCTTTGAAAAATCTTGTTTACACTCTAGAAGTCACATTTTCTGACCAATCTTGATAAAACTTGCTCAGACTGTTAACCTTGATGGTATCTTGATCGAGTTTGAACATGGGTAGTGTGGGGTCAAAAAGTAGGTCACATGGTCAAATCTTAGAAAAATCTTGTTTACATTCTAGAAGCCACATTTTCTGCCTAATCTTGATAGAACTTGCTCAGAATGTTAACCTTGATGATATCTCTATCTCGATAGAGTTTGATCATGGGTGGTGCGGGGTCAAATAGTAGGTCACTAGATCAAATCTTTGAAAAATCTTGTTTACACTCTAGAAGTCACATTTTCTGCCCAATCTTGATAAAACTTGCTCAGACTGTTAACCTTGATGGTATCTTGATTAAGTTCGATCATGGGTAGTTTGGGGTCAAAAAGTAGGTCACTAGGTCAAATCTTAGAAAAATCTTGTTTACACTCTGGGAGCCACATTTAAGGCCCATTCTTTATCAAACTTACTCAGGATGATAACCATGACGATATCTCGATCGAGTGTGATCATTGGTGGGCTGGGGTAAAAAGTAGGTCACTAGGTCAAATCTTAGAAAATCTTGTTCACACTCTAGAAGCCACATTTTCGACCCAATCTTGATCAAACTTGCTTAGAATGATAAACTTGATGATATTTCAATAGAGTTCGATCATGTGTGGTGTGGGGTCAAAAAGTAGGTCACTAGAGAAATATTACCTTGATGATATCTTGACCGAATTTGATCATGGGTGGGGTAGGGTAAAAAAGTTCACTAGGTCCACTCTTTGAAAATCTGGTTTACACATTAGAAGCCACATGTCAGGATGTTTACCTTGATGATATATTGATCAACTTCGATCATGGTTAGGTGGAGTCAAAAAGTAGGTCAGTTCTGCTTCAAAAAGGTATATTATGTTTTCTTGGTGATATGTGGGTCGAATTAGATCATAGAAGATGGGATGGGTTTAGAAAAATGGTCACTATGTCACATCATAAATTACTATTGTTTACAATATTATGGTAAAAAATTCGACCCAATCTGTCTGGAACTCGCTTTCTCTTACCCTTCAAAGTTTCTTAGAATATTTGCTTAAGTTTGATAAATCTTGTTTACATTCTAAAGGCAACACTGTTTGTACAATGTATATCGAAGAGGTCTACAGCTTAATTTTTTAAGACATCCAGAGTGCTGATCAAACTTGCTCAAAATGTTAACCTTGATAATATCTTGATTAACTTTGATCATGGGTGGAATGGGATCAAAAAGTAGTTCACAAAGTCAAATCTTAGAAAACACCCGTTTACACTCTGAACGCTACATTTTCAGCCCAATTTGATCAAACTTGCTCAAAATGATCAACCTGTTATATCTCAACCAAGTCAGTTTATGAGTAACTTGGGGTCAAAAGTAGATCACTGTCAAATTTAGACAAATCTTGTCCATTACCATGTGTAACATTGTTGTAACCAACACTTTACAAGTGTCAGGTGAGCGATCCAGGACCCTCAGGGTCCTCTTGTTTTTATATGGCGTCTGACACAACCCCTGCACAAAATTCAAGAACTTATTCTTGAACATTTATGAACATAAAATAGCCATTCATGAACACAAAGCTGTTCTTAATTTGTTCATGAATTTCATGCATGACCAGGTTATTAAGGTGGTGGCCTTGTTACGCAGAATCTTTGGGTTTAAGTCTCTCCAGTATGGCTAAAATTTTCATATAGTCTTGTAGCAAGACACTCCAGAGATCTGAGCCTAGGACCAAACTATTCAATTAATATAATAATTAAAAAAAATCGTTGGGACAGCCTTAATTAAACCCAGCACTTTAAATGAAAAACCTTGGTAGATATTCACACTCACATCAAATAATCTGAAAGTTATTGTTCTAAGGTGAAGGAAGTGGCTAATTTGCTGCTATGATTAATAAAATCCCCAGATTGTTTACTTAGTATTGGGGGTTTTCTTTACGAGTATTGTTTTTTAGTGTAACCAATTAAGAGCCAAGCTATTTATGGTCACATATCAAGTTACATGACTTTCATACATGTGTCGGAAATAGATAAATTCCTGTTTTGCGGTCCAATTTGTTGATAGCAATTCGGGCCACCCTTTGTCTACAGTATCATGCACTCATGATTTTTTTTTTATCACTTAATGTGAAATGGTTTTTTTAAGGAATTATAATTGTTGCATTGTTATATAGTTTATAGAATTGGAACATAACAAAATGATTAACTTATTGTCTTTCAAACAATTGGGACTCTTTTCCGCAATGAGAGGCCTCTTAGAGCATAGATTTTGAAATCACATGGACTCTTCCTGTGTGGCTCAAATTAAAGTATAGGCAGATTTGGTGATCTCGCTGAAACTTGGTGTCTGCATCCATGTCTGCATCCATTCTTGATGTGCCTGGCATCTTTGTATAACTGTAACAATGGTTGATGCGTTGTAATGGTCCAAGATGAGAAAAACATGCCGCCAAACCGGGACTCGAACCAGGGACCTCTGCAAACCGTTTGAATGCTCCACAGATTGTGCTATCAAACACTGTCTGCTGCAATGGTGTTAGAATTCATGAGACTAGAGGTCTTATGAACATTTGATAGATTTCAACCATGATGAAATCTCATCTCCTTTTTTGAAAAGGAGAATTAAAACGACAACACATTTACTAATTTGATTAAGACGGGAAACTTAACCAGAATAGAAGGGGCAATTTATACACTCCTACAGTTTTAACCATTGTTGACAAACAAGATATAGGTTAATATGGGTTAAACCGTTCTCTGTAATACTCACGTTGACAGCTCTACTGTATCTATCAGATCTATGGTAGAAACCACTTTGTCAAAGGGGCAGATTGCTCATGATGAGCAATTTGTCCCTTTGACACAGTGATATTCAAATTTTGTTCAAAAAACATGTTAAAATTGTCTTTATCCTCATGTATTCTGTCGTGGCCTTCATTTTGGATCATTTCAAAAAATCTCATTAGAGGGGTATGAGTTAATTGGCAGAAGTCCAGACTGACAACATGTTATATTATATTTGATAATGTTAAAACACTCCCCTTAGACAGGATTTTGTGTATGTGATACAAATTGAAGAAAAAGCTGATTAAAACTTATAAATCATTGTTAGGTATATTACCATTGTAAGAAGACCCATGTGATGATGGTTTCTAAAAGAGCAAGTTCCTCTTCCTTATTCTAACTTGAGCTCATTGTTTACTAAATAACTTTATTCAAATGATTTGCAATATCTACAATACTAATGATCTATATCTTTTATCTATGGTTATGAAGGGGAATTGAAATCTGTCAATGATCTAGTCAATTGTTACTTTAGAAATCTATGTTGCAATTTGATTGGTAGATGACAATTAATTTTAAAAAGTTGAAATCCCCATAAGTGAGATAGTCATTTTAAAGTAGAATAAATAAAAAAAATAGATCAATTTTGGGACAGTGATTAAGTATGGAAAATGTAATTTAGAACACTATGATATCGATATAGGGAAGTAATTACTGTGATAAAGGCTGGAATTGTGCTTTTTGGGAATATTAATTTAACTTCTCTGACAAAGGATGAAATTGCTTGTTCTGTAAATGTTTTTTTCTTTAATCACAGTGCTTTCCGTAACGTATTTCCTTCATAAGGAAATTTCCATCTGGTCTGAAATGAAAGAAATGGTACTCAACATCATGAACAATGCCTTTGTGATGTTTATTTGATTGAAAGCTTTAAAATAAATGATAAAGAGGTTATTTATATCTTTAAAGTGAGGTGTCAGGTGTAAGAAGTAAATGAAGTAAACCTAAAATTTTTGATACATCTCCTGCTAAAGATTCAAGAGCTTATTTTTGAACTTCATGAACATTCATGAACGTTATATGGTCATCATGAACATACATTTTTTTGTAATTATTTATGAATTTCAAATACATGTTCATGAACATAAATAACAAGTTCATGAATGTATTCATCAACCTGTTCTTGGTGTGCATGAACCTGTTCTTGAATTTCATGAAAAAGGTCTGTGTTCGTGAACTGCCATTTTATGTCCGTGAATGTTCATGAAGTTCATGAACAAGTTTAAGTATCTTTCGAAGGTGATGTGTGCTAAAACCCATACATATGGCGGAAAGGGTTTGAGAGATGAAAATGATGGAGTCAAACACTGATAATCCCGACAAGTGTAAATATACATGTTCCCCACTTGTGGGCCTCAATAGTTTGTTTATCATGTTTCCTTATCAGAGGACCAGGAAGCTTCAGAGCCCCTCTCTAGGGCCCCCTTACTCTCAAAATATGGGATCAATCCTAATTGAAAGGAAATTTATCATCAAAGCATATAAAATTGTCACCAAATTATGACAGTTGCTTCTAAAAAAACAAGAATGAAGAAAAATAGGGGAATTTCAACTTTATTTACCTTCATGAATGTTAAATAGCAGTTCATGAACATAGAACTTTTTAATGGAATTCAAAATCAGGTTTATGAACATCAAGTACAGGTTTATGAATGCTTTCCTAACCTAGTTCTTCATGTTAATGAACATGTTCTTGAAATAAATGCACAAGTTTAGAACAGCTTTTAGTTCATGAATGGCCATTGAGAATTAATTAATGTTCATGAATGAATTCTTGAATCTTAATTTCACAGGGGATAAGACTACAGTTATCATCTCAAGTTTGTGAAGGAATTACTATAGTCTTCCATCAAACTTTCCATAGCTGGTACTACTTTTTCTTTCAATTTGAACTTGATCCATTATTTGATAGAATGTGTTCCTGTTTTCATTTTAGACACAAGCATTTTTTTTCCCCATGAATGGAAATGAATTAATTTGATAACAGGAACTTAATGACTTTCCTGTGATATTTATCTCAGATGTATTTTCGACCTACTGGCCTAATCTTTGCATGTTTTGTGCAACAGACAGCATTGAAAATAGTGTCAATGTCAAGTAACTCTTTACCAAACGCCAAATTTTCGACTGCTCAAATTGAAAGAGTTTGCAGACGACATTTCTAAATGTGATGCAATTGAAAAATAATCTTCTGATATGGGAGGAAACATTGTGGGAAAAGGGAGAAACTGCTCTTTGTCTGCAACAAAGTAGTAAAATGTTGTCATTGGTAATGGGAAAAGAAAAGTTTAAATCAAGCATCAGTGAAAGTTGTGCTGCAGTGGGGAGATGGGGGTGGTTGTAGCTATTTTGCAGACAAATTAATTTGCTAGTCAAAGGGCAAGTAACTGTCAGTGTGAAATCAGGCCTGTTTGTGTAGCAGATATAAATACCTGTCAAGGTAAATACCCTTATCCTATTCAATCGCCTCTCACCTGCAGTCGGATGACTTCATTCAGATTTCTTAAGCAGACCTCCTTTGAAGCATTCTGACTGCAAAGTTGTGATGTATGTATTGCTTGCAGGCCTTTTGATGTATTATGTAAATATTTAGATTTATTTGGATATGGCACATGATATTATGTAACAGTTCTTAAATGCTGTTTTAGCTTTACATTCATTTGTTCATATCATTATGAACAATTACCTGTTAGAAAAATGGGGGAAAATGTTTTCCGTTGTTAACTCCTTTAACCTCTACAAGAGTATTGTCACCATTACAAGATAAAGAAATATCGGCTTTGGACAAAATATTTAACATCATTTACAGTCATAGCATGTTTGTGCAATTGCTTATTCAGATATGATATGTTTTTAACAAAGCAATTTACCCTTTTACCTGTTGCTTTTGCAAGTTATCTGCTGTGCAGCTTTTTGCCAGATTTTATTTCAAATCTGTGAAGGGAAAACTTTGCAGTAGTTCTGATAAAAGGCTTATCAGAGTTGTTTATATGCATGATTTCAAAACTATTTCGTATTATCTTACTTTGTTGTTAAGTTAAAGAATTTGATTTCATGCCGACAATTCATATGAGTTTGAATACATAGGATTTAGAAATTTAGCAACTCCTGGGAAAAATTTAAGAATTTATTCATGAACTTAGTAAACAACCATTCATGAACACTAAAATGCTCTTAACTTGTTCATGAATTTCAAGCTCATTTTTTCATGAACGTCAAAAGCAGGTTCATGAATGCATTCATGAACCTGTACTTGATCTTCACAATTCTGTTCTTGAATTTCATTTAAAAATTGATGTGTTCATGAACAGCCATTAAATGCTCATGAACATTCATGAAGTCCATGAATAAGTTCTTGAATCTTTCCCATGGGAAGGATTATATGTCCCTTATCTGAACCTTAGGCCAGGGGAATCAAGCAATTATTCTTCACATGCTAAGAGTTGTTATAAAGGGTGAGGATACATATCTCCACACATGAAAATTTGTAGGAGAGATACCAGGGGTTTGCAGAAAAGGCTTATCAGTCAATAATGCACTGGCCTCATTGTTAACCCTTCCCGCTACATTATGCTAGAAGGGCTCATCTTAATTCAAATAATCAAATATACAAACTTTGGTTTAAAATTTCTGAGTTATAACTTACTTGTTCATGCAGCTAGCTACTTCCACAATGGTAAAGACGTATGTGACCACATGTTGAGAATAAGAATAAATGCTTGCTAGAATTTTAATTTTAATGCGCTCTATTTCTATTATTGCAAGCAAAACAACATGTTTTGCTGTGGGTCTTTCAGACAGTGCAATTTAAGTTTCTCTTTTTACTTTCATAAATGACAGCTTAATATGTTATTTGCAACAGATGATTAATAAAAGCTAATGAAACATTGTTGATTCTTCAATGCATTGTTTTAAACAATAAGCAGCAAATATATGCTTATATTTCTCTTCCCTTTGGCAGTTTAATGGGGATCTGTTAGATAGAAGGGAATAGGGTTAAAACTTTCATGGACAGATTGAAATAAATGTTCACTTTCAGAGATGTTTATCGCCGATTCCATGATATATATAGGCTTAACACTTTCCCAAACAATAAATTTTTGACTGTCCCAAATTTGCAGATGACATTTCAAAATATGATGAAATTGGGAAAAAATCTTCTGATAGGGCAGAAATCATTGTGGGAAAAGGAAAAATTGCTCGTCACAAGCAATTTCTCCGTTTCCCACAATGTTTTCTAAAGCCGTCTCCAACAAAGTGGTCTAATGTCGTTATTGTTTGAGAACGGGTTAAGCAATTGTTCCAAAATTAAACAGCAACAGCAGATGATATTTCTTGGCATAAAGAATTTGTTTGTTTCTATGAATTTGTCAAGAAAAGTTAGTTTAACCCTTTCCAAAACAATAACGACATTTGACGAGTTTGTTGCAGACGACTCTGGAGAACATTGTGGGAAAAGGAGAAATTGCTCTTAATGAGCAACTTCTGCTTTTTTCACAATGTTTTCTGTCCTATCAGAAGATGATTTTCCAATTTCATCACATTTTGAAATGTCATCTGAAATCTCTCAATTTGAGACAGTCGGAAAGTTGGTGTTTGGGAAAGGGTTAAACATATTTTGTTAGAGAAATAAACACCATTATATACATTACAAACAATTTAGTGAAACTGATTGGAATGGAAGCTAAAATCTTATAAGTCAACCAAAACAACAATGATCTTCAAGAGTTATTTAATTTCTTCTCCTCAAAGTTATATTTGTTGCCGAGTTGGTATGTGTTCTGCTGAAAATGCATGTTGATATGTGTGTAAAGACTGATATATGTTTATGAGCATTTAACTGTCACTTAGGCTAACAAATGATAAGTACCTAAAGGTTAACTCATTCCCCCATACTGGCCTTTTCTACCAGCAAGAGGCCTCAGTGGCCCTTGGAATGCTGGATTATTTTCTAAAAAAAATTTTTGATGTTGTCTGCTTTCCAAAACCTAAAATATTTGCTGAACTTTGATGAGGAAAATACTCAAAGTAAAAGATTTTAGATCACAGGCCAGCCTCCAATTTACTTGGCAGCTGGTCTGGATCTTTCCTGTTTGCATAAGAATGAAGTGGGTTCCATTAAGGGTTAAATGATGTACAGCACTATAAATCATATGGCCTTTCACCACATAGGTTCAAATCCTGGCAACGGCATTGGATTTTCATGAGAGGAAGTCTCCAGACTGACTTTCTGAATGCCAATGGCTTTACCTGGCTTGACCAGCTGTTTTGGGCACTTGAGCATTGGGTCTTCTTCCCTCATTTTGAGTTGAGAATCGCAACATTGAATTGAAATAATGTTGACGTGATTTGAAACCCCATAGAGATATAATGAATTTAGAGACTAGCTTAATTAAAAGCCACAGTTGGCTGGCACAGGTAAAAAATAAATGCCATAAATGCAATGAAAACAAAAGCGTTTTCTGTATGAAATTAAGGCAGAAGGATTAAGTGCTCCTTAGGTACACAGTGCAATGTTTCTGAAGTCATTTGCTGCAGAGGCACTAAATGCTGCTTAATCACCTGTGATATAGATATCTTCCTTTTGTCACAATGTTTTCAAATGTTGTTTGAAGTATAAGTCGTATGTATCGAGGAAGTTAGAAAGGTAGGAAGTTAGAAAGGTAGACAAACTGATAATTTATCCTGGCCTAGTACATGAATACAAAATGTAGATTTGTAAAGAATGACAGCTATATTTGACACAGTTTATCTCTTTGTATCAAAGCACATTACTAAGTCTTTTTAAGTTGATTAGTCAGTTGGCTGTCAACTTAATAATAATAGTTTTGACTGTATAAGTCATGGATTTCCATAAAGGGGGATTCTAGGCTATGTTAATTGATGAAAGTCTCTTGATCTGTTAACAATTGTACAAAATTATGCAAGTGGAAAACATCAATGAGACTTGAGAATAAATTTGCGAATTATGAGCACAAAAGAAAATCACGTATCCAGCCAGCTTTTCAAAGTATAGTACCAAATGACTCTGCATCCATTTAAGAAGACTCATCCCTTTTACAACAATACATGTATACTTATTCCATATGAGTTTCTTTTAAAATATCGAAACCTTTCACTTGAAGTTAGAGACATTTGATATTGAAATAATGCTTTTTTGCGCTAAAAGTTTAAAGAAAATTATTTGTGGTAAACAACAATTTGCCTAGAACTTGAAGAATAACTTGTCTGCTTTGTATCTTTGATTTTGGACCAAGCTCATGTAGACAACGGCGGGGTCGCGGGTTGAGTGAATATGAATGAAATGTGTAACAGTATTTTCTGCTGTAGGTTGTCAGTGATATTTTCCACTTGATGAATGATGAATTCTTTCTAAACTGTATTACATCTCTACAACACCCTTAACCCATTACCAAACGATAACATTTCACCAGATTCTTGCAGATGACTCTGGAAAACATTGTGGGGAAAGGAGAAATTGCTCTTAATGAGCAATTTCTCCTTTCCTCACAATGTTTTCTTCCCTATCAGAAGATTATTTTTCAATTTCGTAACATTTTGAAATGTCGCCTGCAAACTCTTTTAATTTGGAACAATCAAGAAATTTGGCTTTTGGTAAAGGGTTAAACCTCATTAAGTTAGAGCAATGAGATGGCTTATGGTATTAAGCATGGGAAATATGTTTCCCAAAATGAGAATTTGAGACTTGTCGAAATTGAAAGCATCATAAGACATCATGAACCAACATATTAAGAAATAGATATTTTTCTTTGAAATATTAAGTTAATTAAAACACTTGTGACAAAAACATGAATTGCTAATTTAGAGTGATAGATCCATCTTTTGTTAAAGTGGTTTCATTAGCCTTCTTCTGCAAAATTTTATGTGTCAGCATTAGGTATTTTTAAATGGGACATTTTGTGTTGCATCTTTGTTGACAGCTCCTTTTGGGTTATTTCTGGACTTTGGACCAATCAGTCAATCTGAACACATCGGGTTTATCCAATAGAAAACACCTCTGAAATAATAGGGATGACGCCATATTGCTTCCCGCGAAAATGACGTCACTTTCTTTCGTTTCTAAAAATAGATATTGAATGTAAAATAAAAAAAGTTGTTAAATTTGATTGAGGAAACAAGTATACATGTCACAACAACAAGTTCGCCATTTGGTATGAGTTACTGATCAAATTGATTAAAAAGGATGTCCAACGCTTCCAAACACATTGAACTACTTAACGTGCACACTTAGAAAATGTGTTAATTGGCGGATGCCGAATTACCCGAAAAATTGTAACCCTACACTTATATCCGAGGTGTATTTCACAGCTCACGGAAATACCCAAGTAGTTCCGATTGCCAATCAGTAGCTTTACCTTTAAAATAACATATACCATTCTTTAATAAATTCAGGTTATTATATCTATTGTGAAAGAACCCCTCTTCTGTACAGTATTTTGGAACAAAGATTTTGTCTTCAACTGACTTACAAGAAGTTGCCAATCAGTTAGACATAATGACATGATTCTGTCTCTTTACCTAGAATTTCATGATAGACTGGTTTTAAATATAAGCAGTTAAAAGATTACGATTCTGTACAGAGTTGTAATTTTATGACTTTTCTCATAGTTAACCTCACTAATTATAACAAGGACAATATCATATTTCAGACTTCATCATTGCAACATATCGTTTGCAGTGTCTACAAAATTGGACAGATAACAAATATGTTTATTTGAAATTGAGGTTGAATGAGTGCACCTCAGACAGAAAGAAATGGATAAGGTGAAGTGTGAAACACAAGAGATCAGTTCAGCAAAACGGTAACCCTCAGTAAACGCATCACCGAGCATCAAAATGGGAGCAAGCCAAAACAGATTCAAGAGTTAGGGCCGCATATAAAGTGAAATTTAACATTTATCAAATTAGCGTTGAGGGGCGCTCACGCGTATCATTTACAAGTTTATTCACAATAGTGTACATACAGCAACACTGGGTCAGAGAGATACTCTCACCCATAATTCAGTTCTTTTCCTCAAGCCATTACCGAGCAATAACAACATTTGACCAGTTTGTTGCAGACAATTCTGGAAAACATTGTGGGAAAAGGAGAAATTGCAATTTCTCATTTTCCTACAATGTTTTCTCCCCTTTCAGAAGATTATTTTTCAATCTCATCACTTTTTGAAATGTTGTCTGCATACTTTTTCAATTTCAGACTGTCAAAAATTTGGCGTTTGGTAAAGGGTTAAAGGAACTATCCAATAGAAAGTTGTGTTCTGTCAGTAACAAGCACAATAGTTAAAGCCGCTGTAGATTTCTTGCATGAACCCTTTACCAAAGGCCAATTTTTTTACTGTCCCAAATTGAAAGAGTTTGCAGACTACATTTCAAAATGTGATGAAATTGAAAAAAAAATCCTGATAGGGAAGAAAACATTGCGGGAAAAAGAGAAATTGCACGTCACAGGCAATTTCTCCTTTTCCCACAATGTTTTCCAGAGTCGCCTGCAACAAACTAGTTAAATATTGTTATTGTTTGGTAACAGGTTAAGGGAAAAGATGCATTTATATTATTTATTAGTTTTGATATTTGTGTCATTATAAACAGTTGCTTGTGACAGGTCATCATCTTTTGTAATATATAATACTTAACACATTACCACCTAACGCCACATTTTTGCATATTGCAGCGGACGACTTTCCAAAAGCAATTTTCACAAGCAATTTCTCCTATTGCCACAATGCTTTTGCAATCTATTCACATAACACAACAGCAGAACTGAAAGAGGAATTGTACTAAACATAACTGTTATGTGCTGCTGGATTCTTTGTTTCATTATTGTGAAAAATCCCTTTTTTGTACCGTATTTTTAACAAAGTTCCTGTCTTCAACTGACTTACAAATAGATGCCCAAATAACAAAATCTGTGATCAAAGTCAAATCAAAATTGTTGAAAGACAAAAACATATTTAGATGAAGCCCATGTTTGTATTGACTTAATGAAATGACAAACAGCATTAAATGTCAAGTTGGGAGACTTATGCTCTTTGACATTTTCTATGGCAGCCTTAAAGTACTTCTATGTTGTTCACAAAGGAATCTTGTTAAATATGCTATTTAACCCTTTTACACAATTATATGTATGTGGTTTCATATACCTGCGTAAAAATACTTAAAAAAGAAACATCTCTGACAAAGTTGAAAGTGCTCCTGACAGTTTCTGCTTCTGTCATGGTTGTTTCTTCCAAATTTCCTCAAGAGATTTGTATGTTGTTTATGGCCACATCAACAATTTTCAGGTAAGTTACGGCTTTTCTAGATCCACCAGTACTCAGCAAGGGCTCTGAGGTGACTTGCCAAAGGGCACTCCCAGGAAACCAGAGGTGTTGGTCATGCTCGAACTTGAGACCCATTAGTTCTAAGTCTGTCAACTTAAGCCATCGAGCCACGCAGGACTCTTCCTCATGAAAATGGTTTATATTTTTTAAAACTTGTGTTTGCTGTTCCTTTGAACTTGGCATAGCAGCTAATTGTTTCATTGTTACCCAGGAAGCATGAATAAGTAAACAAACATCATTATCATTGAAAATCGGTGAAAGGGACAGCATAAGACTTGAATGAAGAAAAATAAATCACTCTCATTGAGTTATTGTCCAACTTTGATTTCTCCATAACTCAATGACAGCAAGTTAATTGATTAGCGGTTACTTGTTACATTTGCTGTATCAAATATGAATTACCAAGATCTATTTACAGATAAATCAGCTTGGGTCGACATGTAGAAATTGTAATGTATGACATTCTTTCCCTTTATGTTGAAACCATTGATAACACTTTTTGATAAACACTTTTCTTTAAATAGCTGTGATATCACAAACATGTTTAGTTTTGTTCGTAATTATAGGGTTTAATCCTTTACCAAACGCCAAATTTTTCATTGTCCCAAATTCAAAGAGATTGCAGACGACATTTCAAAATGTGGTGAAATTGAAAAATAATCTTCTGGTAGGGCAGAAAACATTGTAGGAAAAGGAGAAGTTGCTCATTAAAAGCAATTTCTCCTTTTCCTGCAATGTTTTCAAGAGTCGTCTGCAACAAACTGATCAAATGTTGTCATTGTTTGGTAATGTGTCAAGGCAGTGTTAACAGTATTTCAGTTATTGTTATTTAGTGGTTTGGCTGGATTTAACCAGTGCTAGGCATGGCTATGCAGTGTCTTGCCCATGGACAATTAGAAGCATGACCATTATTTATTCTTGATTTTTTAATGAAACAAATAATAGTGTTGAAGTAACAATATGTACAATGTTTAACCAAATCTCTCATATGGCATGTTGTGACTTATCCAAATTGAAAGCAATAAGGAATAGAAAAACTTTATTATGAACAATTTATTTTTTATGTAACAATAGTTCGTTGAGGCATGTGCTGCAGGTGCTTTTAGGGTGTCAAGTGGCCGAATGGTTAAGGTGGCAGTCTAAGAACTCAGGGTCCGAGGTTCGAGCGCCACAATACCTCTGGTTTTGTTGACATGGCTTTTAGTATGTCACTTTCATGATATGATGAATAACCGTTACAAATTAAGTTCAGTCTTATTTTTATGATAAATTACCTTCAAAAGACATCGATTTTGTTTATGTAAGCATCCCTTTAAAGTTTGATGAATTATGGCTACAAATTGATACTGACTCAAGGTTATATAACTTAAACCTTTACGAAATGCCAAATTTTCAACTGTCCTAAATTGAAAGAGTTTGCAGATGACATTTCAAAAGGTGATGAAATTTGAAAGTAATCTTCTGATAGACTAGAAAACGTTGTGGGAAGAGGAGAAATTGCTTGTTACAAGTTTTAGTGTTACAGTGTTTTCCAGAGTCTTCTGCAACAATGTGGTAAAATGACGTTATTGTTTCATAATGGGTTAAACCTTACTCTTACATAATGTGTACTAAACAATTGTAAACATTTTCTTCATCCCTTTGAATCAGTTGAGTATTGACCAATGGGAGGCCAGAATTATTGATTAGCTTGCAGTTCTTTACCAATTACATAAAAGGAGAACTTGAAGTAAGGTAATGCTCAAATGTTTGTAAATATAGAGTGCACATTCCTGACACTTTGTAGATCATAACAACTTGGCTTAGATCCATTAGGAAAAGTAATTGAACAAAAGAAGATAGTTTAATTATGACAACAAACACATGATTCATTATGACAACTGGATTACTCCCTTATTGAGAGCCAAATTCTTTATTTGGCGCTTCTTCTTCAATAAATGCCCTGCTTGATTTGAGGAAAAGGGCTGTTAAAGATTGTGAAAACAAAGAAAAGAGAAAAACTTAATACTTGTATAGGTACAGTGTGATAAACTAGGGTAAATTGATATGCCTATCTTTTGCTTACATATTAGTTATGTTTAACCCATCCCTTTTGATAGATGACTTTCAAACGCCTTTGCGTCAGACAAAAATTGACATTGTGTGTTGGACTTTTGAATATGCCACACTGTTTGAATAACATTTCTGCATCTTTCCATTTTCGTCTTTCTCTTTATTAAATTTGCCGCCATGATACACCATTTACTGTTTGGGTACATGATAAAGGCCTAAACCTGTGACTCCTATGGCTTTTCTGGATCCACCAGTACCTAAAGGCTAGGACTCTGAAACGACTATCCCCTCCCTTGAAACCAGTGGTGTTAGTGGGGCTCGAACCAGAGACCCTATAGTTCTGAGTCCACCACCTTAACCACGCAGGACCCCATGTTCAAGAACAAATTTGTGTTCATGACTGGCCATTTTACATTCATGTCTGTTCATGGACATGGTTCTAGAATGCTTCGCAAGGAGAATGACAGATGGATTGGGATGCATACAGCATTTATAATTGAACTGATGCCATGGTAGCACTTAACAGTCCTAGAAAACATTCATATATAGGGATTAATGTAGAGTCAACAATGTTTCTGTTATATCAAAGCTTTCCTACCAGGAATAGGCTAGTGCGCTAAAGTGTCTTGCCAATGGACACTCAACCAAGGAAACCTGTGGAACTGTTTGGGATTAAACCCTGGACCCACCAAGGCAGGCTGGCCGGGCTTCTGTGTTGAAATAGTGGGCAAAGCACACCGACAATGTATGATGATAACACTTTCTTTGTGGTGTTAGAAAAGGTAATTTATTGGCTGCATCAATTTCTTCTTTTGTTAAAGTGGTTTCCAATGATTTCGGCTGTAGGTTGTCATGATTGGTCATTATTAAGTGGGTTAAAAGACAAACCTAATCTTTGAGAGCAAATTTTGCTTTCGACCCAATCATCTCTAGGATTGGCCATTGTATAGTGTGCTAATGGTGCACGTATTAGGAGAAGAATTGAAATGTACATTATCGTGTATAAAACAATGATGTGAAGAGACCCCTACAGCTGTCACACTGCGTTATAAATTGTAATGCAGTCTTATTGATTCAAAGCCCTTCAGATTAATGTCATATTCATTTGCAACAGTGTTTAGACAACGTTCATTAATAATGGTGATTTCTTAATGTATTGATTCATAAAAACGCATGAAATGAACGCCTATTCAAGCTTTTTCACTGTGCTGTTTATGGCAATTGCCTCCAATTAGCTGATAATAAAGGCCAGCACATGATTGGATTTCATTCAGCAGTTTTTATACTGGTAGATAAAATAATTGCCACCTGTGCTTTTAAAATATTGTGTCAAATAGGAGAATTTTCTCATGATGAGCAAATTCTCCTATTTATCACAATGTTTGATATGTTATTCTCTATTTTTTCCTGTAGAAACAATTGCAACTTTAACATAAATTGCTCTTAATTTGCGACCTGTCTGTTGGTTATTTCAAGAACATGTTAAAAAAACATTCAGAACAGGTTCATGCATGTATTCATTAACGGGTACTTGAATTTCATGAAAAGGCTCTGTGTTCATGAACAGCCAATTAACATCCATAATCATTCATGAAGTTAATTCATAAGATATTGAATCTTTTGCAGTGTGGAGTCTTATGGTGTAACAGGGTTGACTTTTTTGCCAAGTAACAAGAACCTGTTTGTTAACTAGTTTGATTTTGATGATATTGTCAAACCTTCTAAATTATCTAGTTGGAGCTTTCTGAATGTCTTGCGTCTTGAGATGTCCTCAGACTAAGTAGCTTTTTAAACAATGTTTAAGAGTGGTTAACAAGATTGACTGTCCTATAATGAAAATTTGTCCTTTGCAAGTATTTCTCCTTTTGTCATATTGGTTTCTATTCAGAATTTTACAGGAAATGATAACTTTTTTGAACTAATGAAAAGGCTACTGCTTCTTTGAATATTGACCACAGGAACATTTAGAAATCTCATGAAGACATATATGGGTAAAGATTAGCATAATAGTTGTATTAGAATTGTGACAGCTGGATGAAACACTTTGCAATGATATGTTTTCTTAGAAATGCATGCGCATTTGCTCTTTACCCCGTACCCACAGTCATGTCTTGAACCATCTCAAATTGAAAGAGTTTGCAGAGGTCATTAATTCTGAAAAAAAAGCATGTTTTAGTAGAGGAATGGAAAATTATGTTGGACATAAAGAATTTGCTTTAATGAATTAATTAATAATTGTGTGTTATTATTTCTCTTTATCAGACTAATTTAAGGCATCTGCAGCAGACTTGTATAGGATACTTTTGCATTTTAGATTCAAAGTTAAACAACAGCAGACAACTTCTGTAAGCTTGAAGTCCTTATGTTATGTAATTGAATAAATCATTGCTTATTATCATTAAGGGCCGAATTGACCTTTCCTCATAATAATGAAAAGAATCAAACAACGAAAACCTCTAATAGGACATCAATATCATTGTTTAAATCATGGGCAGAATCATTTTTGATTTGAAAGAAACTTTGTGACAATAACTGGCTCTTTAAGAGCAAATCCTTCTTTTGGTTACAACCACCTTTCAGACTCATTTTACAATGCAAGGCATGTAAAAAAGTGACACCCCTGGTAAAGATTCAAGAACTTATTCATGAATGTTAAATGGCCATTCAAGAATACAAAGCTGTTCTGTACATGTTCATGTACCTGTTTTTGATGTTCATGAACCTGTCATTTAATTCCATGGAAAAGGTTTGAGTTCATGAACAGCCATATAATGTTCATGCATGTTCACGAGGTTCATGAATAAGTTCATGAATATTTTATAGGGGCTCATTCTTATACCAGACAACAATGCATCTATCGGGTAAAGGGAAGGCCGCAAAACCGTTCAAATGATTTGTTCAGCGCGAGCTGTGACGGATAGAATATGGTAAGAGCTAGTGATGTGAAAAATCAATTGTTTGCTATATATGACACTAGTGCCGCAAAGCTGGACTGGATGGCTTTGCCTGTCTGATTGAAATATATAACATGTTGGCAATAAGCAAGCCATTACTTCCTGAAATATTGATGAGATCTGGAGAGAGCTCTACTTTTAACCCTTCTTTCGCGGGGAGGCAATACTCGTCTTTCATTGGTCGAGAAAGGAAGAGGGGGGATATAAGATTAAGAGTATTTTGTTCTTAGAATTTCTAATGACATTAATGTAAGTTCTATTGCATGGGTACCTATTTGAAATCACCTCTATGAGATAATTCTTATGAGTAATCATATGAAAGACTAAATAGTTGAAAAAATGAAAAAGAAGTTAACCCTTAGAATGCTGGATATTTTCTAAAAAATAAATATTTGTGTCGTCTGCTTTCCAAAATCTTTAATTTCTGCTTAATTTTGTTGAGGAAAGATACCCAGAGTAGCAAACTGGTTCGATTACAGGTCGGCCGCTAGCCTGGGTCTAACCTGTTTGCATGAGCATGAAGATGGTTCCAGCCCTTTAAGGGTTAACCAAAACTCGTCTGTCACTCAGTAGTTTCTTCCAGAGAGCTCAGCCCACATTCAGGTCTAGGATGGATGGCCCAGTGGTTAAGGTTGTGTACTTGGAACTTGGGGGTCCTGTGTTCAAGCCCCACAATCACCTCTTGTTGACTCTTACAACTTTGATTCCCATATTAAACCCTTTGTTGTAGGTACTCATTGAGATTGGAATTATTTAACAAATAGGATTCGACTAAAAAGAATTGCGATAGTTTTCGTTTTTGTTTATTGCTATTTTTCTTTACAGTCTGAACTGCAGAATTTGAACTTTTTTTTTTTACAAAGCATAATTACCTGGGTACTTCCTGTTAACCAACTCCATTTTATGGACTTTTGTGTCTATAATGGAATTAAGTTGCAGAAAATTATTATTAAGATTAAAAAATGGCATTTTGTTTCACCATTGTGAACAAATCAGCGTAAAAGAAGCAGAAACTGTTCATTTTAACATTTTCTGTTCACTTGAATTTCCGCGATTATTTGGACTTAACTGCTAACTAAGTCCAAAAGAAGGTTGAATAACATTTGGAAAAACGTTCAGATAAAGAGAATGTTCTTATTATTAGCAAATAAGTACTTTCACAGAATTCTTCTTTTGTCACAATATTTTTTTCTCTCTGCAGCTTAAAAGGCATAGAAATGAGTATTTACCTATTAGGGAAACGGTTAATTTGTTCAGTGTTGCAAAAGATATAAATCAAGTCTACACAACCAATTTCTCCATAATTCCAGACTTTTTGATATATACAGCAGACATAAGAATTGGCTGTGAGCCTGTGACAAAAGGATAAACGACTTCTTATAATTGATATACCGGTATTCTTTTGTCACAATGGTTTCTACTAGATATCATATAAAAGCAAAAAGGTCTTTTCCTTCCTATTTTGTCATCTGCTATTGTTTTCAATTTGGACCAGTCGCACATATTCCAAAACAGCGGGAAATTGGTTAACTTTTATAGTGCCGGAACCTATGTCATGCTTATGCAAATAGGTTAAATCCAGGCCAGCTGCCAAGTAAATTGACGGCTGGCCTGTGATCTAACCTGCTTGCTACTCCGAGTATCTTTCTTCATCAAAATTAAGCAGATACTTAAGGTTTTGGGAAGCAGACAACACAAAATTCTTTTTTTAGAAAATTACCCAGCATTCTGAGGGTTAAACAATCAACATGTGACAGCCAGTGTTTCTAGGGATAAGTGTTATGATCTAGCTGGAGAATAAGCACTGATGATTTCCTGCTATATGCTAATCAAACATGGGTCAATAAAATGTTTCCCTTTCTAAATGTTGGCTGTGGAAATGATGTAATGGATTTGGGAGTTCTTCTACCACATCCAATCTGGTTGGTGCACCTAATGCATTGATAGGTGAAGTGAAAGCTTGAAACTCACTTATCGTATAATTTCTGAACAACAGTTGTGCAGTGGTAGAGTGACAGTCTTTTAAATGGAGAGTCCCGAGTTCGATCCAAGCCAGAAGTTGGATGAGAATGACAGTATTAAGCCACCAATGTGGTATAGTACCAGGAATCCGTCTCCAGAGTGAATTAAATAAGCTTCTAGCTTTGGTTGTAATTGATATGAAATGAATAAAATAAATAAGTTCAAACTTAACATTCAAATTAGAAGCAAGAGCAGATCTGATAACAATTATATGAGACAAGGAACTTTTTCTGCATGATATTAAAGAATTCATAGCTTTTGGGACCAACAATTAAAAAAGAAAAAAGGATTGGGGCAACCTTAACAAAGTCTCCTTTTGAAACTTGGGCTCTTGTGTTAGCATTGGTTAACAGTGAACTTGAAATCATAACTCCTGACTCTGCGAAGGTTTGAATTAAGCAAGATGTATGTTGGAATTTTCATTTTAGGTAGTCTCCCTTTCTTCTTTATGGAATGTCTTATGGAATGCAGATGGTTCTAACCTGCCTTAGCCTGCCTCTAATATGGGCAGTTAAATAAGTAAACCCCTGGCAGAAGAGGATCCTTTTACATACATGATTAGCTGTGCAATACATTATAACAGAAAAAATGATGACACAATGTGACACCAAATCACCAAATTAAACCAACAAAAAGCATTTTGACAAAGATATTTATCACATTGCCTGCATTGACTTTGTTTGAATGTGTTAACACTAAGTTATCCTAATGAGATAATTACAGTACCAGTCAATGGCTTCACACCACCCATAATCTATAGCTAATGAATTTTGGAATTTGGCAAAGTAGAAGTAAAACATTAAATGTTGGCATTAAGCACGATATTGAGACCTATGCCTTTGTACATGAGCTGCCAATTGATGAGTTAAACCCTTTCTATGTAAAACCTCACTGTAATGTACCTGTTGTGGAAGATGTAATGAGCCATTCATCATTTTGTTACACGTTGACCACCATCATTTTTGATAAATAGAAAACCATTTTAGAATGCCTTAATAATGCTGACTGTCTAATTATTTTTAGGTTTATGGTAATTCATTTCTATAAAGTGTCCGATATGCTCGGCTTGATGCTAATCACAATGACTAGCAATCTTTACAAAATCGTTACCAAATGCAATGATAAAATAGGAAAGTTTTCAGATGAAAATTAAAACAAATTAATTATGATCCTTAATGAAGATATTACAAGAAGACGGGAAAAGGATGAAATTTGATTTTTCCAACATTATTTGTCTATTTTTAATGTCAATTAAGTTTTAATGTCAATTAAGTTTTAATGTCAATAAAGAAGGGTTTATCAACCATTTAACACCTTATGATGATGGGCAGTTTTCTAAAAATATTTTTGTATCATCTGCTTTCCAAAACCTTAGATATCTGCTAAATTTTGTAGAGGAAAAGATACTCAGAGTAGCAAACAGGTTAGATCACAGGCCAGCCGTCAATTTACTTTTACTAGCATAAGGTCGGTTCCAGCACTTTAAGGGTTAAGTAATAATCAGCATTTAAATTTCTTATGATAGACCTTTTGTTACAGTTAAAAGCAAGATGTCTATTTAGAATGCTAGGTCATTACCCCAACTATTTGATCAGATCATTTCATAGTTGTTGAGGATGGTTCTAAAAGCGTCATTGATGATATATCGAAGGTCTCCCTATCGTATATATGCACTCCTGTCTCTGAGTTCTGGCAAAACATGCAAAGGTGAATGACCATCACTCTAACGTCATACCAATTAACTCTTGATACACCTTTGCAGAAAACTTTAGAAAATATTTATGACCTTTTTGTACTTTTGAAAATCAGAGGAAAAGTTAACCACTGTAAGGACAGTTCACTTGGTTATTAATCACATACATTTTACTTATTTTGAATAACCACCGTTTTGCCTATATGTCAATTATATAGATACAACAGTTCTATGCTATATGAGTCTTGTACAATAATAAATGTATCTGCGTATCATGTCAGTTTGGGTCAAGTGAAATATTGAATCTATTACACCAATCTGTATGATGTGACTTGTGTGTATGAAATTAAATTTTTTTATGTTACATTAAATGTGACAGAATTGTGAAACCATCAGAATTCCTTTTGATAAAGATTTTTTTAACTTGTTCATTAATTTCAAGTGCAATGCAATTATAAACTTGTACTTCATGTTTGTGAACCTGTTCTTGAAGTTCATGAAAAAGTTCTGTGTTTATGAACAGCCATTTAACAATTATGAAGTTCATGAATGAATTCTGTGTTTATGAACAGCCATTAAATGATCATGAAGTTCATGAATATGTTCTTCAATCTTTCGCAGTTGATGTCTATAGTCTTAATGGTTAATGACCTAATGTTTTGTTACCCGTTTTCTTCAGCATTCTTGAAGCGTTTGAGGCTCTTTTTTAGTGGGAAAGTAGCCAGTGGTTTAAATTGATAGGGGTTGTATAGAATTGCATGATAATTGAAGTACCAGATTTCTGAATAAGGTGAGGTTGTTTATAACCCTTTACTTGAAATACACCTAATTACCAACCTGAAGAATTAAACGATTTGTATCTACATGGGTTTTACATTTTGTCAACATTATTTCAGTTATGTTGCGATGATGCCCTCCTCTTAATGATGGAGGAATACCCCCTACTTAACTGCCCATAAAGGCTGGTCAAGTCGGGTAGAACCAACATTCCATAAGTCAGTCCGGAGACTACCTCTCATGAAAATCCAAATTCTTTCACCAGGATTTGAACCTGCGGGAAAAATAGAACAAAGTTGCTTATACTTTGGAAGACATGGTGTGATTATTTCACAGTATTGATTAGTACAAAGAAAGCAAAAGGAAAAGATTAAGTGTCAAACAGACGAAAATATTATCATGCTATTTAACTATTATCACATTACCACCTAATGACACATTTTCGCGTCATGCAGCAGATGACTTTCAAAAAGCATTGTGGCAAAAAGAGAAATTGCTTGTCACAAGCAATTTCTCCTGATGCCACAATGCTATTTCAATCTATTCACTTATCACAACATTACTGCAAAACAGAAAGGTTTTTCACATTTACAAAGCTTTTCTTACCCTGGTACCCTAAATCGGTTCCATTTCCAATCAAACTAACTGGCAATTTTTTCAAATGTTTCATACAAAAAAGCGCCAGGAAATTTCCCATAAAAAAGAACAACAATTTGAATTTAGTGATATCTGTATCATACCCAATTTTAGAAAATTTCAGAGAAAACATTGCAACTTTTCCCTTCTTTTTCAGTGCCAATTCCCAAAATTAAGCGAAAATGGCTGGGTATAAGTTGCCCAGTGTAATAGCGCAAAGGGTTGTTACTGGTCAAAAACAGTCTATTTACTACTAACTGACCTTATTCAGTATTGGAAATTCTTCAACCTTTTCACCCAGATACCAGATATACAAACATTCTTCTATCCCTTTTTATTGATATCTTTACAGATTCACACTCTTTTGAATGTTTGACAAGTTCAGAATATTGAATCAAAGAAACAACAGAATTAGACAAAAAGGAACAATATCAATGTATTTTTTTAAATGATAATTTATGGAAAAAAACATTGTGACAAAAGTATAATTTTCTCAGAAGGAGCCATAAATCCTTTTGTCAAAATAACTTCTAAAGTTGTCTTTATTAAATTTTAAAGGTGTGTAAAAGTGATGTATTATGTATAGTAAGGATTAAACTGTATTTTTTCTTGAAATCACAGTAGTGCCCTTGAACTCACAATTCACAAAGTCGTTGCATGCCAAATTATTGTCTTGAATTCTTGATGGTGTTCTGGTTATCACAGAGGTGATCATGTACTCCCATTTCACTTTGCTCTTGTATGCAAGTTGTGGTCTTGAATTCTTGATGCATGGTGTTCTTGTATTTAATGTGGTACACTTTTATATTCAATTTAAAAAGTTATTGCATGCCAATTTTTGTTCTTGAATCTCTGATGGTATTCTGGTATTTCTAATGGTGTGTTTAGATTCCAAATTTAGTATTCTTTCATGCCTTAGTGAGCTCTTGAATTCTTGATGGTGTTTTGGTATTTACAGTTCAACACTTCTTTCTATCTTCAATTCACAAAATTGTACATGATAAGTTTTGCGCTTAAAAACACGATATTCTTGCGCATGTTATGGCCATGAATTCTTTATGGAACTCTTGTACACCCATTGGTGCTTGTGTATTTCAAATTCACAAAGTTCATGCAGGGCAAGTTTGGCTCTTGAATTTTCAATGGATGTTGTCGTGTCAGTCCTGCATGTAGATTGCAATTTTGTCTTAATGATTGACAGTGCCAAATTGCACTTCTGAATGCTTGACGATGCTCTTGGATCAACATTTTGTAAGGCAAGAGTCTTATTGGCCTCTGTTGTCAAACAAGAATTCATTGTGTCATGTTTTGTTTTTCAAGGATGCATAATCTGCCATTCCATATTATAAATGCAATGCTGTCCTATTAGCCTGACTATAAATAATGCTAGAATACAGCTATGTGTAAAATGATGTTGATAAGGTTGAAATAGTTAAGTGTTAATTTGTTCTAACTCAGTAATCCCTGATAAAAACCTATTCAGGTTTGGGTAACTTACTCCTGATAAGCTGCAGATTAGGATGCTCTTCCCTGACAGAGGGCGAAAACATGTGACACCACCCTCTTACCCATTACCCCATATCAAATGCTTTTGTTGAGGACAGTGGGCCAGGGGTAGAGCGTCGGCTTCAGAACAATAGGTTCATAGGTTCAAATCCTGTGAGTATCTGAATCTGTCTTGGGACCTTTTATTAATCCACATTCGACGCCAGATCTGGTTATGAAGCAGAATCAAGAGTGATTAATATAAGTTGTGAGAACTTGTTTTGCAATGGATGTAAAATAAATAAGTTTAAACTAATCTATAAAATGGTTTTGACAGGTCTCATTCAATACTGTATATAATATAGTCATTTAAATGTGTTTGTAGCAAATTGATTGTGTCTGACCTTAATTCATGCCCTCATAATATTCTTCCTTAATGTAAGTAAATGCCAAAAAAAATTAAAGAAATCACTGTGAAAAGGTAGATTTTGCTTGTGACTAGCAATTCATCTATTCAATAGTTGCCTGACAACTTCTCAAGTGTAACTTTATAACATACAGTCAAACTTGTGTTAAGAGGCCAGCCTATGAGACAGAGTAAATTGGCTGTTAAAGACAGGTTGGCTGCTTAACACATATTGATGTACACTATATAATAGTGGGACTTTCTGTAGTGGCTGTTTAAGGCAAGTTGGCTGCTTAAAAGGATGGTTGCTTAACACAAGATAGACTGTAACTGATGTTGTTTTAAATTCACATAAGCCTCAAAATCTGAATGCAAAGTACCCACTTTGTGTACAAGGTTGTGTTTTTGAGCCCTGTCTGGCACATGCCCACTGGGCTTATTCTCTCTGAACTGGGAAGAGGTCTAGGCCTGTTATTTCTTGGAAATTTTATTGCAGAGATTGTTGAATTGGGAAACCAAAAAGCTGGTGTGACTTTGTATTTTGGGGGAAACTGCAAGAATTTGGGGAAATTTCCAAATTGAAAGGTGCCTTTTACAGCCCTCTGCTATATAACAAGAAAGGGCCCTTGTCAAAGACAAAAAATACAATGGAATCAATGGTTTCCTTCCAGCCTGATGATTAACTGGCTCAACAAAAACAACTTTGGTGGAGTTGTGTTTTAAAGTAAGGGTTGCTTAATGAAGCGGTCTGTATTGTCCAGCATTTCCAAAAGTCAGTAGTCTTATTGGTCAAGTATAATTTTTATTGAAATCTACTAAATGTAACATTACATATTCAAATGCAGAAAAAACGAACAGGTTGGTCAAAATCAGTTTTTGCCATCCTATATTAACCCATTTCAAATAGAAAAGTATCCTAAAAGTGGTTCACTTGTGTAACTCAAGGGCCTTGTTTTGGATTGGTAAATTCTTGTAGACTGCGATGTTTCCACAATGATTCCTTCTGTTGGCAAGAAACCTCGAACAAGCGACGTTGAAACCCGTGCATTCATTTGATTGGAAAGCGCCATCATATATAATGATATAAATCTTTCAAACATCAGATAGCATATTTTGTTGTTGAAAAAGAAGTTAAACCATGGCCGCTTGCAGGGTCAGAAATCGTCGGCTGTAGACAAGCAGTCTTGAAACGTCGAGATCGCGGCTGTCAAAATTCGTCTGTGTAAAAGACGTAATCGTATAAATAAACATCCGTTTACAAATAACGGGTTAAAGAGACCCGACACGGAGAGAGCGTGCTAAATAATTAACAAAGACGAATTGCCCAGAATTCTCCGTTAAGTTATTTACAAATTTTGGGACAGTCCATTATTGTAAACCGAACGAGGCTGAACGCTTAGATTGCATCGCGGCGCATTTTGCCAGCCGAGATTTAACCCTCAGTGCGCAGCCCGATCCGGTATTATCGGACAAATAAAATAAAACAAGAACGAAAACCGTTCTGCTGCGATCAATCCGTCCGCCCCATAATAAACTTTTCTCCAATATTTTAAATCGGGACCCCCTCTATTACATCTTCATTGTGTACGGCTAAACTAACTTGCCTGGTCAGAGTCAGCAAATCATGTTTAAACCCTTGCTCGAAGATAAACGCTCTCTGAATCGTCTGCTGCAGACATTATAACTCAAACCTATGCATGAAAAGGAAAAAAATGCAAGTTCATCAATTTCTCCATTTCACTTGACTTTTCCCCTTAATTAAATAATAAACTTTCTCCTATCAAATTGGGGAAAGTTTTCTTAAATATCCGCTTGATTTAGGAGAGTCAATTAAACGGCATACCAAGGAACGGGTTAACAAAGATTACCGTGTTAATATTGATATTCTATTTGCCATTTCATCTGTTTATTTTGCCCAATAATCCTCCATTGAACTTCGCCAGCGAGTGGGCAGCCTTTGTTACTGTCTGACGCGCGCTATTGACTGAGCGTACTTAGCGAGTGAACGGATTTTTAGCATATTTACAGCTCTGCCTGTGTTTACACACTAATACTGAGAGACACCTGCATAGCTCGCTGTTAGCTTTAGATTGATAGTCATTTTGTTAACAGGTATCACTTAAACGGCTAATCAGATAAATAGCAATAAACAGTGTAACTCACTCATGGATCGGACAGTGAATTAATTTTGTGTCATGATGTTGTGGAAGGATATTTTTGTACGTTTATAAAGTGTGTTATTGGATAATTGGCAGTTGAGACGGGAATTAACACAAAAGAAAAGGACGCTGGTTTATTTGTTTCAATTAGAGACATCTTAAAGGAGGAATTAAATACCAGAGCCGGGTCGTTCGTGGACTTCATGGATATTAACTGGTCGAAACTGGCCACGGATATCCAGATCTCTGTACAGACCGAAACGGACTTTAAAAGGTAAAAATAAAACTTTTATCGGTTCGATTTTGTACTTTCTGTTTTGGTGCGGTGCCGTAGTGTTTCGGATAGAGCGAGCATCACGGTCCGTGTAGACGGCCAGCGTGTGTACGGTAGCGGTTTACGGTGTAAGGGAGATAACCTCGACAACATTCCGAACACTGATTTGTTTGAGATAATAAGCTTTTCGGAGTGACAGGCCAGACAGATCTTTTGTTTGTTTCAACAGGCGTATTATATTGTTCTTATTGTAAGAGATATGTGACCTGAGATCTAACTGAATATCTTACTCCTTTATCTCACCCATTACAATGGTTAGATTTATTCCCTAATTGGAAGGTTGTTTTAACTAATTGGATGTCCTACAAATGGGGAAATGAATTCATTGTTGTGTTTTTCAATCACTTTTAAGAATTTGGTTTAATCATTTTGACATCATCATTTTGACTTCACTTTCGTTCTATTTGGAATGAAACAAACTTTTTTGACTTTTGACATTGATTCTAGAATTTTGATTTAGAAATATGCCCCATATAATATGGCCTTATTTAATTGATATGAATTTAGTTACAAGTTCTGTTCAACACAATGCAGTTTTTTAGAGGATTTGGACAGACTGAATGTCTGTCGACCTTTTATCTTCCAGTTAAAAAAAATATATCAAAAACTACTTATTTTAATCAAAACAACATTTCTTTCGTCACAGTCATGAATACCTTATTTCTAAGTTGATCTACATTTGTTATGTTTAAGTGGTGTTAAAAACTCGACACTCCTACCCCAACCCAAAGTGTGATAAATCAGTTACAACACAATTATGACAGAATAGTCACTGGGTACAGTTTATGAAAGATTTTATCAGTATCTAAACAATACCCTAAAACTTGGAACGGTTTAGGGTCACTAAGTATATATTCAATGACTTGATCCACCACAACCTGTTCTTCCTAAATTTCGGTTTACTCACCGACCCAAAATTTGTGTGATTACACTTTAACCCTTTATTTTTTACAAACTTTGATTTTTGATTTTAACAACGTATATGGTATATATCTGATTAAATTGGGCCTTCACTGAAACACTTGAAAAATAATTAGAACATAGATTGGAGAAGTTGATCATACTTGGTCTCAGTGACTTAAATCTATTACAATACAATTAGGAAGAGACCTTTTGATTGTGGGACATTTTATCACTGAAACTGTTGAATTGGAAAACCTTAAACTTGGTTTGACAATGAGTTTTTTTGGAAAAACTGCATGATTTTAAAGAATTTTCAAATTTGAAGGTGCCTTTGATGAGCCATTGTTGTATGACGTAAAAAAGCCATGCTACAAAGAAAACTGATATCTCTTCATATTTGATTACTTCCTGTCTCATTAATAAACTACATTAATTAATGATCAATTAGTGCAATACTATTTATGAGCTTTCATTAAATACTGACTTTGTTGAAAAGTAAGGCATTCCGAGGTTTAAAAGTAAGTCTTCACAATGTGTGAAAGATGCATTTTAGCATGTCTAAGTTTCTTCATCAAATTTTATAATCCTGTACTGTACTGTCAGATCTGGGTAATTTATTTTTGACATGAACTAATTTTCAAGGCCTACAGTCTAGAAGAAGAAACATCATGATCAAGAAGAGAAAGTTTGTCATATGGAGAGGTTTCAATAAGGTTTTGTATAAGGGTACTTTGCATGAAGTCTCTTAAAAGGTATTTGGTAATCAGCTTTAAGTTGTAGACATTGGGACCAGTAGACATTTGCTGCAATTCGCTAAAAGGAAGAGATTGTTCTACAGTGTGTGAAATTCAATTTTTAAACCACTAGTCCATTCGGGCTACCAGATGGGATTTTTCACTAGCCGAACCACAGTTTACTAGCCCGAAACTGTGTTAAAAAGAAATTTAATGTTATATTCAGGAAACAACATTAACATTTAGACATTCTTCTTTAAAAAGCCTAACAACAAACATTGGAACAGTTGATTTACAAATATCAATGAGATTGTGACAAAAAAGAAGGTTGTTCATTGTGTGCAAAGTCTTTTCAGTCTCTCATCACTTCAATTACCTTTTAACTGAATATGTACCATATAATTATGAATAGAAACAAAAAACATGCTGAAAAGTGCTGTCTATGTAAAGTACAATCTATTTCTATAAGCCATAATTGTTTGTATATCTACAAAACATGAAGCCTTTCTCTATTCTGGCTAAGGAAACTGGTTTGCTGGTTTTCTTCTGGGTTAAGCCTTGAACTGCTTTCTTCACTAAAGCATCTACATTTTGCACAGTTGGGCCATTGATGCACACATTACTGTCTTATCCGACATTTTTATGCAATTTCCAACAGTATCAAAGTTTTATTGTTGAAGTAAGTAAAGCTATCTGGATGCCAGATCCAGTCAAAAGGTTTAAACTGTAACATCTTCCTGAATGACAGCAACGAAAAACAACGCAGACTAAGTCACAGAAAACATCACAGAAAATGGCATAGTTAACAGTAAAATCTCGCAAATCAAGGTGACAGAAAAACAAAACCAACATCGCTCACTTCAAAAACTTCAATGTTCATCTCCACTTACGAGAAACAGGCCTAAAAATCTCGGATGTCTAGCTTGCTTTTCTTCACTTTGTCTTAAAGCGGACGCTTATTGTTGCATATAGTAAAAAGCGTCTATTGTACCTAATTAACCAAACGCTTGAAGATGCCAAGCGTCTATTGACTTTGAAATCAGTTTGGGATAAATCGCAATGTCACAATCAGTAAACTGGTTCCTCGCTGTCTACTGGCTCCACTATATTTGATAGATGAGACACAGGTTACCAGCCTAATCTAACGGATATGTGATCGAAATTTGCTGTCTTTTAATCGAACTATCTTATCAATTTTTCGGCCAATTTTTACGAATTAAAAAGGAAGTTGTTTTCCCTAGTAAAATGCTTACATATATGTACAGTTATTATCACTAGCCCGGTCAGGCTACCACACTTGGGGAATTCAATAGCCCGAAACGAAATCCACTAGTCTCGGGCTATCGGACGAGTGCGAATTTCGCACACTGGTTCTATGGTTGTTCAAGGCGATTGACTTCCAAATTCTATGTCAAACAGGGTCACTTATTCAATTTGAAGGTTGAGGTAGTGCATGATAGCTGATATAAGTTCAGGATATTCAAAACCAATTCCTTTGCGAGTCTTTTGTGTTCTGCTTCGTCCGTTTTGCCCACATTATGTCAATCATAACAAGACCTGCTGTATGATATTCTAGCGATCAAACCTTTTCTAATATTGGCAAGTTGGCAGTTTTAAAATTCAACATAAAACAATTCCAGGGTTCTTTAGAATAGGCCTGATATACAGCTTTCATTATGGCTATATTGTATTTATGGCTTGATATGGTCTTTGTATGTTGCTGTATTGCATCATCCATAGAAAGATTCTTGATGGTTGCACATCAGAATTATATCTACTAGATCAATGTGAGTTGAAACAGAGAAAAAAGTAACAGAAGACGACATTGAAATTATCACCTATTCGAACATTGAGAATGATAAAAGCCTCAGTAACAAAAGATGAAATTATAAAGTGGCTTTTATGGACAGGTGTTCAGGAGCTTTTTACCTTTCGCTATTAACTGGACCCTCTCTGCATGGGTCCAATTGTTGAACTGTATGGGTCTCTGAGTCTTTCTTTTGGGGTTTTGTTTGTATTTGAACCCTAACGTCAATTGTAACAAGGATTTGTAACTTGTTAGATTTGAGAACTAAACAAGACAACATTGATATCCCTGTTATAGGATATATAAAGTGAGAAGAAAATACATCTTAATACAAGGCTTCATTAAAAGCATTTACACTTGATATTGGAAGAAGTATTTGAGGAGGATCCAAAAGCTGTGTTCATGAACAGATATGGACATAAATGGTTGTTTATGAACACAAAGTTGTTCTTGAACATGTTCATGCATTTCAAGGATATGTTATTTATGTTCATGAACATGTTCAAACAACTTGTTGTTCATGATATGCTTTTCTTTATAATACAATATTGTTACATTGGATAACTGATTCCAATCGTATTGCTGTAATATGCTATGAGCTGAGTGGTTTCCTATAATTAATTGATATGAAATGTCGGGATTTACATAGATAAGTGGAATCTGGGTTATTTTTTTCCCTTTTCCTCTGTGATTTCATTATTTAGCATCGAAAGATAAAGAAAAAGCAAACAATGGCTTGTAAGCTATGTAAATTCAGTGATTTTTCTTTCAAGTAAATCAATGAGCTTTTTTTTTAACTTTCAACATCATTTTTGTCTTGTAAAAAGTAAAATAGAAGTATGTGTTATGGTGCAGTTTCTTGGATGACACAGATCTACAATAGAAAGTGGGTAAAGGGGGATTGAATAGCCAAAGAATGTACAGTTACAATTTAATAAGTACTTAACATTCAATCAATAAACCAGGACCCAGTAAGAAATCAGGCCAGTCTATCTACCTTACCTGTCCGTTATCAGTTTACATACCTGTTGACAACTTGGCTTAGTCTTCACTGTGTTTCATACAGTGTTTATCCAGTCATGAAACCCTATATTAATTTGCTTCTTCATAAAACCTGCTTGGGTCCTGCGTGGCCCAGTGGTTAAGGTGGTGGGCTTAGAATTCAAATGTCCTGGGTTCAAGCCCATTAATCAAATAAACTGAAGATATTCTGACAACAAAAGAATTGTTGTTTTTGAGCATTTCCTTCTTTTAGTTGCAATCTTTCCAAACATTGCCTGAAATTGGGACTTTCCATGCAAAAGATTAAAAATGTCAATCTGAATAGCCATTCAGGAATACCAATCTGTTTTTGACTTGTTCATGAATTTCAAGAACATATCAGTGAACATCAAGTACAATCTAATTATAAGTTTAACCCATTACCAAACAATAACGACATTTGACCAATTTGGCGTTTTGGAAAGGGTTAGGGTTGGAGTGTCAGTGATGGGGGGGATTGGAGGTGTTCATGAAGAAAAGTATATGAATTAACATCATTTCATGAGTAATTAATTAGGGCTATTAGCAGTAACTTGTCAAGTGAATGTGTGGGGTTTACACATGCTTCAGAAGAAAAGACCTGAATCTGTTATAGTTAACCTTTTTTACTCTCTCACATAATGGAAATTTTGTGACTGGTCCAAATCAAGGGCAACAGAAGACGTCAGTTTAATACAGAAAGTATGAGGAGTTTTAACATTAGCTTTCTGAATTTTGGTTGAATATATCTGAGTAAAAAAACCCTAAGTGCATAATTAAGAATTTGTACAAAGAGGAAACTTTATTTACCTACTTTTTTTAGAAATAATTAGCAGAATATCACGCTCAAACTATATAGATCACTATACATTATGAAATATAAGTATTAATAGAATTGTTTCGCAATTTAGTCAATGATAATACAATGAGACATCTGGAGAATTCCCTCATGATGAGCAAATTCTCTTAATTGTCACAATGATTTTAATTAAGCATTCTGGTGTTAATTGTCTGAATGTTGCCTGTATCAATCATAGGAAATGACAAGAAGTCCTTAAGGAGGAGTATCACTGAAGGAGTCAAAATAACTCTTGGCTTACAATCTATTCTTGATCTGCTGTCGGAGAAAACAGCATGTTATCATATACCTGCATACTGATGACACAAAGTACGACCTGATGATTTCTGATAACACTCATTTGTAATGCCACAAGTGTCTGCAACTTCTTTACTTGGTCCGTTTGCAAAGCAGCTTTGCAAGGGCTTGAAAAAAACACTTATAATGCAGTGGTAATAGTTTTTTACCTATTACGCCTAGAATCTACTTGATTATTTGTATCTGCTCTTTCTTTTAATATTGTCCAGTCACTAAACAATGTATAGGTTGTGGGTTAAAACAGTAAAGTAGGTGAATTTTGATTGTGATGTACGAAAAGGAGGATTTGCTTATAAAACAAATCATCTATTCTATAACAATAGTCTAATAAAACAAACAAAATGATGCATCTCTATATAGTGTTAAATGGAAGGAGACATTGTACCAAAATCAGGAACATTTAGCAATATCACAAAAACAGTTAATGTGTCTAAATGGTTAGGGTTATATGAAGGGTTAATAAAGGCCTATTAAACACGGCCAATAAAAGAAGAGGCGATATATGGTAAATGTCCTGAATTGAAAGTAAGTTTACAAACTATTTAAAGTTGACAAGATTCAAGCTAAATAAATATACAATACCTGTGTTTTTACCCTTGTCTGTATATCGTAATTTTATGTTATCCCTTCACTGGAAGAAATCTTCATTGGACAAACGCTTCTACTAATATTATGTAAAGGTCAATTGAACATGTTCATAATGAATTTAAAGTAAGAAGGCAATAAGATATAATTATTTTGCATATTTTCTTAAGTTGAAGAAATAAAAGGTTGTTACGCTTGATTATAAGAAAGAATTATTACAAAATTTATATGAATATTGTCAATGTGTATTACAGAGAGTTAAAGAGAATGGAATGTTGGCTTGCCCCAAACCAAGGAAAAAACATAACAGTTTGAGCATTTTTCTAGTGCATTCTGAATTATTACAATCAATTCTAACTGAAAGATAATTTGTAAAGTCATATGAATAAAATTAACATAATATTGGCTGTTCATTTCACTTTATTTAAGTCGAATCGATAAAGTACTGTCAAAAATCAATCACGTTTATCAAAGAGGAACAGATATAGCCGATATTTACACTTAACCTTTTCCCAAACAATAACGACATTAAACCACTTTGTTGCAAATGACTTAAGAAAACATTGTGGGAAAAGGAGAAATTGCTTGTAATCAGCAATTTTTCCTTTTCCCATAATGTTTTCTGCCCTATCAGAAGATTATTTTCCAATTATATCACATTTTGAAATTTTGTTTGCATACTCTTTGAATTTAGGACAGTCGGAAATTTGTTGTTTGGAAAAGGGTTAACCCCTTACCTGAAATACTTATCCTTAAAACCTGAAAAGGGAAGCAATATGTAAGCCATGTTGAGCAGTCTAAGTAGGTTGCAATTGTTTTCTTTTTTGTAATAATAAAAAAAAATTATTCATAAAATATCCGAAAGGCTCAAGTAATTGAAATGAATCCAATCATCTTGTTTTGGTTTTTTTGGCCTTAATTGGAAGAGGCTGATAAGTAGACAGCATGGAGGGATTATAAAAGTTAACATTGAAAAAGGAGAAAAAGCCAATGATTGTGTCGTGTATTATCTGCTTGTCATGTAATCTTGAAGTTGATGGGCTTGTGTCTGCAACAAGTTAAACCAAAAGACAAAAACAAATTATTTTTATGGTAGTTAAAACTTCATCTAGGCTGTTAGGATTGGACCCAGAAACCATGAATAGGTGAACTGTCATTACAAAATAACCACAATTAGTATATTGAGGGTGCAATGCAAGACATTCATAAGCAGCTTCTTCGTTTATGAAGATGTTTTATACTGTAATTCAAACTTTAGATGAAATCAAGACATCCATGATTACACAAGCGGCATTTTGTCTTTCCTCCATGCTGTAAGTTTAAATCTGTCTCAGAATTGCAGAAAAGCCACTTTTTTCCATGCCTTGCACAAGCAGGCCACCCATAAGGCATGAATAAAAAAGCTTTTTGCAAAATATAACTGAAGATTTGTTGAAAACAACATTTAACCCCTTACAAACAAATCTGTTAATGGGAGTGTGTCAGGGTTAAGGAGGTAAATGTGATTGTAAAGGTATAAACTATTATATCTAAAGCTGACCTATTCAATAGGTTTCAGATCTGAATATCTCGCTACATCAGACAATAGGGTTTTCATAGGTGTATAAATGTTTTGCCTTCTAGCTATATTTATCTTGCTGTAAATTCTGTCGAACACTTCTGCCCCGTGCTCGACCCTTCTCCCAATCTGAATGATTCGTGATTTTGTCAAGAAATCCAAAATGTTAAAAAACACTAAAGGCCAAAAATAGAATTGATCAGACGAATAAAAGCTTTAACAATCAATAGATAAGCAATGAATAATTGGTCACATAAGGGGAGTTAACTGGCTCTTAGATTCAAACTTTCCTTTTGTTACAATGATAACAATAATTAAGAGAGAGGGTTTACTTGATTGCCAAGGTGGCTTGATCTACTTACACCCTTAAGCTAATTGTATTTGGTGCACAAGTTCTTAAATGTTTCTTAAGAAGAACACTTGATTTCAGAAATTTCAATTCAATAAACTTTTTTATGAGAGCCATTGAAGAAAATGTCCGTTTTCCATAGAGCTTGGGTATTTTTAACTATTAAATAAGTCTGATTAAGAAGAACACTTGATTTCAGAAATTTCAATTCAATAAACTTTTTTATGAGAGCCATTGAAGAAAATGTCCGTTTTCCATAGAGCTTGGGTATTTTTAACTATTAAATAAGTCTGATTAATTATGTCCTATTGTAAAACAAAGTGGATTGCATGTTTATTTGTAAATGATATGATAATCAAGATAATTATTCCATATTAGAATGTGAGAACAATTTTGATATGTGATGAATTAAAGAAAACTAGCTGCTAACAGCAAATTGAAAACATGAAAAAAGCTAAAAAAAATAAAATAAAAAAAAAAGAGCCTGTTACAAGCAATTTCTTTATTTCCTACAATATAGTATCAAAATTTCCTGCAAGGATTGATGTTTGTTGATATGAACATTTGTGTAACGTGCAATGTTTCCTTTTCCCACAATGTTTTTTTGCCCTATCAGAAGATTATTTTCCAATTTCACCACCTTTTGAAATGTCGTCTGCAAACTTCTTCAATTTGGGACAGTCGAAAATTTGGTGTTTGGGGAAGGGTTAACGCATTGGCTTTGATAGGGCATAATGTACAAAACGGTTGTTTTAATGTATCAAAAGCATAGATATTTGTATAATGTTCCTTAACTGACAATGACAATATGACTGAAATATCGTTGAAAATGACATTAAACTGTGATCAAGCTTGAACGCTTATTATAGAATTGTTAATTCATTGAGAAAGTGTGATAAGGGTAGCCTGGAGTGATGTTTTGTAGAGTGTTATAAGGGTTAAGGCTTATTAGAGATAACAGATTCTCTGATTGTAATGGTTACCTGTCTCGGCAATAACCCCAAAATTGTCTTCCCTCAATTTCTCCTCCTCATACCTGATTATTTCTTTCTGTTGATCGGCTGGTTACCCCTGCGAAAAATTCAGTAACTTTTTGTGTGAATGTTCATGAGAGTTATAAATTAATAGATGGCTCTTCATGAACACAAAACTTGTTTTCATGAAGTTGAAGAACTGGTTCATGAACATCAAGTACAGGTTCATGAATACATTCATGGACCTTTTCTTGATGTTCATGGACATGTTCTTAGAAGTCATGAACAAGTTAAGAACATGCAGATTTGTGTTAATGAATGTCCATTTAACTTCCATGAAGGTCTGAAGTTCATGAGTAAGTTATAAGTTTATAAAGTGATTAAAGCGTTAAGTGTTGCTGATAGATGTATGTCAGGTGTAACCAATACAGTTAAGATTTACATATTCTTTATCAATTGGGAAAACTATGAAGCAGTTAAACTTGCATTTAAACTTTTTCATGTTAACTTTGAACCCTTAACAAAATTACCTTTTACGTTACAGAATCTGATACATTTTGCTAACAAAGTTTCCTCAATTCTTTTAGTGCTGGAGCCAACTTCATGGCTTTGCAAACAGGTTGGATCAGAAATTAACAGCTGGCCTATGATATAACCTGTTTGCTACTCTGAGATCTTTCTTAATTAAAGTTAAGGAGATGTTAAAGTTTGTGAAAAGCAGATGACACAAAAATTCTATTTCAGAAAATTACACAGCATTCTAAGGGTTAAATATTCTACTTAGGATAATATGTCTTATTGGTATATAATGATGTAATGACACATTTGGAAAAAGGGTTTAACTATTTTAGAAGGCTCAGTGCAAGGCTAATTAGCTAATGTATCATTTTGTGAAGGATTTGCTATAGCATTGCATTCAAACCTGGTGTTATGCTAATTTTCCTGTCAATCACTAAATGTAATGCATGATGTCATCAACTTTAAAAGGAAATTAACCCAGTTACCTCGTATGTCTTTTCGAACTTTATAATAATAAAGGTCTGCATGATCATTCTATGGAACCCTTTGGAACAACTTTGAATGCTTTTGCTGATTCCCAAACATGACAAAGGACATGTAGGAATTGTGTTGTAATAGAAGTGGGTTAGCTGTAACAAAAGGGTGGGAAGAAAAGCTTGATCTCTAAGATAGAGGGCTTGAAAATGTCACTCCATTATGTAACTAATGGGGGCATCAATAGTGCACTGATATGGTTCCTTGACCACATGGACAGCTTACCTTAAACCCTTTACCCAAACGCACAATTTTTGACTGTCCCAAATTGAAAGAATTTGCAGACGAAATTTCAAAATGTGATAGAAAATGATCTACTGAAAGGGCAGAAAACAATGTAGGAAAAGGAGAAATTGCTGTTAAGAGCACACAAATACACACATAATGCGTGTTGTTTCAAAATTGTGGTGACATGGGAAGGGTGTATTTCTCTACAGGAATTTTCTCTTGAAATCTTAATAGGCATTATATGGTAAGGGTCACTTACAACAATTTTATTAGACATAGTATTATTGACTCAAACTTCTAGTCTATCAAGATATCAATACTGTATCAGTACAAGACAACGAGATTGGAATAACATCAAGTGGCATAATGCCCTTGACACTTAGAAAGCTGGGTAATATTCTTATAATAGATTTTTGTGTCGTCTGCTTTTTGAATCCTTAAATTTCTGCTTCATTTTGATGAGGAAAGATGCCCAGAGTAGCAAGCAAACAGTTTAGATCACAGGCCAGATGCTAATTGAGGGCAGGCCTGAATCTAACCTGTTTGCATAAGCATTCAGTCAGTTTCATCGCTATAAGGGTAGCACTGGTTTTCTAAGTTGTGATAAAAAGAAGAAATTGCTGTTCATAAGCTATGAAAGAAAATCTTCTGTTGATCACATTTTTGTTTAGATTGTAACAAACCTTTAATGGGGATGTCCATGATTGGCTAGAAACTTGAGCTGTGACCTTAGCTAGCCTTGGTTTAAACTAAAGGATGCAGTAACATAATTGGAAATGGTTGAAACTTAGTTAAACTTTGGTGACTGTGGTAATTGACATGTGAGTTAAGGGTGTACTACTCTTCCAATTGACCTCTAGGCCTTTATGAAGATTTGCTATGTTTATTCCAGTACAGGCCATTATTTTGTTTACTTAAACAGTTATATACAGATTGATATACCCTTTATGCTGCTATTCTTTAAAGTAACACCCTTCATTTTTGTAGATTCAATATGTTGATCGTATTTCCTTAGATTCAATTAAGGGATTTCTCTGCTAGTCTAAGGACAGGTATATGATACTGAGTTTATCATGACAAAGAAGACTGATCATAATCTTGCGTCTAATACTTTAAATATAGCTGATAATTTTAGCGCTGATAATTTTAGCGCTGATAAAAACAGTGAACTTAAGCAAGATTTAGCAATTATACAATTTATATCAAGGAAAATTCTTTCAAAAGTGTTGCTGGTAAACGTGAATATGCTCATCTGACATAGTAATACTTTGCCAATAAGACATCATGTTTTACAATATGGCTTTTTATTGGGTCTATTAGAAATTTGCCACTCAACACTTGACTTTTGGTTTCATATGGGAAAGCAGCCATATATGCCTAAAAAATAAATCTAACTGTACTTGCATTGGTGAAGAAGTACACATTTATCAGGAGCTATGCAAGAAGCCGCCTGATGTCTGTGGTATAACTTCGATACTGTTGAGAATTTAACTTAAAGAAATCAATAAAGGACAATTAAAGAGTGTTGAGGGTTTGATATGAAAAACCTGAAATCCATACCCAGCAACTTTGTTTCCTATTGTTAGGCTGTTGACTCAACTCAAGTTTATATTGATATTAACCAATTCCCTTTTGTCGCAGGGTCCTGCATGGCCAAGTGGTTAAGGTGGCAGTCTTAGAACTTGTCCTGGATTCGAGCCCCACCCACACCTCTGATTTGAAGAAAGCGTCCTTTTACAAGTCACTGCAAAACCCTAGCCTAGTACTGCTGGATCCAGGAAAGCAGTTTCATAACTGGAAAAATGTTTACACAGTGTTTAACACCATACAAATCAAGCAAGCTAGAAACGAAGAATCATTAGCAAATTGGCAATCCAAGGCTGTCGTAGGGGAAAACATGTTGTCTACCCCTTTCCCAAACAATAACAACATTTGACCACTTTGTTGCAGACGACTTTGGAAAACATTGTGGGAAAAGGAGAAATTGCTCGTAATGAGCAATTTTTCCTTTTCCCACAAAGTTTTCTTCCCTATCAGAAGATTTCTTTCCAATTTCATCACATTTTGAAATGCTGTCTGCAAACTCTTTTGATTTGGGACAGTTGAAAATTTGTTGTTTGGGAAAGGGCTTTTGCTTGTAACAGTAGTTTGATGGTTCAGTGCAAGACTCCTGAATTTTCTCCAGGTTGGTGAGGGACTTGGGCTAGTCTTGCGTCGAATCCTCAAACTGTAGTTATTAGTTGAAATCAATTTCTGAACAGTCTGTTCGCCATCAATTATTCAACAGATTTGAAGAAATTTTATTGCAAAAAGACATCCTAAATGTTTGCTCTTAACCCAAGGCTCCAGGCAAGGTTGGAATTCTCTGGGCAAACTCCTTTATTATTTCGTTTTCCCTATGTTGTAGGTTGATATAATGTTTAATAGGTTTTGTCAGTGCGATTTAGTTTCTTTAGGCATGCACCGTAGCAACAGAAAACAAGAATTATATTGGAAACATTTTTGATGGGGGTTTACAGATTGGAGTTTATTTCATAAAGCGTCTTCATTTCTCTTTATTGTTGGGACTCAACAGTCTTGTAGAGAAAACTCTTAACTAATAGCAAAGGAATCATTGTATATATTCGAAACTATTATATGAGGAAGCCACTATTTTGTATGATGCCAGGATTTTAGGTTTAGTCAATGTCCCTATGCTTACCTCAAGCTTCATTAGCAAATCAATGAGACATATTGATTGGAAGATATTCTTAGACCCCCTCCCCCATCATTTATTTCTAACAACAGTTTGTACTTGGCACACAAAGAACATAGAAAACGACAAAACGACAATCTCTTTATTTCGTTACAAGTGTTCAATTGAAACCATAATGAAAAAGGAAATTGCTTGTTATGAGTAAGGGTCTCTTTTAGTCATAACATTTTAGATTCACTGAAGCATCATTAACTTTATGCATTAGGAATTTGAGATTTGTTGTCTTAAGTTTGATCTTTGCTAGAATTTTTGATATCCTCTGGCAAGGCCCTCATATCATAGACGGTTGGTAGATTACTGTTGCGCAATATGATAACTGTTAAACGGACCTGGCCACATAAGAAATAATATCGCTTGTTCACAGTAAGAGCAACACCATGCAACAGAATAAACAAAATGAAAGTACATTAAAATTATTTTCTTTGTTATATCAATTGATATCTCTGTCAATGGATTGTTCATCAAAAAATGAAGCAATTTGAGATTATTTTATTGGAGTAAGGGGGTTAACCCATTACCAAACACCAAATTTTAAACTGTTCCAAATTGAAAGAATTTGCAGACAACATTCCAAAATGTGATGAAATTGGAAAATAATCTTCTGATAGGGTAGAAAATATTGTTGGAAAAGGATAAATTGCTCGTTATTGCCCGCAATGTTTTCCAGAGTCATCTGCAATAAAGTGGTCAAATGTTGTTATTGTTTGGTAAAGGGTTAAACAGTTTAAACCAAACCTTAGTAAAAAGATCTTTTGGTACAGATTTTATCAATCACATTCCTCCGATTTGTAAGTATAATAGAATGTCATCAAAAAGAAAATTGTATAAGCTATCACTTAATCAGATTAGACTGATGTATTTCTTGTTCGAAGTGATAATTTTCTCCTTGAACTCTCAAGGTCCTCATAAGCATAGGTTTGATTCAAGATACAGGTGGGTTTTCTTAGAAAGCAGCTACCTTGCTGACTTGCATCCTTCCTCCATGTATCATGAGATGACCTTTCAAAATAACTATAAAATTGTTGATCTGATGTTAACATATAATTTATTGCTTTCAATATGCACAAGCTATGAGATGATTGTATTATATGTGAGTTAGACTTTGTACATTGCTACACAACTTAAACACCTTTACAACAGCTTGGTCCTGCATGGCTAAGTGATTAAGGTGGTGATCTTAAAACTTTGGTATCCCAGGTATAAGTCCCACCAACAACTGGTTTCGTGGGAGTGACTTTTGGCAAGTAACCTCAGGGCCCTATCCTAGCACTGGTGGATTCAGGAAAGCCGTTTTATAACTGAAACGTTGTTGAAACGGCGTTACAACACCATACCAAAAAAGTTGTTTAGTGACAGTGGGAGATTCCTTTGTCAAGACACTTCATAGCCCTAGCCTAGAATTGGTGAATCCCAGCATTACAACCTATAAAAGTTGACATGGCTTTTAACTACCTAATCTGTTCTCGTTTTACTATGGACTTGAGAGGGGTTGAACTCAAACATAACTCAGTTTTGTCAAGTTGAATGATAAAAGAAATAATACATAGTTAAGATAACACAAGACCCACTTTATCTTGCAATCAATTAAGCGGTGTAATTGTTAGTAATTAATCATAGTCGTTTGCCACGGCCAGTAATATCTGTGTTGAACACACCATTTATATACTTGATGTATAAGGCTTCCCTACCCTTATCCCAAGTGTGTACCGCTTTCCCCTGCGAATGATTCAAGGAATTATTCATGACCTTCTTGAGCATTCATGAACGTTAGATGGTCATTCATGAACACAAAGCTGATTGATTACTTGTTCATGAATTTCAAGTACATGTTCATGAACATCAAGAACAGGTTCATGAATGTATTCATAGACATGTACTTGATGTTCATGAACCTGTTCTTGAATTTCAATGAAGGAATTCTGTATTAATGAAAGGCTAATCAGAGATAAAAAACCTGAAAATAAACTTTTAAATCTTGTCTGCTGCAATCAAATGTAAAACGATTATTTGTCTGTATTTTGTATGGGTTAAATGAAGCTAAATATATTCAGTAGGACAAATCTTCGTCTGATAACGATGTGTATCGACATAACACCCTGTATCCTTACTAGGGATAGGCCTTTACCTGTTCTCCAACATAGATCAAACAAACAAATCAAACCAAAAGACTGCTGTAAACAATAAATTGAAGATATAATTTTACTCATAAAAACACCACTAATTGATTGGGTGAAAATATTGTTTGGAAAGGAGAGGAACTTCTCAAGGACTTTCTTGTACATGACTGTATTAAAATAGCTATAAAAAGAATTACAACCAAAGATTTGTTTGGATGAAGGGTTTAACACTGTTGCAATCTGACAGTTACCACGCTTTGACAGCTGATGTGTTGCCTTGAGGACATTAATATCCAGTCCTGTGTCACATGATCGGAAAATGTCAAAAAGTCATGTGCCCACTGGATCCACTTGAATCTTTCTGATTAGGGGCAATTCTATAAATATACTTGTTGTATTGACACACCAGCAGAAGACTAGAAGAACCAATTAATAGATTGCCGATGTCTCATATCCAAATGTAATCCTATGTTTTGCTGGGTTTTTATTATCCAGTATCCATGTTAGATTTTCACCAAGCCTGTTTCTGTATATGAGTTTTTGCGACTAGTGCAATTCGTAAACGACAGCAGATGACAAATTGTAGCAAGAAAAAAACTAATTTTCTTTGATATTTGGTGGGAACCAAAACAGACATGACTTGTGGATGAATAAGGAGCAATTTACCCTTTTGCCAAAAGGGTTTCTTAGGCTTTGAAACATATACTTATAACATAGGTGCTAAGGAGAGAAAGACCTTAATCCTGAACAAATAGAATCTTTTGGTAGGATTGTTTCCTCCTAAGCTTTGCCAGGGGTTTGACCTATGACATTCTGACTTCAACACTTTAACCTTCACCCCCTCCCCCCCAATATCTTTGATTGGCATTTTAACCTTTACCAAATGATTAACATTTAAACTCTTAGGAAGGTTTTTTCATAAGGTTAAGAAATGGAAAGAGTTGGTAAATGATAATGAAAAATTGTAAACAAATTAGGAATGATTGTCGCAAGCTTAAAAATGAAATAAGTTTAGGGAAAACACAAAATGATTGTATGAGCAAACTCTCATTTAGTACATGAATTCCAAAAATTATCAACAGCATAAATATTAGGAATGATTGATTTAGATGTTACAGGTTGCGTAATTTTTTATTTAAGTGCAAATACAATCATGTGAGATACTGACTGAGAAGCCAAGATGATTCAGACGAAAGATGCTGTTAATCATCACATGCATATAAGTTAGATGCTGAGCATAATTCACTAGATAGAAAGCAACAGCAGATGTCTAAATTGAAAGCAGCAGTAGACAAGGAAGATTATCAAGGGAAAAAAAGATATTCAAGTTTGTTTAATGTATAAACTGTTTTGACAAAAGATAAAACTACTCAGCATGGGAGCAATTTCCATGTGCCATAGTAGATTCAAATGTCTTCTGCAACAGGGTACCGTTTTACTAAACAGTTTACGCTTAAGATTTGCGTAGGTCTAAAACAACAATTACTCTTATTTCAGTATTGGGCTAAGCAATATTGCAAAGTAACACATCATTGGAATCGTCTCTCTGAGACGCTTCCAATGACGTGTCACATTGCAATATTGTATTTCTATTAAAGACACTATCAATGTTTGTTTATCAGTTATGACTTATGCAAATATTTTCCGTAAGTTGTTTAGTAAAACGGTACCCAGGTACTTAATGTGATAGATAATGGAGTAAGAAGTAAAAACATGAAACAACAAGGAGCCTTTCATGTTGAATAATTCCTTAATGTCACATTTTTAGCTCACTCTAGAGCTCATACTGCTTTTAATTGATCATTAAATGATTGATCCTTCAAGCTGTAGGAAGAAAGATAAAAAAAATTATGTAAAGAAGAGGCCATCATGTTTTGTTGTCAGGTAGTCAATATAACAAGGCATCTGATAATGAATATCAATCCGACACTCAGACCTGGGGTGATAGGTTTGCCTTCTGACATGTTAATTGGAGATTATAGCAATTAATAAACTTGTCATAAAGTGTTGGCTCGTAAAATGTTGTTAGTCGCCCAGGTTAGTTTGAAGGAATGATTGATCACGTCTTTTTGACTGGAATGTCTTTATTTAGCCCTTAGAATGCTGTGTTTTTTTCTAAGAATAGGTTTTGTGTGTGGTCTGCTTTCCAAAACCTAAAATTTCTGCTTCATTTTGATCAAGAAAGATACTCAGGTTAGATCACAGGCCAACCCGCAATTTACTTGTTTTGATGGCTAAAAATGCATGAAATTGCATTAATTTCCTACCTAACAAACATCTAATCTTAATAAAAGGCATGTAGAATGTATCACATTGATACATCTTGCATGCAAAATTAATACGCCTTTTATTGAGTGCTGAATAGCAGTTTTCCTTATGGCTTTTTAGAGGGTTGTCAAGTGTATGTTTCCGCAAATCTGAGCTAATCTTCATACATCATACCATTTGCTCTCTTGTGTCTGAAGAAAAGAACCGACCCCTGCAAAGGATTCGAAAATTGTGTTCATTTACTTCATGCGCGAACATGTCAACCAAAAACATCACTTGCAAAAGTTTTTCAATTGTTCACACATTTTTTAATGAAGATGAAAAACAAGGCTGATTATTGATTTAGTTTTTGATAAGTAAATCGGTTTTACTGTCTTTTATTGATAGTTCGTATAGTGGGATATTTTTGGAATGAAGAATTATTGTCCAGAAACTGGATTTGAGTTTTGTTACAGCAACAACCAATCAGGCGTATTAGTAAACAGGAAGTGAGTTGTAATAAAGTGCATGCCTTCAGTTGATTCACACAATTTGTTTCCTTACAATATAGACTGCTACAGATCTTAGACCACTTATCCCTTTTCCTCGAGATTCTTTTTTTCTTCTAAGGAATAAGGAAGATATCTGAGAAACAAATCTTAGCGTTTTTATTGATCAGCATCTGATACTGATTTATGTTTCAAGTCTCTTAAAGTCATGCAAGTGATGGTTGAGCAATTTCTTCTTTACCCGTTCTGTTTTCTACCCTATCAGAAGATTATTATTCAATTTCATCACATTTAGAAATGTCGTCTGCAAAGTCTTTCAACTTGGGAACTCTTTCAATTTGGGGCACTCGTTAATAAAGGATTAAGACTTGTTTGAATGCTTTATTTAAAAAAGAAAAAAATCTTTTAACCATGCTCTGTGAGTCTCACCAGGACAAATCTAATGAGTACCCACGTTATAGGGTTTGATCAAACAACTTCAGAAATTAACGAGTTAGCGAGAGAAATTTGCTTATCATGAGAAAGGATTGAATAACCAGGGGATCCGGACTCATGACAAGTAAGTGCTACACTACAAGTCAAGGACCCCATGAAATAAATATGCAATGGAAAGCATAATATTGTGTCAAAATTACATACAAAGAGAAAGTACACTGGGATAAGGGTTCATGAGAAAAAGGGAATTACGTTAGTTTAACTCATTACCAAACAATAACACCATTTAACCAGTTTGTTGCAGATGACTCCAGAAATCATTGTGGGAAAAGGAGAAATTGCTTTAAATGAGCAATTTCTCTTTTTCTCAAAATGTTTTCTGTCCTATCAGAAGATTGTTTTCAATGTCATCAAATTTTGAAATGTTGTCTGCAAACTCTTTTGATTTGGGACAGTCAAAAATCTGGCGTTTTGTTAAGGTTTAAAAGCCTCTGAATTGAGGATTGTTATTTATTACGTTCGGAAGAAAGCCCCTTTTAAATGTTTTCTGCACTCAATAATGACATATTGTACTCATTGAAGAAGCTTGTATTTGGACAGAATGAGAAATTACTTATAATGAGTGATAATTATCCTTTTATCACAATGATTCCTGTCAAGCAACACAGAAGATATCTCCGCTCCTCATACTCAATGAGCTTTTTTCTGTTGGAATGAGACGTGAAACAAAATCTCATATATGAAAGGGGCAGGGGCAAGAAATATATTTCTTTGTTTATAACATAAAAAGGAATTTTCAAAGGGAAAAGTTGCTGTGGTACAGAATGGGTGGGGTAAATAGACTTGCTAAAGAGGCTTGGTTTTGCGGTCGTCCTACACAAATACACACATAGGTTAGAGGGGATATTATACAGTTTTATGTTTTATGTAAACAGCTTGGGGGTATTAATCCATTTCCCACATGATTTATTATTGTTTACTCATTAGTGCACAGCATCAGTATAATGTAAAGATGGCTTTCATTGATAAATTGGACAATGTAATGTCTTGTTTCAATTTTAGAGTGAGCTCCTGCAAAAGATTAAAGAATTTATTCATCAATTTAAATGTTTATGAACATTCATAAACGTTAAATGGCCATTCATGAACACAGAACTTTTTCATGGAATTGAAGAACAGGTTCATGTATATCTAGTGCCAGTTTATTAATACATTCATGAACCTGTTCTTGATGTGCATCAACATGTACTGAACATTCATAAAGTGTTAAGAACAGTTTTGTATTTATGAACGACCATTTAACAATCATGTATGTCCATGAATAAATTCTTGGATCTTTAATTGGCAGGGGTTGACTTAGTTAAAATTAAAAAATGTTAAAAGAAAAAATGACACTACATACCAAATATTAAAAAAAAAATGTCCTCTCTCTTTCCAGCGACCCTAATGTGGGCTGGCAAGGTCAACACGCCGGGGGCGGCGGGCCCCAGCAGTCCCTGTCAGTGGTAACGACCGTCTGGGGAGTCACGCCCACCACTCAGACGACGCCCTACAACCACACCACCCCTGCGGGCTACAACACCAACACAACCATGTCAAACAACAGCTATACCCAGATGCCTCAGGGCTACCCCGCTAACCAGATGCAGAAGCCGGGCTACGAGAACGCGCCTGGAATGTACCAGCGAAGCAACTCTTATCCTTGTCCTAGGTATGTCTTAGCCAGGGTCTTCATCTTGAGGCATTGAAGGACTTTAGGGCCCCAGTGTCTGAATTACAAAATAAGCATTTCCCCTCAGCACCCTTATTGCACTGTTCTTAGATTTTGTTAACATCACTTTAAACTTGTACCACAGGCAGTCTACTTGCTTCTAATATTGGTTGATACATTTGATTTTGTTTAAAAAGGGTAATTTTTGTCTTATTCAGAAATGTATCCAGTAACTTACCAATTTGGGACGCACAGTTTGGGCTTACTGCAAGATTATAGTAAGTTCTGTACATTTGTGATGACTAACTATAGTCTTGCATTGAACCCAAAATGTGTCAGAGTGAAGTAGAATTAAGTTAGGCCTTGTTTTGCTTGATAAACAGTTTCTTCTTGTATCTGAATGGTGTCTTTCAAATGTAATGAAGAGCTCTTATTGCACACACGGTAATTGTTTTTGTTGATTTATATACTGCAATCAAGTGATGATTCTGTACTGATATGTATTATAAAGCTTAATGTCTTAAGGACCTAAAGGATTGGCCTTTCATGCTTTGACCTATGTGCACTTTGTGAAATAATCCACAATTCCATGTTGTACTGATGAATTGTTTCCATGTTTACTGTATTTCCATTACAGTGGTTACCCACCCACCCCAAACACACCCGGGTCCAACCCCCAAGTTTCCATGAACATGAACTCTAAGAATAACTACCACGCACCACCAGCAGCACTCTCAGCCGCAGCTCTGGTTGCGGCTGCTGCCACAGCAACAGCCACTGCCACAGCAACGGCAACCTTGCTGCAGGAGCAGCAGAACCAGCAGCAGATGGACATGCAGATGGGCATGAACAACCAGTATAACCCCCAAATGCAGGTGAGTCAGACTCTTTGGTAGGTCAATTGGCCTGGTCAATAGCCTGTCGAACATTTAACCCTTTACCAAATGTTGAATTTTCATTCCAAATTGAAACAGTTTGCAGACAACATTTCAAACAGGGTGAAATTGAAAAGTTGTCTGCAGATGAAGCAGAAAACATTGTGTGAAAAGGAGAAATTGCTTGTTAAGAGCAATTTCTCCTTTTCCCTCAATGCATTCCAGAGTCGTCTGCAACAAACTGGTCAAATGACATTATTGTCTGGTAATGGGTTAAAAGTTTCTACGAAACTGAAAAACAATAGACCAATGGGTTATTTTGTCTTCAATTAATTGAAAGGCTTGAAAAATATTGTATAATCCATAGATTCAAACTTAGTTATGTAATCTAAGAAAGAACAACACATGGAGAATTTTCTTAAAAAAGAAAATGTCAGTATTTATTGATAGGTCCCACATTTTGATAAATATTTGTCACATCCAAGACTATCCTCGGATAAAAACTAGTTCTTAACCTTTGATAGATTTGTTTTTGTTTTTGGTGACCTTTAGATAAAATGTGTGTTTAGATCTGTTTATTACCAAAAAATGGAAACATACAGAGTATGCTCTTGATAAAAAATTTTGGTCAAATTTTCTTGTTGTTTTCTTATTGTGGTGCAACCTGAAATCGTTTTATCAATGCTTTTGCAAGAAGTCTCAAAGTGAATGAATGTTAAATTCAAAGAATGTCGATGCATCTATACATATATATTTATGTTTTTAAGGTGTTTCACTGTCCAGGAACTAGGGCAATATTTCCTGAAGTGATTTGAGGCGAAAGTGTCAGTCACATTTGTCTCTTACACCACATGTGATTAACCCTTTAAGTGAACAACAAAGGACATCAAATAGTTATATTGTTTCCCTCACCCGGGATTTCTTGACTGGTCCAAATTGTAAGCAGCAGCAGCTGATTATTTAAATCTTGAATGAGCAATTTTGACATGCTTTTAATGCTGGAACTGAGTTCATGCTTATACAAACTCGTCAGATTCAGGCCAGCTGCCAAGTAAATGTACGGCTGGCCTGTTATCTTACCAGTTTGCTATTACGAGTATCTTTTTTCAATAAATAGGTATTTAAGGTTCTAGAAAGCCAACGACACAAAAAAAAAAATCAGCAAATTACCCAGCATTTTCAGGGTTAATTTCATGTTTTTGTCATGGTTTTTGTTTGTTTTGTTTTTTGCTTAATGTCATCTGCTGTTCCTTTCAATTTTGACAAGTCACAAAATCTCATAGGTGGGTGATGCTGAAATTTAGACAATCAATGCATGTTTCTAAGCTTTTTGTTGGACAATATTACAAAGAAAGGAAAAATAAACAGGTTGAGCACATGATTGTTTCTGCCATCAATGGGAGGGGGGGGATGATGTGAACAAAGATTCGAATCACGATATTTCATTACTCGCCGATATTTCATTACTCGCCACTTAATTTGTAAATGAAGTAGTCGGGGAGAGGATAGAGGCAGGCTGTAGCTGCCTCCGCACACGAAATCAATAGAACGCCTCTACGGATCCTTCACACTGCTTTAAGCGTATTCCTACGCCCCGTTTAACGCATCACCAAACAATAACGACATTTGACCAGTTTGTTGCATGTGATTTTATGAAAACATTGTGGGAAAGAAGAAATTGTTCTTAACCAGCAATTTCTCCTTTTTTCTGCAATGTATCATCACATTTGTTGTGTCGTCTGCAAACTCTTTCTATTTGGGACAGTCGAAAATTTGGCGTTTGGTAAAGGGTTAAGTATCCCTATGCCCCATTGAATCTGGTGACATTTACTGATAGAAACAACAACAAAAACAGGAAAATGAAAACAGCAAAGATGTAAAGAGGAATTGTACATAAATTGTTAAGTCTTTTTTCTTAATTTCCTTGTTTTGGAATAATGAGTTATTAGTTACATAGAAACATTTCTTCTTTCTCTGATTATTTGTTGATACTTCTAGTGTGATGGGGCCCAGAGAAGAGAGGAAAGCCCTGTTTTGCCAATGAAATTTATATTGGATTGGACAAAATTGGATTGTTTCCTTTTGACATTATCCTTCCGATGATATCGTCCCTTTTAACATAAGCCTTCTGATTTGTATATCGAGCTGTAGATTTCTTGAAAACATTGTGGAAAAAATGATTAATTGATTATTGATGAGGCATCCAATAGACATACTAGTTTAAATGGAGTTAAATGGCAAATCAGTTATTAATTATGAATGAGATGTCTGATATTAACTTGGATGTGTCTCTCGTCTTGTGTCGATTCTAACATGTGAAGGGTGTTGTCATGATATTGAAGGCTCTCTCAAATCAAGGGCATAAAGAAGACAATCTGGGGGGAAATGGAAGTTTCATTGTGATGAACACTTTTTCTTTTGATGCACACAGTCGTGTCCTTTGTTTTCTTGCAATAGATTCAAAACCAGATTACTAAATTCATAAAAATTCACTCCTTTTGTCCAACTTGTCACAAAGGAGATGTAGACTTAGATACACATATTACTGTATTATCGAGTTTTAGACATCAGTGTGGTATCATAATATTTATGCCATGGAGTGAAGGGTAAAATGATCGCTTGACCTCATTAGAAGACTTTAACATACCAACATCAATAGTGTAAGGTTGTCTCCCTTTGATGGAGCTAAATAGTACATTAGTTATCTCCCTTGAAATCACAAAACATTAGATTAGGATAAATTGTCTTTATGCAGATTGATTTTATTTCTTTAACTTATAGACTAAAGAAGAACCTGGGATGAAATTGAAAGGTTACTCTCTGTTAAGGTAGAAACTATCAAAAACGAAAATAATTCCAGTTTAAGCCAACTTTCATGAATTGGCTATATAGCCCTTTCCCAAACGCCATATTTTCGACTGTCCCAAGTTGAAAGGGTTTGCAGACAACATTTCAAAATGTGATTAAGTTGAACAATTATCTTCTGATAGGGCAGAAGACATTGTGGGAAAAGGAGAAATTGCTCGTTACGAGCAAATTCTCCTTTTCCCACATTGTTTTCTAAAGTCATCTGCAACAAAGTGGTCAAATGTCGTTATTGTTTGGGAAAGGGATAGAACAGATGATGTTTGGTTAATTATGTAACACTAGCATTATCTTCACACCATTATCACACACTTACTGATATGAGTTTCTGAATAAGGAAGTGATAGTAGAGGAAGTGATTTGCTTTTTAGTGGCATTTTCTCTCTCCTTACTGCAGTATCTGCAGTTAAACAATTTGGTGTTAATAGAAATAGTTGGATGAAAAGATTGTCTTTGCTGTAAAACTTCTTTTTTCTATTCAAAATTTAATAGGCTTAACAAAAACAAATGCATAAGGGATTTAAGGAAAAAAAAGTGGAGAACAAAGTACAAACAGAGGTTATCAGGACTAAATCTGTTCAACATGATGCCAGAATACAATGCCTTACTCTTTATCGTAGGTAGTCTTCTTCATTATTACAGTCAGAGAAGCTATGGCCAAAATTAAGGAAATAATTGTAGAATTGCATAACAACCCCATGACAGTGGTGGTGCATTATTAAAGATGCTTTATTTAGTTATTATTAGTTACCTATAAGCTTTTCATTGATTGTGAAGGAAGCTTAACTCTTTCCAAACAACAAATTTTCATCTGTCCCAGAGTAGTCAAATGTCATTATTATTTGGGAAAGGGTTAAAGCTTATTCAAAGTCACTCTTGATGTCTGCTGTAAAGTGATACACTTTTGTAAAAAAGAGTCGATTTTGAAAATAGGAAATAAACTGTTAACTATAACTTCAATTTTCCCCGCTTTGTATTGATTTCAAGTAATGCATTAATCCTGTCTCTTCAACAGACAACTTTAAAGCAGGCTTACAGCAGACGAGCTAACTTGGTATAAAAAGAAGAATTTGCTCACAACTTGCAAATTCTCCTTTTGTTTCTTCGATTTTGTTGTTCATCACTCAAAATATCTCAGAATCACTTGTATATTTCTTATTGACTGCTTTAAAGAAGGTAAAGATTATATAAATCTCAGAATCGTGAGAGATAAATCTAAAATGAAAAAACTTGTTTCACAATCAATGTAAAATGAATAAGTTTTATCATTAATTAACTCATTGTGATTTTGGCTGTTTTTTTTATTATGATTTCATATAGAAAGAGAGGGATGTAAGATTGTCATTTTAATGTAGAAATTGACAATTTCTCCTTTTGTCTATGAAGTAAAGTTTTGGTCTGCTTCATCACACTTAAAGTTGTCTGCTGGTCATAAAGTTATGCATTCCACTAGACTTTTCAAGAGCATTATTCAAACGTCTGTTATGCAAGAAAATTAACTAAGGCAATGATATATCATGAAACAGTTTACATAACAACCAACATATTAGACTTGATCTTGCACATATTCTTGACAACTATTTGGTATTTTGTTTGTAGAGGCGAAAACGGTTTTATATTTGAAAAAAAAGAGATATTTATCCACGGCATTTGTTTCCTTTAACCCTTTTCCGAACACCAAATTTTCAACTGTCCCAAATTGAAATAGTATGCAGATGACAATTCAATATGTAATGGAATTGGAAAATAATGTCCTTATGGGGCAGAAAACATTGTGCGAAAAGGAGAAATTGCTTGTTACGAGCAACTTCTCCTTTACCCACATTGTTTTCCAGATTCGTTCAAATCCAAGTGGTTTAATGTCGCTATTGTTTGGTAATGGGTTTTAGCTCTGGAACTTTTCACATTCTTTACTCATTTTCAACTGCTTTCTGCAAGATATTTTCATTTCAAGTTTATAAAGAAAAAAAGGTTATATTTCTGGGGTCATCAAACCAGGCATTATATAAGGTCACAAGGATGCAGAAGAAACAATATAGCTTGAGTTTCTTCCTTGTTGGATATTTTTTCTCATTATCGGAGAAAAAGTCTAGTTTCTAGGAAATAGGAGATAACGATAGCCAGGAATATGATACAAAATCTTTGTCCATTTCCTAGATATGAAACTTTGAGACTGGTCTAAATCGAATGTAATAAACAAGTGATGATTGTATGATAGATAATACTTCTTGTGATATTTGAAACCATTGTGGTGGCAAGGTAATAGATCAATTCCCTATAACAAACTATTGGATCCTGTCACTTTGATAAGGGAAACAAGGAAAGTAAAATGATTAAACCTTTCATTGTGATACTCATGGTTTTTGCTCGCACTAAGCAGAAGTAGATAGAAAGAATGCAACAAAATAGATGGCTTACTGAAACCAAGTTGTTGCAAAATAAAAGCTTTATAAATAATTGCTCTTCAAGAACAATCCATCCTTTGTCAAAAAAGGGTTTTGAATATTTCTTCAGTAGATATCTCAAAATGATGTAGGATGGAGTAAATGGTTAATGGATATTGCAGCTCTGGGAAAATGGAATCAAATCAATAAGTTTCGATGATGCAAAAAAGAAAGGAAAAAACCCTCCCAGTTCTTTTCATAGATAAAAAGACAAATACTTTAGGACCAAATGATTTCACTGTAGTTCTTTTGATTGATCTTTTGTCCCTTGCATGTGTGGAGATGAAATCATGTCATTACCTGAGCTCTCATCATTGAATGTATGAAATAATTCTAAAAAAAGGAAAATGCAAGCTTCTGCTTTCTTCACAAGGTTTTACTTACTTCAGTACGGTGACTATTGCTTTAACCCTTTACCAAATGCCAAATTGTGGACTGTCCCAAATTATAAAAGTTTTCAGACAACATTTCAAAATGTGATGAAATTGAAAAATAATCGTCTGATAGGGCAGAAAACATTGAGGGAAAAAGAGAAATTGCTCTGTAAGAAATAAGAAATAGCTTGGTAAGAGTAATTTTTCCTTTTCCCACAATGTTTGCCAGAGTCGTCTGCAATAAACTGGTCAAATCTTGTTATTGTTTGGTAACAGGTTAAGGAAAGGAGTAAAAGAATTCTACAAATTTGATATGGTTACTATCTAGGAAAGAGTCAACTCTTTTTTTGCAGGGTGACGACCACGGTGAAACTGTGACATATAATATGGTTGTTGCCATGGTGAAATATTTCCTTTTATTTTAATCTATCTAACCTTATTACAGTTGGAGAAAGTAATGCTTGCTTTCCATTGAAGGGTTACAATTTTATTTGGATCTTGTCTTTAGTTTGATGCAAAGATGGCAATGGTTACGTTAAATACTTACAGGTATCATGTTTGAATACTCGATTTTTCCATCCCTGAATAAAGCAGCCCTAACGCACAATGTCTTCTTTCAGAGGAATGAAACAAGTCTCGAATTTCAAGAAAGAAAAGATTGGGTCCATTTTATTAATGGTAGTATTGGATTTCCTCCATGTCTCTTAAGGAAGTGGAGATTAGTATTTCTATAGTTACAGTCATTTCCTGGTTCCAAATACCATTTGGATTCGAAGGAATTGTGTGAAAAATTGTTGAAAGCTGCCTAAAATCCCAAATAAATTTACTTAACACCTAAAAGTACTAAACAAGTACTAACACAACAGTCAGTCCAAGTACTGGTTTAGTATCCAGAAAGCAGTAATCAAGAGTTATGCTCCCTTACCCTATTACCGGTGTATACCAGTTACCGGTGCAATCCGAAAAATCCGAATATTTAATGACGTAACCTAATTTGCATACCGGCTGTTTACATTTTGCGTTCCCGGCATCTGTCAAATTTGACAGACACAAGAAAAATCTAAAGATGAGCTTCTTTAAGGTAAGAAAAACACTTATATTCTTCAAATAATGAAAAATAGGCCAAAATAATTACCTTTTCATTGATTTGCAGCCATATGTATGCTTTTTCAATCTATGATTTCTAGTTGTTACAACTGTCTGCTGCTTCGGGATTTTCTTACCGGTGTTATGGTAAATATATACTCTTCAATTTGGTCCTATAGAAACTTTCTTGCCTCTATATAACAACATCTGACATCATGAAATATTGTTTTTTCATCACTCTTTTCAGATTCAAATTTCTGGGAAGCAGAAATTCATCAGTGGCAAAAAGAGAGCCTATGATCCTGCCCAGATTGCCTTAGCTTTTAAAGCAGTGAAAGATGATGGCCTCTCTGTTTATAGAGCTGCTCGAATATATGGGGTCCCAGAGAGCACTTTACGTGACAGGCATTTAGGCCTGCAGCCTGTAGAAGAGGTCCCAAGACATGGTCCGCAAACTCTCTTTAAAAAGGAAGAAGAGATGTGCCTAATTGAACATATGACTTACATGTCAAGTATTGGCTATGGGTACTCTAGACAAACCTTTCTAGACTTGGCCTTCGAATTTGCAGTCATCTTGGGAAAGAAAAGTGAAGGGGATCCTACATTCAAAGGGTCTTGGTACCAAGGATTTATAAAGCGCTGGCCAGATGTCCACCTTGCAAAGCCAGAGAAGCTAGCCATTGTAAGGGCAAAGGCCACATCAAAGGAGGCCATGGACAGTCACTTCAAAGAACTTACAGAAACCTTTGACAATCTTTCTATACATATCCACCCAGAGAGAGTTTGGAACATTGACGAATCAGGAATTTTGATGGAGCATACCCCTCCAAAAGTCCTTTGTCACAAAGGCATCACCCCACAAGCCATCACCTCTCCCAGGGGCAAAAATGTGACACTAATTGGCTGTGGTAATGCAGCAGGATCAATGATACCTCCATATTATGTGTTCCCTGGCAAGAGGTGGTGTGAGGATCTCTTAAAAAACACTTGTCCTGGTGCTAATGGAGAAATGAGTGAGACAGGGTGGTCTAACTCCATAATATTTAAAAACTACCTCTCTGATCATTTCTTAAAATTTGTGAACATCAAAGATGGCCAAACCCATTTGGTCATCTTTGATGGCCACAAATCTCATGTCTCTCTTTCCCTTACAAACTGGGGGAAAGAGCATGGCATTGAATTTTACATTTTGCCACCACATACATCACATGTGTCCCAACCTTTAGATGTTGGGTGCTTCGGGCCCCTCAAAGCTATGTATAACATAGAGTGCCAAACTTACATGAGGCAAAACCCTGGACAAAAAGTTGACAGATATGCTGTTGGAGAGCTCTCTTCAAGAGCATATCTGAAAGCTTTTTGTCCAAGCAATTTAATCAGTGCATTCAGAAAGAGTGGAATATTTCCACTTTGCAGAAATGAAATCAGTCACGCTAAGGTTATGCCTTCTGTAATATACCCACGGATTCAGGACAAAGGGGAAAATAATAATGAAGAAAGACAAGAGCTTGCAAAAAACTTTCTTCAAAATCGAAAAATAACTGCTGTCAAAGTTCAGGAGTCTAAAAAAAGGAAGTTTGTTCCCCCATTTATTCAAGGGAGGTTGTCATCCTCAAAAAATGATGAAATTCTTGCCTCTTCTAAAAAATCAAACACACCAGCCAAATCCCTCTACGAAACACCAAGGCCTAAAAAAGTCAAAACAAAACAAATGTCCCCTAAGCCTAGCTGTTCTAAGGAAAATGTTGCTCCTGCAATTACAGAGTCGGATTCAGACATTACTACGATGGATGAAGATGAAGACCTGTGTTGTGTTTGTTACATGAGAATGCCACCTTCAGTAAAGCTCGCATTTGTGATCGAGTTTGCAAAGTGGGCTAATTGTGACAAATGTGGGCATTGGACCCACTTGGTGTATTGCACAAAAGTAAAGGTTTTAAGACGAGGTTCACAGTTTCTTTGCCCACACTGTGACCCTCAAACAAGGGTCTAAGCCAATTAAAATAAACTGTTAATGTTCCAAATTTTGATCATATTGTTAAATTATCAAGATAACCATAATTGAAATGTGATATTATTAACATTCTTTTGTTAAAAAGATCTAATTTTTCTGAGAATTACCTGAAAACACATAAGACAATTGAAATAACTTGATTTCAATGATATTGTCATTGGGACCTTTTAGCAGAGGAGATATTTTATGGCTACACCGGTAATAGGTACCAAACAGACCTTGACCTTGATGTGTACATGCCTTAAAATAGACCAAAATAACTGGTGAACGGCGAACTTTTTAACTGTTTCAAAGCTGTTCAATGAAAGACAAGATATTTTTTCATCTAATATGAGTAAGTTAATCAACATTAGCATTATTGTTACTGCTTTTATATTTCATTCAAATTAAGTGCACCGGTAACTGGTACAAGGAGCATAATTACTGGTAAATAAGCTTCAAGTTTCTGTCACAACCGATTTGAAATAAATAAGTTTAAACTAAACATACTTAGATATTGTGTTGCTCTCATTCCAGATGGGCCCAGGGGGACAAGGTAACCAATACAGTAACCAAGGTTACGGAGGGATGCCCCACAGGCACCCCAGCCCAATGGGTATGGGGCGAGGGCCGGGTCCCGGGCCAGGGCCGGGTCCTATGAAATCCAACATGGTGGCCATGTATCAGAGACGGGCGGCTTCCGCGCCCTATCCAGCCTCCATGATGTCTGGTAACTCCAACATGTCCAACATGGCCAACTCGAGATCCATGGGGCAGTACCCTAATGGCGCGCAGGTAAATATCACAATTTTATTTAATGTTTGTAAGATTGACCCTTTTAGTGCTCGAACCGACATCATGCTTATGCAAACAGGTTAGATCCAGGCCAGCCGCCAAGTAAATTTGGGCAACATCAAACTATATTTCTTCAACACAAAGTTGGATGATACTTTTTGAGTTTGTGAAAAGTCATTACCTTGAAGCAGCTGCAGAGTGTTATTCAGTTTATCAACTTATTCTTTGTTTGTCTACTTGTGTATGAAAAGTATAGATTTATTCTAGCAGACAGTTAGATTGTGCAACTCAATTTATGATGTGTTTATCAAAATTTGGAGGGTCCTGTGTGGCCCAGTGGTTAAGGTGACAAAGAACTTGGGAGTCCCTGGTTTGAGCCTGACAAACACATCTGGTTTTGTGGGAGTGACCTTAAGCAAGTGACACTTCAGAGCCCTAGCCTAGTAGTACTGGTGCATCCAGAAAAGCGGTCACACAAATGAAAAAAATGTTGATGTAGCAGTAACCATTTACCAAATGCCAAATTTTCCACTGTATCAAATTGTAAGAGTTTGCAGACGGCATTTCAAAATGTGATGAATTTGAAAAATAACCTTCTGATAGGACAGAAAACATTGAGGGGAAAGGAGAAATTGCTCATTAGGAGTAATTTCTCATTTCCCCACAATGTTTTCCAGAGTTGTTTGCAACAAACAGGTGAGATGTTGTAATTTTTATGATAATGGGTTAAAGGCCCCTCTTATACACCATGAAGAACCCCTGAAGTATATCAACTTATACCTTGTTTGTCTATTTGCTTAAAGATATAATTTTATTTAGTTTTCAAGTTCATGATTGTTCATGAATTATTTTCTTTCACAGTATGGCCCTGGTCCACAGGGACACTACTCCCAGTACCCCAACAAACCTCAGTACCCGAGTCAACAACCTCTACCCTCGCCCACATACGTACCCCAGCCAGGGATGACGGGCATGAGGCCAAACGGACCCTACCCTAACGGTCAGAGCCCGTACATGACCCAAGGGCAGTTCCCACCCTCGCGACCCATGAATGGGGGTCAGGGGTACAATCATTTTAACTCCAGTCCTAACCAAAACTTCCAGGTAAGTATTTTGTCTAATTTTGCTGGGTTTACCTGTACCTTGTCCTATTAATTAGTCCTTTAATTTCCTTATTTTGTGTAAAGATTTATCAATTAAGTATACTTGCTCATCTAAAGGAGCTATAACAAAAAGAAGCATACTTAATTTTAAATATCAGATTAATGTGTAAAAATAATAGGTTATAAAAAAAGAATTGGGGCCAAAAGCATTGAAAGAAAAATGGCAATATAGACAAACCTGATTGAATAATTAGGCCTGCAAATGTATCAATGTTGCTCAATGCAAACAACAAGTGAATGCCATCGTTTTAAGATATTAGCCAACTGGTATATTTAGGCAGGTAGGTCATCTCTTCAATGTTAAGTTCATAGGAGATTGATGTAACATTCTACCTCATTCTATTTTCATAGCCAAACACCAACATGAACACCAACATGAATTACCCTCACTCACCGTTGCCTGGCAACCCAACCCCTCCAATGACCCCCAACAATGTACCAGCCTACCCCGCCGATGTCAAACCAACGCCGGCCATGTTGGCTGCCAGCATAAAGAAAGGTGAGTGTTTCCCTACACTGCACAGAAATGTAAACCATGGCGACGTGAAACCAACACCCGCTGTATTGGCTGCCGGTATGAAGAAAGGTGAGGTTTTTCCTTCTACACTTTAAATGTGACCATTGGTGAATGCCAGGTTAAAGTTTCCTTGTCTTGTTTGCAGGGATGGCAAAATCCATTGTCCATATTGCCCAGTATGTCAAAAAGCTTTAACAAACAAGTGGACTGTCACTGAAATTTACTATATAACCATTGTATTGACAAGTGTAGAAAAAGATCTAACATTTACGGAACAGTTAATCAAAATCAGATTTCACCAGCCCTGGTTTGGCCACCAAGGCATCAAGAACAAATGACCTGCTTACACCCTCTCTCAATTTCATTAAAAGCAGTTATGATGGTTGAAACCCTTTTTTAATCCCAGTCCAAACTACATTGTTCTTAAGAATAACCACTTATGAATGAACGCTTTGAGCTGCTTGCTTTGAAAATATATGACGAGCAATTTCTCCTTTTCCCACAATGTTTTCTGCCATACCAAAAGATTATTTTTGAATTTCATCACGTTTTGAAATGTCGTCTGCAAACTCTTTCAATTTGGGACAGTCGAAAATTTGCTAAAGGGCTATAATTATACACGCGCATACAGACCGTTTAGGTCTTAATGTGTATAAGAACATGCTCTGCTTCATCAGTCCGGATGATTCGGTAATCCGGACATTTTGTTGGGAACGAACATGTTTGGATTATCGAAAGATCACTGTACTTCATTTTCTTTAACGGTTCTTAGGTTTGAAGGAAGCTTTTCTTTGAAATTGGTACATCTTTCAAATAGTCAATTACTTGCAAAATTCTATCCATCCGTCTTGCAGTGTTTTTGCTGCTTTCAAATTTCATCAAAACTCAGAAGATTGCGACAAAAACAAAACAGATTTTGTCTTGATGGTTAGATACATAGTTTTCTACATATAAGCCAAATAAAGAATGACTGATATAAATGGATCATCGCAGTAATGGTAAATTTAACAAAATGATCTCTTGTTCTTTCAGAAGTGGTAGATGAACTTCGGCTGACATTTCCTGTACGAGACGGAGTTGTGCTGCCTCCGTTTAGACTGGAACACAATCTCGCTGTTAGCAATCACGTCTTCCACCTCAGGGAGTCAGTGTACCAGACACTTATGTGGAGGTGAGTCAACAAAATGTTTTTCGTTTTCAACAATTGTTTGGTTAAATCACGGTGTTCCATCGTTCCAAACGAGTACCTTGGATTTGATGTGGGGCCTCCGTGGTTCGAGTACAAAACTTAAAATCACATTGCCCCTTTCTGTGTTAAATGAAACCCTTGTGAGGGATATGGATTTTCATGAGAGGTAGTGTCCAGACTTTGGAATGGCTTTGGTTCTACCAAGCTTGAGCATAGGGTCTTCCTCCATCATTTACAGTCATGCATTGCAAAATAATTGAAATAATGTTGTTGGGATGTAAACCCCATACAAGTTACAAATTCATCATTGTGATTAGGGCATCCAAACTGAATTAATGTTGATGCCAGAAATGTGAAAATTATACAAATAAGAAACAAATTCTTCTTAACATTAATTTCATTCATTCTTTTCTTCCCTGCAGATCTGATCTGGAGCTTCAGTTGAAGTGTTTTCACCACGAGGACCGTCAGATGAACACCAATTGGCCAGCATCCGTGACTGTCAGCGTGAACGCAACTCCATTACAAATTGAGCGAGGAGAAAACAAAACGTCACATCGTCCATTATACCTCAAAGAAGTGTGTCGGCCAGGCAGGAACACCATTCAAATCACCGTTACTGCTTGTTGTTGTGTGAGTATAATATCAATGCATTTCGGTTGTGCTGTAACTTTAACACATTACCAACTACCGCGACATTTTTGAAAATATTTTGCATTTTGAAAATTTACAATAAAGATTTTTGATGAAACAATGTTATATTCAAGTAATTAAGTAATTCCATGTTGATTCTTAAGCGTTTATGTATGAGAAAAAGGAAAGGGAAACAACAACGAATATTTTAACCCTTAGAATGCTGGATAATTTTTTAAAGATAGATTTTTGTGTCGTCTGCTCTCCAAAAAAATTAAATATCTGCTGAATTTTGTCAAGGAAAGATACTCAGAGAAGCAAACAGGTTAGATCATAGGCCAGTGGCCAATTTACTTGGCGACTGGCCTGGATCTAACCTGTTTGCATAAGCATAAAGTCGATTCCAACACAATTAGGGTTAAGGAAAGTATAGAAACAAAGAACATATCTTTAAAAGATAAAAGAAAGGTTGATCATGTAACAGGTTTGTATGTCAAGATTTGCAACTGTCTGATGAAGATTTTTTACTGAATCAATGTATTATACATGAAAACTCTTCTATGTTTGTTATTAAGCTTTCATGTATAGGAAAAGTATAGCAACAGTGAAACATAATCCTTTAAAAAGTAAACCATGACAATGTAACAGGTTTGCATGTCAATTTTTTTCATCTGTCTGATATTCTTTTGTTTTCAGTCACACTTGTTTGTCTTGCAACTGGTTCATCGGCCCAGTGTCCGGTCTGTGCTCCAGGGTCTACTACGCAAACGTCTCTTACCGGCAGACCATTGTATTACAAAAAGTAAGTTTAATTCTCTCTTTCCCTACTCCATGATAATTTACGCTATTTATAACCACAGTATTTTTAAGACAAAACATTCTAACCTCATCACAACTCAAGGGTCTTTTAGGCTAACACCTTACCAGCAGACCATTGTGTTACAAAAGTCCCTTTCTCCATGATGATATACACTTTTTATACCCCAATAGTTTGAGACAAAAGATTTAAACCACATCATAACTCCACTATATGTGGATCACATCACCAATATCTTGTCCGTTACATGATCTTACACCTAATTGAAATCGGATCACAACATAACTGAAATACTGTTGGATATGATGTAAAACCCAAAAATATATCAATTTAAGAAAATGTCATATTTTCGATATTGGGAAGATTACCATTGTGATGAGATGAGAAATGCTGAACCTCACCATTTTTATTTGTATTTTATTTTCATAGTTAGTTCTTTATTTGGCTGCATCTAGAATATACTTTATTCCTCTATTATCATTGTATTATGTTTATACATGACCTGTGTATGTTTTTGCTATAAACTAAACAAAGATGTTATTCCTGTTGACTCTCCCCGTTTTCAGTCAAAAGAAACTTCACCAATGGTGCATCCAATAACAATGCAATAAACGGAGATGACGGTGTTGAACAAACAGCAATTAGGGTGTCATTAAAATGTCCGATCACATATCGACGCATCACGCTGCCAGCAAGGGGCCATGACTGCAAACATATTCAATGCTTTGACTTGGAGTCCTACCTAGAAATGAACTGTGAGAGGGGGCAATGGAGGTGTCCAGTCTGCAAGTAAGTCATGGTTTTCATTTATTTTGTTTTATATTGGGGACCTCCATGGATTAGGGGTTAGAGTAAAGAACTTGAAATCACATGGTCCTTCTCCAAATGATCCAAATCTCGGTGTTGGCATTTGAATTTTCATGAGAGGTAGATCCCCTGACTTAACTACAGAATGCTGATGCTTCTACCTGGCTTGACCAGCCTATGTGGGCAGTTGAGTATGGGGTCTTCCTTTATCATTAAGAGTCCCACACTGCAACAAATCTGAAATACTGTTGATGCAAGGTAAAACCCCATATACATAAACACATGTGTTGTATATTGGCTTAAGTGGTAGTATATGGAAGTTATTGATTGAATTTTAAGTAGATACATTTTGAAGTTTGGGGATTATCATGAGGCATTCATTCATTCGATGACATTGACTCAATATTACTATGAAGAAATTTCCTTATGACATGAAATGAATTGAAAACAGTACTAAACATTAAAAACAAACAAGATATGCCTGCACTGTATAACCCCATTTAACCAAATTCTCTTTATTTCACAGTAAACCAGCATTACTGGAAGGCCTGGAGATTGACCAGTACATCTGGGGTATACTGACCAACTTACAGAACACTGAGTTTGAGGAAGTAACCATTGACCCCACAGCAAGCTGGAAACCTGTTCAAATGAAGAGTATCAAGGAGGAAGATGCGAATAGTAAGTCGTGGTTCTCGAGTCTATCCAATGCCTTCAATGTAAAATATGAAGAAAAAAGTATATGTAATATTTTGCTGAGATGTCTTTAAAAGAAACAAACAGTTTCTCCCTTTTGTCTCTATGGTTTCTTTATATACAACGAACAGAATGATATTTTTGCTATGATTGTCGTCTGCCATTTTATTCTATTAATTGATTTGAAAACATATGATGAGATACAATGATAAGGAAATGGTGTTCAATTGAATATCTGTTTCATTGCTTTGTTAATGAGAACATGCTTCCTTGCTTTGTTATTGAGAAGTTGTTGCTTTGTTAATGAGAACTTGCTTCCTTGCTTGGTTATTGAGAAGTACTACTTTATTTTGCTAATGAGAACTTGCTTCCTTGCTTTGTTATTGAGAAGTACTACTTTATTTTGTTGATGAGGAATTGGTTCTCTGCTTTGTCAATGAGAGCTTGCCTCTTTGCTTTGTTAATGAGAACTTGCTTCTTTGCTTTGTCAATGAGAACATGCTTCTTTGCTTTGTTAATGAGAACTTTCTTTGATTACCAGGTGAACCATGTGCACGATGGATGAAGGCGATGTCTCCAGCCAGCATGCAACTGCCGACAATGAGCTCTTGGGGCATGAGTCCACAGCATTCACCATACAGCCCGCATAACATACCCCCATCATCAGGTAAGGGACAATTTCAACCCTTAGAAACCATTGTGACAAGCAATTTTTCCATTGGTCATAATGGTTTCTATCTTAAAATGCAAAAAAAAAAAAAACATTGTTTAGCCAAGGATACCCCTGACACTCTTGGGGCATGAGTCCACAGCATTCACCATACAGCCCGCATAACATACCCCTGTCATCATGTAAGGGAAAATTTAAACCCTTAGAAACCATTGTGACAAAAGGAGAAATCGCTTGTGACAAGTAATTTCTCCTTTCTTCACATTGGTTTCTCTCTTGAAATCAAACAAACAAAAAACTTAGCCAAGGACACCCCTGAGTGACCTTTGGCAAGTCTCTTCAGAACCCTAGTCTAGTACTAGTGGATCCAGGCAAGCTGTTACATAACTGAAAAATTGTTGATACTGCTTTAAACAGCATATAAACATTAATATTGATAGGCACGCTGACTGACGCGATTTGACTGGAATAATGTTTGAAATTACTTAAAACTCTAAACCAATGAACCATCAAACATATTCTGAATAGACAATTAAACTGCTTAGGTTTCTTTTTAAACAAAAACGGGTTACATCCAGGCCAGCCGCCAAGTAAATAGGCAGCTTGCTTGTGATCTAACCTGTTTGCTTCTCTGAGTATCTTTTCTCATCAAATTTAAGCAAGTATTTTAGGTTTTAGAAAGCAGACGACACAAAAGTCTTTTTTTTTTCAAAAATCACCCAGCATTCTACCCTGTTTTCCTTTTCAGCATCAGCTCCACCTTATTCATCTGGAAACTACGGCACTGGGCCTGGGGGTCAAGGGGTCGGCTGTCCGCCGGGCACGCCTGGTAGCTACCCCCAAAACGGGCCCCAGGGTGGGGATTTCACGGGCAACATGCTCCCCATGTCGCCCAGCATGAACATGAACAGTAGTGACATGATTAACAAGCAGTTAAACAATTCGGGCCCAAACCAGTACCCGCTGACGCCCGACTCCAACTCATCCTCTCATATGCGACCACATGACCAAGTGATGACGAATCATAACACGCCGTCGACGCAGCAACAGCCCGTTGTCAGTAGCAACACCAATACGAATAATCATAACACATCAGGTCTGACACACCCCCTCTCACACCCTCAGCAACAATCTCCGCCCACAAACCAGAACAATTCGGTTGGTGACGATCTGAACTTTGACCCCACGGCCATCATTGATGGTGATGGACCCGCACCAAATCTGGAGGTAAGTTTTTTTTATTGTTGCTTTTCCCACAAAAAGGAGGTTCATGACAGGTCCAAATTTAAAGTGGTGGCAGACAGCAAAAAAGTAGCTTGAAAAATTGTTTTTACCTAGTAGAAAATATCATGACAAAAGGATAAAAAGCTCATAAGAAGCAAAATTGTCGGATTGGTTTCTTCAATGCTTTGGATAAAATGTGTCTGATTGAGATGTTAATGGAGTGAGAGTGTGTAGACCTCTGGTTTTGTGGGAGTGACCTTTGGCAAGTCACTTCAGAGCCCTAGCCTAGTATTGCTGCATCCAGGGAAACCTTTACATAACTGAAAATCTTTTGATACAGCATTTAACACCATACAAACAAACAATATGTAGTAAGGGAATAAATTGATATAAATACATCCCTGCTGTAAGCGATATCAAGTAGAAGATGACATGTAAAGTGACCTACATAGCCCAGTGGTTAAGATGTCGGACTTAGAACTCAGGGGCTTTCGAAAGAAGTAAAACCTCTTTTAAATTGAACAATGCATTTTTGTCATCTCAGTATTTCCTTGATTCATGCTTTCTTTTTGTTTATTTACAGTTGGACAACTTGGGTGATCCCCTTGAACTGTTGTCGTATCTGGGTCCATCAGAAAGGTCCGACGCCTCCACACCAAATGGTACGCTATCAGGACATTGTAACAGCACCTCAAACACTAACACTAGTGAAGACATTTTATCATTGTTTGACTCGTGAAATAAAAACACAAGCGTGTGCTGCGCAGACTATGTGAAAACCGTGTAAGTGAAAAGTTTATGTGAAAAAGTGAAACATGAATCCGAAAAAATTAAGATTGAATGATTATGACATATGGTGGATACTGGTGGATACTGGTGAAATGTGAGCGTTGAAAATACGGAGGAAAATAATTTGGGCATGCGTTTTAGATTGCCAGGAGATAAGTGGGGCATATAAATGGACAAAGAAAGTGCTTCAAACTGACTGAGCATAGTCATGTGACAATTTACCTCTATAGTGCTTTGATTGACTGTTGTATAAACAATGTGATTAATTCGCCTTGAATGGTGTCGGCGGGGGAAAAGCTTGTACCTTTGGCAAATAAAAGGATGGGGGTCGAGACGCAAATGATGGACTGGATGGTGATGTGGGGTCAATTATGCAGGTGCTTCGATGTGTCTGTAGCTGACCTTTGAGGACAAGGATACGGGATACTTACCCGAGGGTGTAGACCTACAAGCAGACTTGTTAGTATCCAGTTTGTTTGGTGACACATTCACCACAGAGACGGACAGAAAAGGGATATGTATAGATATATGTATATCCAACGGCAGTTTATGCCTGTATTACGCTTTTAAAAGAGTATTCAGATGGCCAGTGATGCTAGTTTGAGGGCAGGGCCTCATTTTTTCTTTAAAAAAATTGACAACACAAGACATGGTGGGTGGGGTAATTCTACGGGAAGTTAATGTGTAACCGGGGTGGAACCATTACAAAAGGACAAAGACAATAAAGGAGGGAGAAAGCAGCTTGTACCAAAAAGTGTTCTCCATGTAGAAGCCATGGAGGCCATGCCACAGGGACATGTGACGAGGATTTAAATCAAGATTTGGAATTATGATCTCACTAGGGTGTGTGGTGTTGACTCTTTAGCAACTGATTCTAGTATTTAAGTATCTCCTGCAGACAGATGTAAAATTATGGTGTGAAAAGAGAAACGGTTGTTCTTAAGCTTCCCTTTTCTATGCCAGCATTACAATGTCATCTGCTTTGATATATGAAAATCTATGACCCACATCTGTTGGTGTCTGCAGTCTTTCTAAGAATTGCCTTCATAAAGAGAAGTATTAAATGCTAAAGAGTTAACAATTGAAGATGATGGAAGCAACTGCGGACATGGATGGGGTTATGTCACAAATGGATTCAGAAATGTGCGATGAAGTTAAACACGAAAAATGTGCTGGATCCTTGTTATTCTTGTCCTCTGTGGATTGTTAAGTTGCCAATGACAACCAGTTGTATGTTTCTATGGTGATAAGATGGTGGGACAGTGTGTGTGTTATAAGACATATATATTTATTTAAACAATCTGTCAGTATTTGAATGCTGACTGGGGCAAATACAAAATGGTTGCCAAACTTTGTGACTCAAAAAAACATTTGTTTGCACATGTTTCATTGATGTTTTTCTTTAATCTTCTTCAAAGAATTGTCTTGCAGGGAGCTTAAATCTGTGCATTAAAAACAGTTATATCATATAATATATACTATTAAATATATCTATATTTAATTTTTGAATGAAAGAGTATGGATTGATTACATTATTGTGAGGTCCATAGGAAGTGAGATCTAATTGAGATTTTTATGAAGCAATAATTTTACAATTCTTAATCAAATGCTATGTTGTGGGTACTCTTAAGAATTGTGTAACATAGAGTCTTTAAACACTGGAAAAACATTGTTGTCATAGTGAACATTGCTCATAATGAGAAATTGCTCCTTTGTCTTCAATTATTTAATCCTCTCTTGGTGTGCAACCCTACATCAAACAAACCTTTAGTATCTCATGATATTTTTCAAATTCTGTCCTGTGAAAGCGCATAAGAATTATCTTAATTGACAATAACAATATGAAAACTTATTTTCATAAGGAAGGGCTTTGTCGGCAATTCACCCTATTGGTAACAACTCATTTTTTTTATCTGCCGAAAAAGATATGGCTTGCAGATGTTCATTGTTAAAGAATGGAATTATATTCCCTTGGTGTTAAATTTATATCAGTTGGAGTATAGGAAAATTTTCTGTATGCACAATTTCTCCTTTTTTACAATAAATTTTGCATCACTTTGTTTACAGTATACATACGGTAATAGATCGAGGGTGCAAGGGGTGAGAATATTTCTAGATCTTCAATTTTCCGCGTTTTGTTCTTGTTTACTTATGTAGCAAAAGGACGATTTCAGGATTATAGAAATAGAGCTTTGCAGGATTAGAAAATGTTTAAGTTTTTACCAATGCAGGGTTTTCATTAAGAACCAATTGCCTATGCAAACCATCGGTTAACCCTTTCCCAAAAAACTAATTTTCAACTGTCCCAAATTGAAAGAGTTTGCAGACAAAATTTCAAAATGTGATGAAATTGGAAAATAATCTTCTGATAGGGCAGAAAGCATTGTGGGTAAAGGAAAAATTGCTCGTTACGAGCAATTTCTCCTTTTTACACAACGTTTTCTAAAGTCGTCTGGAACAAGGTGGTCAAATATCGTGGCTGAATCGGTTAGACCTTAACCTAGATCTGTTACTTCAAACCTTAATGAAAACCCTGCCAATGATAGAGTTAGGCGGTACCCAAGGGGAATTGATTTGTGAGAAGGGTTAAAAGATGCGGCAAAAGATGGCATACATATAAGAGAGGTCTCCTTCCTTATCCAAGGGCTCTTTGTTTATTTGTTTTGCAGACATAAGAATGTTGTTTAAAAAAAAAAAAAAGCGTTAAAGAATTTTTATAGATGATGATAGGCAGCAGTCCGTCAAAAAAAAAGGAATCATCGTCATTCTCATTTTGTTACCATAACGATAACTTGCACAATAGTTTGTTATCCTAACTTATTTATGGTCATCCATGTTATTATCATCGCTATTATTCATTCAAACCACATTGAATCATTTTAACTCCACAACCGAACAAATCCAGTACATTCTGCGAAAAATGGTTGGATCAGGAAAAAACAAAATAGCTCACTTGTGGGCAATTTCTCCTTTTCCATATCAAAATAACAAATCTTTCTATGGGGATACATTTCTAGGTTTATAAGAAATTAAAATCAGAATTATTCAAATAGTTTGTTCCAACCCCATATTCCTCAAATGGCTTCTTTAACCCATTACCAACCAGTAACGACATTTGACCAGTTTGTTGCAGACGAATCTTGAAAACATGGTGGGAAAAAGAGAAATTGCTCTTAACAAGCACATTTCTCTTTTCCACTATGTTATTTACCATGTTAGAAGATTATTTTCCAATTCCATCACGTTTGGAATGTCGTCTGCAAACTCTTTCAATTTGGGACAGTCAAAAATTTGACATTTGGTAAAGGGTTAAGGATAGATTATTTTTGTGAGCAAATGGATGAAACATTGATCGCTCTCATCTTATCCCTTCTCCAATCAACAAATTTTCTACTCTCCCAAATTGAAAGAGTTTGCAGACGACATTTCAAAATGTGATGAAATTGAACAATATTCTTCAGAAAGAGCAGAAAACCTTGTGGGAAAGGAAAAATTGGCTCGTTACAAGCAATTTCTCCTTTTCCCACAATGTTTTATAAAGTCGTCCGCAACAAAGTGGTCAAATGTCGTTAATGTTTGGGAAAGGGATAGTTATAGCAACCGCAAAGAAAATCAGTATCTCTGAATGCAATCTTCATTTTGTTATCATTGTCACCAGCATCATTTATTTACATTCTAACCATCAACATTCATCATCATCATCATTTATCATCATCATCAATAGTTGTTGCATCAGTGACTTATTGGCATCATCGTTAATTAAGAACCAAGCTGTAAATAGTTGTACAATTTTTATGATGAAAACTTATTTAACTGTTTTGTCTGTAGATAAATAAAAACCATAATGGCCATTAGGAATTGGGCAGAGAATCTTGCTTTTTTTTCTGTTTATGTGAAGGTCAGATATTTTTGATGAATGAAGGACTAAATAAATGATGTAAATTTACAACTTTAAGCAATATTTGGTGACTGTGACAAATGGTCTCAAGGCAATTTTATATGAGGCTATTTTGAACAAGAAAGCAAAAAAAAAAAGGTACAGTGAAGCCTCGTTTATCCGGACCCCGATTATCCGAATGTCTCGCAGTCCGAATGAAATTGTAAGGGAACGGAATTAGTTGACCAGTTTGTTGCAGACAACTTTTGAAAACATTGTGGGAAAAGGAGAAATTGCTCGTGACGAGCAATTTCTCCTTTTCCCACAATGTTTTCTGCCATATCAGAAGATTATTTTTCGGAAGGTCGACAATTTGGCATTTGCTAAAGTGTTATAAGTATACACATGCATACAGACCGTTTATGCCTTAATGTGTATAAGAACATGCTCTACTTCAATAGTCCGGATGAATAGGTAATCCGGACATTTTGTTGGGAACGGACGTGTTCGGATTAACGAGAACTCACTGTATTTCCTTTTTCTAAGTATAATTACATCCAAAGCATATCAGATTCGAAAGCTATGTGAAACATTAACATGGTAAGGAAAGGGTTTTAGACATGGCTTTGGTGAAAGTCTTTAAGTCAGGCATCATTTAGCTTGTAATTTGTTATAATGGTGAAATTGGATGATGTTAAGAATTGGAATTGGACCTATCCGTTAAGGGTTGCAATTAGTTTCTTGGTCATTTTTTGACCGATTTGATATCAAAGTTTGTACAGATTCACAAAACAAATGCCTTTGTATTATGTTAATTTCAGTTGTTAATTATGTTGCTGTATTATTTGTACAAAGTAAACCAAAATGCTGTTAATACTATTACGGTTTTCCCTTGTATTTTACTTATGTCTGTAAGTAGATAGTGTTGTAAATAGTATACATATTTAAGGACAAAAACAACATGTTTAAGTATTAGTGGTTTCTACTTTTTTTGTTTCCCAAATATTTCTGTTGCATTAAACTCTTTCTGTACATCTTCTGACTCTCCCTTCTGTTCCAGCTTGTCTATCTTATCTCTTTCTATATGCAAGACATTTCACATGGAAGTTAAGAAATTTCTCATGGAAGTTAAGAAATTTCACATGGAAGTTAAGAAATTTCTCATGGAAGTTAAGACATTTCACATGGAAGTTCAGGCATTTCACATGGAAGTTAAGAAATTTCACATGAAAGTTAAGACATTTCACATGGAAATGAAGACATTTAACGTGGAAGTTAAGAAATTTCACATTGAAGTTAAGACATTACACATGGAAGTTAGGACATTTCACATAGAAATTAAAATCAATAACCAAAAAGGAAAGTGGACAAAAAGTTTAGAAAGAAATAATGACCATTTTTTGTTTTGTTACATATTGAAAACGAAACATACATATAAATCTCCAACAAACATTTTGTTCTTTTGCTATAATGTTATTTAAATATTTCATGTCAAATTAAACTAGAACAGATTAAAGACTCAATTATTTGAAATTGCTCAGTACAATTTGATTACTTTTTGCTCATAGTATCACTTGTTGCATTAATTGACAATTAAGATTTCCTCTAAGTTGTTTCATTGGTCACTAACGATTTGGAAGAACTAACTTTTATTTGTTTTCTTTTTCCTGAATACTTGACTTATAAAGATAGTTTCTGTTAGATGAATCTGCAATCCTTTGAGAAAAGAATTTTGTTATTAACAAAAGCATGGTTGGAGAATATTTTGTTGAACATGAGAAAGAGATTATCACAATGGTTGAATTCATTTTTTCAACTGTTATTTTAGAAATATAACAGTTTGTACAACAGAAACACCTTAATTAGAAAGTGTAAGGAGTTACCATTTTTATCAGTTCACGACTCTTCAAGTTTTTTTTCTTTTCTGAACAAAATTAAGCATAAATGCTTTCAGCACATCTCATTACATAAGCGTAAATTTTTATCTTTCAGTTCTTCTTTTTGACAAAAGACTATTTTTTTTTCTTTAAAGTGCAATTTCCATTACTTTTGCAATTTTACACAAGATGAGGTTCATGCAATATGTTTCTCCTATGCATTGTTTATCCTTCCACTCATCTGTTTCTCACTGTTCCTCTCTATTTGTCTGTACATCCCCCATAAATCAGTTGTTTCTCTAGAACAAAATCACTGTATGCCTCATGATTAAGTGTTATTTAACAAAGAAACAATCTTAGGTGTGTTTATGTTATCTGTTTATCTTTTCCTGTAACTGTTTCCAAATTTAAAGCAACGGCAGTTAACAAATCTAGATTATGACTGAATTTGTTGCTTTTATCAACCTTTTGTCATCATGGTTTCTCATATTTTGTACTGCAGTTACATTAAAAGAAATATGTTATTGTGAAGGAATTAATTATGATTGTGTAAGATTAGGTTATCAAAGGCCAAGGGGTTATGACTTGCTTGGTGTTAAATGTTATTAGGAAACAAAACCATTGTACTTACATCAAATGTTCTTTAATTTTTTCAACTTGATTGAACTTTTAAGGGCCACTAAAATATTGCTTAAATTAAAAGATAATCCCTTTGCAATAGAGAAGTTTTGTTGTCTTTTAGCAAATTGTATTTGAAAATATTGCTACATGCAAATTGTCGATGCTAAAAGAAAAGTATGTACGATGCTACACATGTATTGTTATGATTGATCAATTAAGGCGATTATGATAAAGTTATAAAAGAGAATATCAACATGAAGAATTGCTCATGAGTATCTATCTATTTTGGATGTTAAGGTAATTGTCAATGATTTTTTGTCTCTTTAAGTGGAAATCGGACAATAGTTATCAATATGCATCTCTGTTGTAAAGGCATTTTTCATCTGTTAAGTAAAAATATAAAAAAGTAATTTTGCTTTTTAGTTTAGTCTACAAATAGAACTCCTTAGGTGTCTGAACAAAAATTGTGTGCCTCAGGAATATAAATGTTCTTTTCTTTGAGTAATTTTTATATTATTTCCCTTCCCATTTAAATAACTTGTGAACAATGATTCTGAATATCTGGCAGACAACTGTTTGTATCTGATAGCAGGTGGTTTCTTGTAAAACAGTAAATATTGCCACTCAGAGGGAATTTCCCCACAAGTGAATTTTCTTTTCTCAAAAGCCATGTTTCTATTCATTTTCACATAGGCTTTGTTAACACATTAAAACCTAAGGCCTCATTTTTGCGTCTTGCAGCAGACATTTCAAAAAGTATTGCAGCAAATGGAGAAAGTGTTTGTCACAAACAATTTCTCCTTTTGCCACAATGCTTTTTCAGTCTATTCACATATCAGTAGAACTGAAAGTTTTTTACGTGTTTACAATGCTTTTCTTAAGTCGTCTGCTTCAGATTGAAAATGAACTTTCAGTATATAATAATTTTACTGATGTCTGTTCGTAAGATGCCAAACCTTGTATTATGGCATAGGAAGTAAATGATTTTATGTCTGAACATTTGATTTATTAAGATATACAAAGTAAACAATTTTATATCTGAACTTTTGGATAGAAAAAAACAAGTCCATATAGCAAAAGAAACACAAAAACTATGAATTTCCTTCCATGTCCTCTTTAATGAAAGTTGCTGAAGATACTGAACGGAAAATGTTTTAAATGGAAAGGGTCTTGTGAATGGCAATCTTTTCTTTCTCTTCATAACTCCTTTTGATTTACAATTTGTACTGTCTCTGATATATTTCTCTGACGTTTTCCGGACTTCATAAATACCTCTTCCAAAGTACAGGTATTATTTTGGGATTTAGTGGAGATGAAGGTTTTGTTTCTACAAAAGAAATGAGTTAACCATTTCTATATGCTTTCATTCTATGAAGGTAGAAACCATTTCTATATGCTTTCATTCTATGAAGGTAGAAACTATCTCATTTTATTCCCTTTTTTTCAAATTTAAGGCATTCACAAATTACATGTATATTATATAGACCTTTTCTCAAATAGGGTAGAAATCATTGTGACAAAAATGGAAATGGCATATTTCAAATGGTGTTTCTCCAGTTGTCAGGGAAATGTGTCACTTACAAAACTACTACTACCTGTTGTACTGAACTAAGGCAAATATGGCTTAATCTTTGTATCAATTTGTGTTGAGCAATCACTCTTGTGATGCTACTTCTATGTCATGACAGCCTCGCACCAAAACGTTTGTGGTACAATGAACATTCAATATTCCATGCCCTGGCAGAAACATTCAGTTAAAAACAAACATTACAAGAACTTCAATATCAACACCACCGTACAGTTATGATGCTTTTTACAAAGCTTTTTGATTGGCTATGTATGAGTAGTGCATCCTGTTTGATTGAAGATACAAATTTATATAATTGAAATCATCCACTTTAAACGTTAAGTATGGCTATTATTAAGCTAGACTTCATACTTAAATTCATATAATTAGCATGATGGTTGTGACAGAATAATGTGTTTTATACTTTACGTTCACCACTCTGCATTATGTTATAGTTGGAAGACACCAACGATAATACCAATGGATGTTTAATTTAATTAATGTGATTTCCTGGATTAATTAAAGGCACCAAATGATATGAATGGTTTGTAGGGCATGGAATGTTGATTGAATGTGTATTACGTCTCCATTATTTCTGTATTTTAGTCCCTTTTATGTGATCATTATTTATCTAATAAAAACAAAATGTACTTTGAAAAAAATATCCTAGTTTGTGTTATTTGTCAACTCTGGTTCTCACATATTTAGTGAGATTCTATTGAAAATCGATTAATTTTTATGGGTTTAAACTGGTTTGCGAAAGTAGTTTCAGTTATCTTGCCCTAAATCCAAACAAGTGGTGCCAGATTATCCCGGCATTAAAATTGCGATCGATTCGTAATGCCTCTGCAAAGCATGACTGTGTCATGGATGGAAGCCACTACCGCCATTGTTAGACCGGGAACCGGTCTCTTACAACGGGTACTAGTTTATACCATTGCATGGCGTATGGATACACCAGATGAGCCAAGTTTGAGGCACACTCGGCCATTAATGGAGGGAATGTGACAGGATTTATTCACCTGACACCACCGATAACCTGTGTTCGTTGGGGAATCAGTTTGGGCGGAATGACAAAAAAAGGAAAATAAAAAAAACAACATCGGTTAGTACTGGTTATGGGATGCCAGGAGCAAGGACGAGCAATGGCCACTGCGATTTGACTGAACAACTGGTGAAAATGACTTAAATACAAACACAAAACCTGACAAATAATCTTTAATCTACTAGAGCTCAATCCAGGCCATTGATAACACAATCAACGTTTTCACTTGAATCGACATTCCTGTTCGATAACGCTCATACATGATCGCGAAACCACAAGTTGTCATTTCTGGCTCCGTAATCAAATCACGCAACTATTCAGTTATTGCGTTATCAAATTGACATGAAAAAGAAAGTGCAACAAGAGTTGTTTTGCAAGTGGCAATTGGCGACTTCCTGATTATGTAAGAGGCGTTTTCATTTGATAAACCATGTAAGTTCAGATTGACTTAGCAGAGTTTGTGGTGGCTATTGGTCAATATGTAGACCAGTTCGACCGGGAGTTTTCGTATCCTAGCTCCTCACGATGCGCTTCGTCAAGGAATAACTGGTCAAAGTCGGTAACTGTGTGGTGGTCATTAGTCAGCATGAAGTCCAGTTTGCCCGAGATTCTGTCCAGTTTAGCCTCGATGTCCTTCATGTCTGCGTCAATGCTTTCTTCGCAGCTCAGCAACCCTTAAACAGATGAATTTTGTTAATAATTAGCAATCGCTCAAGGTTTGTGTAATCTGTGTTTACTGTCCAAATAGAAATCGTTTTAAACGAATATATATTTTGATGATTCTAAGTATTAGAGGTGAAAACCCATGTAACATGATTAACAAAACAACTGATAAATCGATTGTTCGTATTGCCCAGCTTGTCCAAAAGGCTTAACGGACTAGTGAAATTTTATAAGATTTCACAACATAACAATTTTACCGACAAGTGCAGAAAAGGAATTTATATTAACGGACAAGTAAATCAAAATCAAATTTCGCCAGCCATGCGTTTTCAGAACAGATGACACCATATATTGTGTATGAACTGTTTTCACGGTATAACTGCAAAAAATTGTGGAATATATGGCGAAGGATGACACAAAATCATCTGGACTAGGCACGGACAAGCCATAATCAGCAACCCACCACGCTGGTGCAGGGGTGGTTTGTCGAAGTTAAAGGGTTTGACTCCCGGGCCGGATGACACCAAAGACCCAAGGACAATGGTAGTAACGGCTTAGTATTTAATAGTATTTCAAGTGGAAAATATTATGCCAGGTCAAGAAAGGCTAATAGTGTGTAAGATCAAGGCAATGCCAAAGAAAATCAACAGAAATAATGTTGCAAAAGGTGCTTAACGCTTTAACACTTGCAGACTTGTACTTGATTGAAGCAGACAACATTAGAAAAGCTTTATAAACATGTGGAAACCCTTATGCTCTTGTGATATATGAATAGATTGAAAAGGCATTGTGGCAAAAGGAGAAATTACTAGTGACAAGTAATTTCTCCTCTCGCTACAATGCTATATGAAGGTCGTTTGCTGCAAGACGCATAAATGTGGCAGGTGATAATGTATTAACAAAAATCAAGCGAAAAACGTCTTCTCACCTGGCATGTACTTCTTCTTCACATCGAGGATGGTCTTCCTAAGGTCAATCCGGAGCCAGGTTTTCAGCCTGCCGAGCAGGAAGTCGAGGAGCTCGTACTCGTTCCTCTGCCTGGCCACATCGTAATGTACCACGGTGACCGCCTCGTTCAGTATCGTAACGAACATGTTCACCAGGACAAACACGACGAATGTGAAATACACGAAGAAGAACACCGGCCCAAGGGTGCGGTTGCTCTTGGTCAGATAGGTGAAGTCGTACGAGCCCAACGAGAAGGCCATGAGTGTCTCAAAGCCCCGGATCATGTTGCTGAAGCCATGGACGTTGGCGCCAAACAAGAGGTGGCCACAACAGACGAACGCGAGCAGGAAGATGAAGAGGACCAGAGAGAAGGCGGCCATTTCTCCGCCTGCCTGTTTCAGTGTGCGGGCAAGGAGCGACATACGTCTGTTGAATCTGCAGAGGAAGTTATACAACAAATGAGTGATTCAAGTCTGTAGTGTCTTGCGTAAAAATCTATGCAATTGTTAATAACCGAGCTAATTAACCTAACAAAGACACACTCAAATTCGATTAGTTAAAACACTATCATCCATTGGCAGTTATATTGTCCATTTAAATACGAGAACCTGCATGTTCTCTATAACGATGATTTAGGTTCCCAAGATTTGCACAAACGTTCCATGAACGTTACACGATTAATTGCAAACAAATCTATTTCACTTAGCCACATTACATAGAGCCCGCAAGTTATTTTTGCACAAAACCCCGTTAGTAATAGAACGTAAAAGATAGAAATATAGAATGTATTTACAAACGGAAATAATTCCCAGCTTTTATCAACATTTATTTCGAATCATACCATATCTATACCAATAACAAAGTATGTTACAAATCAACAAAAGGATAACACTAACCTTAGTAGATGGATGACTTTCAGGATGGAGAAGAAGATGGATATCGCCAATAATGTCTGGAAGACATCGTCCCAGGCAGCGATTCGTTGAAAGTTGTAGAACCTGTCTAAAAGATAAATGGACATATTAAGGCGTTTGTTTTATAGAATGTCTCGTGGAACTAAACGAGCGGATCTTTACATTTACAGAGTCACTTGCATTAATATTTATTTATTTATTTCATCATGACATATCCCATTGAAGGGACGGATGCAGCGTTCTTAGAACATATCTGAAACGGTCATAGCCATTTTCTTGTATATATCCTGCGATGACTGAGTATTTATATATGTAGGAATGATCTGCAATATACTGAAATGCTTATTTGTATTTTGACTGTTTTCCATAAGTGTATATGATATGGTTAATGTCAGCGATAAAAGCATACTTGTCACTGAACTGCTAGGGAAAATGTTTACTCTGACATCGACTAACTACTTGGAAAGCGGTATCTCTATTTTATTTCATTGTTTGATAACTTTTGAAGAACACATTTATTAAATACCTCTCAGCTTTGTGATTCTCTCAACAGCCATTGAAGTCATTGCATGTCGTAGAAGGTACATCATTACACACACCACTGAAGCCAGTAGCGTACACAACTGAAGAATGTTCCAGAAGCTTCTGAAATGACCTTTACCATCTCGCTTGATCTGCTTCAGTTCCAACCCAATAAAGTAAATCACACAGGCGAACGCCAACAGCTCGCACAGGATCATAAATATACCATAGGCGCCAAGGTACGTAAATAACCTAAATGTGAAAAAGTTTACGTTTGTTAGAATTACACCGGTCGTGGACATTTCCAACACGACTTGGCTCATCGTGAATAAGTTTATGTTTGGGTTGTAGACTGTGAACTCCACGAACAATATTCGTGTGTATGCATCAAGCCAGTTGTTGTTCCGGAGGAAAACGAGGATGTCTGCTACGTGACTTTTTTGACCAATCAGATCTGCTACATAACCCCCACCACTATATGACCCAATCTGAAAAAGAAAAATGAAAACACTTGATAATAGAATTATTAGATTTTAAACAATATTTTAAATGCACAATAGACATGTTTAAAAATGTAGAAAGGGTACGAATACAAAAGAAGAGATAGTATGAAGATGATGTCCCCAATATACCCATGGCTCGAAGTTAGATGTTTACATTTAAACAAACAGGAGCAAAACGTGTTTTTGTGATAAGTACGCTGACTATATACACTTAGCGCTTTTAACGTTACGTTTGGAGTTATTTGCTGATGATGGACGAATCATTTAGAAAGTGGTTTGGGGTAAGTGATAAGTTTATTTTGCATGTCGAACTCGCCATATTTTTCTTTTCAGATGGTGGAATACATTCATCCTCTTTCGATGCCTTTAATTGTAAGTACCTATACACTACAGAATGTAATTTGCGTGTTTTTTTGATAAAACAAATTCGTTTGTAAGTTCAAAAGGTTGTTTTGATAAATCGCTTCTGCTTGATTAATATGTCATGAACATGTGTTTTGTTGCTGCTTCTTTATATACATGTATGCATTTCGTCTTGTAGTAACAACATGTCAGTAGTTCGATTATTTGTAGAATTTTGATTCCCGTCTTTATTAACATTCCTTTCTGAACTTAACAAAATTGAAATTTACAAATGCCACTACCCATAAAGGACCACATATACCCTCGAATGTTATCGTCAATGTATACTGACCTCTCCCACAAATGGTAGACCCTCCGTCTCTTTACTGGATCTATACAGCCATGGGCCTGTGTATCCAGGCAGTAAGGAGTTGTTGCTTGACAATGGCTTCCAAGCAACGGAGTAATCCCAAGAACTGTCATGGTCTTGGTTGATATCAAAGCTACATTTGTTAATGTATGATAGCACTTCATCAGCTCGAATACAGAGATCTGGAACGAACGAGTTTCTTCCATTAAACACTCTCCACTCAAAAAAAAGTTGGCGTTCTTAAAGTTTGAAAGCAACACCAGACGACCCGTGTTGTTTATCATATTTCAGTTTATTAATATTTATCGTATGATTGATGAATTTCAGATATGTACTACGAATGTACGATTTTGTTAAAGATCTACGAAGAAAACAATATCGTGGGATTTCATAATCATAGTATCTCGACTGTGTTCAGTTAAATTACCGTCCGTTGGTTATGGAACATAATGCTTTGTTGTGAATGTTCAAGTCAGGCTTAACGATTTTGTCCTGTCACTAGTGCCATTTTGGGACCGATAACTAGGTGCCGTATAACATTTGTGATATCCGGCACTACCCATATAACACATGCACGTGGCAAGTTATGACGTCATAAGAACGCCATGACACACGACGACATGTTGACGTCATTCTCTACTTTGTTTTTGTGTGTTTTTCTCGTGTTTTATTTTTATTTTGTTGTTTGAAAAATACGTAAAGGTAACAGGATAGAAAGAATAGATTGTTAGTGTCTTTGAATAGGAACTGTTATCGGGCTCGGCGTAGGAATATTATCCGTTTCGCCTTCGGCTCACCGGATAATATTCCTACACCTTGCCCGATAACATTTTCGATTCACGACACCAACCATCTATTCTCTTTGTAGATTCAGTCATTTTACGGTAGTTATAATACCCAGTGTTATTTAAAATGTTTTTGGGGGGGTTTAGGGGTGGTGGGGGTATTCTATGGTCTTCCATACAGGTTTCCTTTTGACTTCTCTTTGTGTTCTCTCTCAAATCCAAGATTGACAAGATTTACGATAAGCCTCTTAGCCGACCTGCAGACATTTGATGGCTTTACGCGGTGGCTCTCCCATTCTGTGTCTATTGCCTATTTATAAGATAGTATCTTGGACCAAATTCTAACGTGTTCTGAATCATACCAGGTTTAACTCTGTGCTGCCTCAACCTAACAGGACCAAGCCTGTAGGCAGCCTCCGTTACAATTAGTCGACCCCCTTCAGCATCCGAGCTACCGTTACTCCAATGTTCTGTTGGATAAAGGCCGGGAACAAGACAGTCATCAATCCAATCCCAAACATGCTTGGTTTCATTTATCTGAAAATGAGACAACGGTACATAGGAAATTGAGTGCATAAAGTATGCATTCTTTAGCAAGTAAAGGTGTTTCAAAGGAAACGTTTAATACCAGAGTAGGGTATTTTAACATGTGAAGTTATTCCTCCATCTAAAGAGTCAATATCAAATTATTGTGTTATAAAATTGAAATAGTATAGCTTAATCAAAAGGTAAGTATGAAGGGAGGTCAACCACTTTCTCACTTTGGCTGCAGATAAGACTAAAAAATCTAGGGTTAAATGGTATAGCTTGGGTTATCCTTAAATATTGTTGAATGAGATTGCTTGAAATTAGATAATTATAAAAACCAACAATGAAAGTGATGATGAAAGTCATTACATTGTTTATCAATAATAATGTAAATGATTATGATAAAAACTGTTTATAGTTCCTGTAGAAAGCGTTATGCCGAACACGTTGGAATTGAATAAGAATATTCATTGAATTATCATAACAAGATTTCGCTATTTTATCGTATATGACAAGGATGACAGAAATACTTAAAACACACAAAATAGTAACAAAATCTTCCTACCCTGGAGAGGTTGTGCTTTGGCGAAAGTAAATTCATGAGTACTTGTTTCACTTGGTAGGATTTCGAGTCCCTGTTGTGAGAGGCGACCAGGATAAGGATCATGAGATAGAACATGTAGAAGACAATCTCCTGGATGATCCGGAACATTTTCATCTCCTTAAGGCGCTTTTCCCGCGCTTTCTTGAGTCTAACCGTGTCCGGGGGTTCCATTTGACTATTGTTTCTTGATGCTGCAATACATATGAGTAGTATGCATATGTGCCCATGATTAAGACTAGCTTTCGATTTTAAAATGTGTGCTGCAAGAAAAACTTGTCCTTAGGGTGTAAATTGATAAGTGGGTTAACATTTTTGAAAAAAATGGATAATGCACATACAATATGAGTCTCTAGTCTTTAATGATATGGATAAGGACGGAGCAAAATTAACGATATTCCCAGATCTTTTGAATATTAACCAGTCTAACAATATAGTTATATATGCAATATATATGATTAATTTCATCCGTCATTTAAACTTACGGATATGATGCAGAAGATTACTATAATAAGTAAATTACCAGTAATTGACCAGAAGGGAGCAAACCTTCTTGTCATACATGGGAGGCAAGTCTGGCTACTTCTGTTATTAAGAAGGACATATTTGATGCAACATTTGACAATGCTAGTGCAAAAGTTAACCACATGTTGGACTGATTTTTGGTTGATACTGGTTTGGATTAAATGTTGACCTTCCAGGAAAATGGATAATTTAATTCATTGACTCGAGTTTAGAGTACAAATACTATATATTTAAGTCTTTCCGATATCGCGCATATTTCAAAAGTAATAAGTCATGTACTTTTCCCCGAAGGATGCACGGTGCAAATCTCGTCGGGCTGAATCTGATATAAAACTTTATTTTCTTCCTCCTTCTCTAACTCTTCTTCTGGTTTACGAACAATGGCAGCAACAAACATGGCCAGAAGTAAAATCTGTAAAATAATACAGAAGTTGGAGTTGTAAATCTAATACGAGATAGTAGTAATATACCCCCCACCCCCCTTAAGAAGAAGTGCTAACTGTGTAGAAATAGGGTGGTCTTTAAGAAGATGCCACAACAGTTCATTTTACCATTGTTTTTATAAAAGACATTGCTGCCGACGAACATCTAGGTATACATAGTATCCAATACCGTAATCAGATATTGACGCACAATAGCATGCTAGAGATCCGTAATTGGCCTTTATTCCTCTTGTTGAGGAATGGTAAACCGGTTCTTATTACAACGACACTAGTAGGATACAGGGGTAAATAGATGCGTGGTATATAAACCTTAATACTCAACGTTTACAAATCTGAGAAGGACAGGTTTCAGAGAAACTGATCCAGTTGATTATGTCACTGTTTCGCTATGCAATCTGAATGATGGTACTTTAAAGCCAAAGCAGAACCATTGATATCTTTGTGGAACCGAAGACTTACCTTAACAGGCTGTACAATGGACACCGATTCTACGATGGAGAGAATCATGGAGGCCAACCAAGCTAAGGACTTCTGTTTACCCCACTCCATACTGTACATAAAGGTGAGGAACGCCGAAACCGAGGCTGAAAGGAACACCAGAAACCAGGCAATATAGACGCACCAGTGTGGCAGTGTTATCTTTCCTTTAGCAGCAGCCGTGTGGTTAGCATGCCTTGGTATTGTAATGTCTTCCATTTCCTCTTGTGTGAGAGAGACGGACGAATGTCTCGAGTGGCTCGAATCAAAGCTGAACGCCGATATACCTGATGGACTTTTCGCGGACTCGTATCCAGGAGAAATGGTTGGTGTCAAGTTCGGTGATCTATTTGGAGAGATGGATAGTAAGTTCTGATCATTTGGTGTCAGGTCCAATGAAGCTTCGCATCTAGCCAGAAATTCTGTCGATTTGGATTTGTTTGCTAAGATTGTTAGCTGTGGTTTATTCACTTTCGGTGACTTCAAACTACTTCGGTTGATTCTTTTGAATAGCGGTTCATTAGCGTTTTGTTGCCTCTCCCTCCGCTCATCGGTTTCATCATATTCTACCAATTTATCGGCGTATTTAACAGTTTTATGAACGGCATCGTTGGCCTTTAGACAGAGAGGTGGTGCTGGACTGTGGTGATGTCTAGCATCATAATATCCTGGCGACGGGGGTTCGGAGGATGTTCCCGCGAAAACAGCAGGGGCTGGGGTCTCCGCGAATTTAAAAGAAACGGGAGTAACGACACTTGGTATCGATGACTGGTCACTAGATGTAGTGGTTTGTTGCCCTTTATGTGCGGCAGTAATCCTTTCTGGTGAGACCGGTTGAGTTTGGTCATTGTGTCTCCGTAATGTATATGTACTGTCACGTCTTCCATGTACTGATCCGTCTTCAGATGCTATTGGGGTGACTATAGTTCGTTTGCGTAAAAAGTGAGAAAATGTCAGACCTATTCTGGACAAAGCAGACATTGGTCTCTCAATGTTAAATGCATTTTCTTTTACAGTTTTCTTTGGTTTACTTCTCCGGAACAATTGCACTATTACCAAGCTGACTGGTAGCACGATTAGGTTTGACACTATGCTTATGTACAGTTCCTGTAAGGTGAACTTCAATGGTCCAATCGTGTACCCCTGTGCACGTTCGATCTTTGCATCGGCTTTATAAAACATCGCACTCGACAGCATCGAGGTCATGATTAACGCGAAAAGACATGAGAGGCGCTGGACACGTGAGAAATTGCTCCAGTTTGGGCGGGAAAAAATGGATATCCATAAATGAGAATCCGTTAGATTTTTCCTGGTGTTTGACAAAAATAGATTAGAGAATCTTGTCAGGTCTTCTCTGTTTGCGACGGGTAATAGTCTGTCGGTCATTCCGTCGTCTTCTTCCAAAGCCAACCATTGGTTACACAGGAACACTGATCTAAAATATATATCATTAAATGTTGAGACACAATTCATAAATCGAATGGTACTGATGACTACATGCAATACGTAGTAGTTAGGGCACTGAACTTAACCCATAGAATGCTAGGTAATTTTCTCAAAATATATTTTTGTATCGCCTACTTTCCAAAACCTTAAATATCTGCTTAATTGTATTGAGGAAAGAAGGCACACAGGGTAGCAAACAAGTACGATCACATGCCAGCGGCTGGCCTGGATCAAACATGTTTACATAAGCAGAAAAACTTTCGTCTCGATGATGTATTTCTTGAAATGAGCGAAGAAATGTAATTCGTTTAGTGCCAAGTTTGGTTTTAGATCACAACTTACATTTGCTCTTGCTGTAGATCTTGGACGATTATCTTACTAAGATACCACCCCTGAGATTTTCCTATTCCCGAACTATCATGCCAAATCCGGAGGTAGGACAGGGGCCCAAGTGGCTGCTCAACACTCAGAATGAATTTGTTGATAGAGCCCCTGCTAAATTGCTGTAAATAAAAAAAAATGAGATGCAAACTAAACGTAAAGATGCATCAATTGTTCTGATCAACAAGTACCAGTTAGCCACCGTCATCTACCGTAAATAATGTGGGTTCTTCCTTGACCGGTTGGTTAAAATGTTGAATTTTAAATCACTATGCCCCTTACTGTGTTGATTCAAATTTCATGTCAGGTTCTTTCGTTTTGTGAGATGTAATCTTCCAAATATCATGCAAGCTATCAAATGGAGGGTCGAATGTTCCCCCTTGACATAACCAACGCTTACGAGCAATCCATTATTTAACACTTTAATATCGCAATGCTGTTAATGTGATGTAATAACACAATGGGGAATACCTTTACGTCTTTGTCATCTTTAAGTTGTCGTATTCCCGTGTCACCATGGTCCCCGGCCAGTATGAAATAGATCTTTGATCGAGTACCAGCCGCGTGTCTCATTCCAGTACATACAGTAATCTCGTAGAAATAGGAATCGGTTGTGATATTGTCCGTCAGTGGTAAAACACCCCACTGGAAACAAAAATGATCGTAACTAAGGTTAGAAAAGGATTACATGAATGCCTAACCAAGAACATTTAAGAAAAATAATCAAATTTTCATGAGGGGAAGAATAAGGTTAGCTTGTGGATTGCTAAAATTCTACTCAGATACTTAATCGAGACCTGATAGGCTTTTTTTTCTATGGATTGGTGGATTTCTTTGTCTGTCATGAGGCGGATATCGCAATATAATTATTAAACTGTTGACGCATTCGAATCCTCATGCAAACCAGAACCAAATGGGGGACCCTGTCATACAAATCAGACATAACTCATAATGTGAGATACAACATAATTGTGAAAAAGTAGGTGTAGTACACGTAGGCCATATCGAGAGGATTTTAATCACAATGAACCATATATAATACAATTATGGACGTTTACAGAAAGCTATCTCTAAATTGCATTACGAATCAAATCTTATATGCAAACTCTTTTTTGCACGATACAATATGTATGTATCGACTGGAAAGTCATTTCAAAATGAAAAAAAAAATGAAATTTCGATTTAGATCCATAACTGCGAAAAGACGGAAAATTAAACCTGTTAGAAGATTATTGTCGAATCATATGAACAACACTGTGTGGTTGGCGGTGAAACGTATTGCTGGAATGCAAGGGTGGCGAAATCGATTGTCCGATTGTTCTAGCTTGTCCAAAAGCTCTAGTGGACGAGTACATTTTAACTGAAATATTCTAAACGACCAATATACGGACAAATGCAGAAAAAGATATGACATTTACGGGCAAGTGCACCGAGCCAGAATTACCTTCTTAACGTCTCTCTTGTCTTGATGGCGTGCCCAGACCAGTCCAATAAAATATAACAAGAAGATACCAACAAGCGTAGCCAATACGGCATAGTTATCATTTAGCTCGTCCCCCATGTTGGCAAATACTGTCTCAAACTGTATACTGTTGGGCGGCACGAAGAAATCGGCACCAAATGATGTCAGATGGTTACAGTGACAGCGTGTGAAATACGAACTGGACAGGGCGCTCACCTGTAATGTTAAACGTTAATTCTACGAGTAAAACATTATTCAATTCAAAATTGTTTGCATGAAACAACATTTACATTGATTGTAACAAAGGTTTTCAAAACACATTCGCACGAAGACTTAGATTTAAAAGGAAGAGCAGTAAGTGATAATGGAAAAGGTTCTGATACAAGACTTATGAATGTTTTTTAAGTTGGCCATAAAAATTGTCTAAGCCGGTGTTATGCCTCACCAAAATAAGCAAATAAAACCAGTATTAAGTATGAAAAAGTTATGTAAACAATGTTTGGAATTAAATTGTTTATGTCACTATGATTTTTTTTGCAGGGGTTAAAGTTTTTTTGAGATAGATTATCATTAAATCAAGGAATACATTTTAATTATAGAGATACAAAATCAAAGAACATATAACAAAACCGTACTCCAAGGACAATCACTATTGTGAAAGGTTCAACCTAAAGAAAAGCATGTATAAGGAATAAAAATGAGCTCAAGAACGAACTTGCATGTCGAGATCCAGTGATCTTAGCAACACATATCTGCCCACCTAGTTCTTGGAGGCTCCATGTAACCACAAGCTACCCACCGACTTGAGTGTTCCAGACCCGAATCCAAGATGAAAAGCAAAAAAAATTGAATATTAAATAAAACGCTTGTATCAGTCGTCTTTGATTGCAATTGACAAACAACAATCATATATAATATGTGTGCTTACTTGACAACCCGTTGTCGTCCACAGTTCGTCGACTGTTTCCCAAAAGTAACAGCCAGCGGTCATGAACCCAATACTGTAGTTGAAGGTCACCATTGTAGTCTCAAGGTCATTGTCATAGTAGAGCCCAAGATCATCATAGTCCTGATAATAAGCTTCATCTGTTTCATTTACTGAGGAAGGAAAACATGCAGTTCATTTAATGTTTATGCGATTTAAATATACCGACCGTAGTATAATTCTTCATTTACATATGACGATGCCATTGAAGGCGCAACTGACCCACTTGCATTGATGAAATCATTTATTTATGTACGTGTTCATGTATATAATTCAAGAGAACCTGCTTGTTTTTCTGGTTGATATCTGAAATTGATTGAAAATCATGTGTAAAAACATTTAAGGTTTATATTCATTCTTGATGCCAACGAATTGTTGATGTTGATGCTGTTTCCCACATATGTAAGGTGTGAATATCTTAATATCATGCGTATATACCGCGTATGACAAAATTGATACACAAAATGGCAGAACCATTGAGAAGCACTTAAATTTGACTGACAATACCAGAACTGTTTCGTTTTTTTTTATACAAGATTTAGAACTTTTTGAATAAGATAACTAGTTATTACATTGTGGATTAATGATTTTCAGGTTCGTATTTGGCCCACGATATAAGCTGTATTTTGTCCGCGTCAGTTCTTATCACGGTAAAGTTATATTTTAATGTTCATGACGGGTTGTCTCGTTCAACTAACGGAATACCGATTGATCAACCCACCTACACAATATCACAGACAAGTATGACGACGCAATGGAAGACCAAACAAACAATATTCTTACCAAGCTGCCTGACACCCACATACCACCAGCCTGTACCATATTGTTGAATAACGTCCACAGGGAGTATGACGGTGTATTTGAGTTCATCTTCAATTTTCTCTAAATCCAATGTACCATTCAGAGATGTTGCTATTTCTTCCATATAACTTGCATTGTGGGGTAAAATCTCTGAATAATGGAAAAAACAAAATGATAGATTTAGAAAACCAGCTACAGTGGACCCTCGTTTATCCGAACACTTTCGTTCCCAGTAGAAATGTTCGTATTAACGAATTTTCCGGAATAAAGAATATGCGAGTTACAGCGAAATGTTTACCTCTACACGGTGTCGGTGTATCATGATCATTGCTATGAAGTAAGAAATACACAATTATTTCTTTTGAAGGGAAATATAAAGTGTGTTAAGGAAGTGTTTATTTGGTCAAAACAGATTTTTTAAAAAAATGACAATTTGAAGCAATGTCTTTCGAGAAGTTAAATTTCCTTAAGATAGCTCTGAAAAGAACTCTTTGATTAGCTGATAGCAGCTTGGGGGATGGGTTCTCTGACGAGAGTGACAATGTGACAAAAGAAGGCTTTTTGGTAAAAGGCCCTTAAAAGGGCAGTTAAGCATATCGATTGAGTAATAATTGAAAATGATTGCCAGACATTGTCTCCCGATCGCTGTCTAAGCAGCCAATCAGCCAATCAACACCTTTTACAAACTCAACTATCGACATGCGACCGTAATTACAATAACGTAAGACCAATCAACTGACAGAATGACCGATTAACAAACAATCAACACCTTCCAGTACACTACACTAGGTGACATGTTATGGTCAAGCATACATATGCCGTTTACAACAGAAGACCGATCTCTTCATTCGCAACTGTAACCGCAAAATAAACGATTTTACTGGTTTCCGGACTAGCCATACGCATATACTATGAAAAGTGACTGTTGGTTCCCGAATATTTTTGTCCGGTTCCGGAACGTGGATTTTCCGCATTAAACAGTTAAATTGATGAAGGTAAGATCCGTTCCCTCAGAATTCTGTTCGGATGGTGAATATTCCGGATAAACGACGTTCGGATTATCGCGGGTCCACTGTATATAATAAACTCGGCCATCATTATGTTGTAATATATTAAACAAATGCACACATACTTTTCGAATTTCAAATGTGTATTATTCAACTTTGCCTTAACTTATTCTTCGAATTTGACGGTGATATTGTTTAAGCTTGAACACGTATCTTCGTTAAATCTTCTTCACTTTACCGAGGGTGTTCCTCTAACGTCGCAATGAGATATCGTTCTTTTCAATATGTAACTCACCATAAAGACTATAATGCTATTATTTGCCGCGCTAACTTTATTATTTTCCTTAACCCTTAACTGTTTGTATGTCGAAATATTATAATGATTACCAATAATTAAGGATCCATCTTTTTTCAAATCTGAAGGAGTTCATGTAATATGCTTTGATACACGACATTATCTGGATTCGTAAACCCGAACATTTTACCAACATCAGAAATCTTACCTTTAATGACGTAATCTTTCTCTGTTACCGAATGACCACATGAAATAAACATCTCGAATGTATCGTCTACGGATAGGTTTTGTGGCTTAATTATGATGTGGACATTACTTGTGTTGCTTCGTACTTTGAATGCATGTTGTTGGAAATCCGCACGGCTCGGTAAGGTTGCCTAGAGAATGTAATGGTTAATAGTTTATTTTTTTTATGATCAGTTTGATTCTTGTCGACTCATGGATTGCCAGTGGTTCTTTCCTGTTTGGAAAGCCTTTTTTTCCCCTTAGGACATTGATTTATTATAAGCCAACCTTGCAACATCACTCGAATATTATTGTTAATAAAAGTAATGTAAATCATAATAAAACATCAACAAAACCAAGGGTCTTGGGTTCGCAACCCGTGCGTAGCGAGGTCCACTTAAGCGACCTTTCATGAATCCACTTTCGGCGCGAAAACTGGTTGTGTCCACAGGAAGCAGATATGAACGTTATTGATTAATCTTAGTTGTAAACATTTGTTTCACACTCAATGTAACATAAATAAGTTTAAACTTAACTAACTTAACACATCTCAAGATCTGAGCATGCCGCCATTCATCTTTTTACTTAACTAAGAAATGGACACTCTAAGGCTGTGTCTTCCACTCACCAAATAGCACATATTCTCTTTAGTGATGCATATTAAAAAAAAATCGTTTTTCCTGGTGCAAAAAATGTCATAGAAAAACCAAAAACCAAACATTGTAGACAACGGGTAATAATGCAATTACTAATTAAAGGCATATTCATTTTCCATATCCATTTATATTGGGCAATAACACATAGTTTGAATAGTATTTGATCCATTATTGTATATCTAGAGGTAAAACATTATCTCTATTGCAATTGGGCACTATACCTCTTTCACTCATTTATTCACAGTATCCAAGTATCATCGTGATAAAACCAAACAGTTCTTGAAATTAACATTAACCCACAAACAATCAAAATCATAACTACCTGGACAGTTTGATAATCCACAAGACTTGAGTCAAGCTTGATATCGATCTGTATCGGAGCTGTCAAATTGGTGATATTCAGTTGATGGCCGTTACTATCCATCATTTCCAAACTGACCACAACAGAACTGACGAATTTGGCCGAGGGGCTCCAAACATACGGGTTTACAGGATATGCCACGAGCTGGTGAATAAAAAGGCAGCCTCGACGTATGACTTTTTCATTTTATAATTATGTCATGTGCCTTTGAAAGGTATCTTTCCAATTAGAAGATTCCCTAAAATCATACAGTCTTTCCGAAAATGACACCATATCTTTTTTACCAACTTAGCAATTTCAGCGATGAAACTTCCCAAACTACCAGATCTAGACCTCTAGGAAAGAAGCCTTGTGACAGCAATCCAAACAGCATGGTTCTGGTAGTTTAGCTGCTGCTTTGAATAGACCGAAAATAGTTGTTCAGAAAATAATGTTTAACCCCAAACGGACCTTTACCATATTGAATCGATTTGATGTACATGCAGCAAAGTATTTTAGAAGTCATTGTGACAAATAGATGAATTGGTCTTTTGACCGAAAAAGATTTTTTCTTAAAATATCAATGTAAGAGCTTTGTGATTGTTGACTGTTATAAGTTTCCATTTGAACAAATCATACAATTCTGTTAGAGGAAATTGGTGAATGATATCCATAGACTGAGTACCGTTATACTAGAAGACTCAGAAAAATATGTTTGCTATGTCAAAGCTTATCTATATTGATAGTAACTTAAAAAGAAGTACAAACTTGTTATATGACACGTCATCTGAAGCCTCTTAGAGATACATTTCCATTGATGCTTTACTATGCAGTAATTCTGATCTCAATATTTAGATTAGGCAAATATTCAGCGCAAGGTGTCCTGTAAAGCAATCCTCTGAACATACATTTATATCTATGATCTGCGAAGAAGACGAATCGTTTGAGAATATGACATCTGTAGGTGGCAATACAAATGTCCCTGACTCTGATTCCAATACTGCTTTATCTGGAAATACAACAGAAAACAAATTCTCAATCTTGCTTAAGTGACCGTAGTCTAAGAAGACTGAATCGTGGTGTATAAAATAACTTACTGCTTAATACGGACGCCAGTCAGCAAGAAAGCTGCCAAGTGTCTCGAATTAAGAAAGCTTCAGACGAAATAACCTTTCACTGACGGATGAGTACTGGCTGCTTAAAACAAAATTGACTATGATCAAATTTAAACTACGCGGTAATATAAATGTTGACAAATCTTAGGTTTATAAGGAAAATAGACGTTTTGACATGGGGAACCCATTCATTTTCGGATCAGCTGCAATATTGAAAATTCAAAGTGATTTCAAACGCATTCAAAGAATGCCTTTAATATTTCCCAGTTCAAATAACTTTTGATGGCAGTTAAGCATTTGGTTTTCTCTTATCGATTATGGGCCTTATATTTCAAAATAGCAAGTTTTCTAGTGCGGCGGTGAAAACCTGAACCAAAATTGTAATGCGGTGTAAAACGTGAACCAAAATTCTAATGCCGTGGTTTAAAATATGAACAAAAATTATAATGTGGTGTAAAACGTGAACCAAAATTCCAATGCGGCGGTTAAAAAACGTATACCAAAAATTCTAATAAGGTGGTTTTAAATCCGAACCCGAATTTTAGTGCGGCGGTTTAAAATCCGTACCAAAATTCCAATGCGGTGGTTTAAAACCTGAACTAATATTCTAATGCGGCGTTGTAAAACACGATCGCAATTAAGCAAACACACAAACACATTTGGTATAATTACTATTAAAAAGAAAAGAGGGGTTTGGAGTTTCCAACGTATCATGCATAATGCCAATGTTTGTCTACCGAAATTATGCAGCGGTCAACTGAAATAATGAGACATACCGATCTTAGTGAGCTCCTCTCTCTTTGCATGAACTGTGAACGCCTCTGTTTGTAAATATAGGTCTTGGCCCGGTGCTCTTCTTTTAGCCAACGTCTCTAGGATCTTGTCTTTAACGTTTATGGCCTTCGTTATCAAATGTCGCGCCTTCCAAGACGAAAAACAACGCAAATTAAATGAAATCTCTGTTCCATTATTTCATCATCATCTGTATTATTTGATTTATCTTTGTCGATGTTTTGAAAACATTTGTGATGACGTTGTTTTGAGTCTTGAATGAAATCTTAAATTCCCCATTGGTAAAGTAACTTTGATTGTAAAAAGAATCAATAACATCTGAATAATAGAAATTCAACTTTTTATCCTTTTGTAAAATAAAAAGGAATTGCAATTTATATATATATCGATTGCTACATCATCAAACCCGGATAACAAATACATTACAGTCTCAATCGTAAACGAATATCGTCATTTTCTGAAGAATATATCAGGAAGAAGCTTACCTCAAGATTAGCGGTTTCATGATTTCCATCATCTGCATTAAGTACACCTTCTGTTTCTACACTTTCATTTACGTCTTCATCTGGCATTGTTTCATTTGACTCTTCGGCATTCAAGTCTTCTAGCCTCTCTGCAGTTTCTATCCGTGCTGCTAGAACTATATGACCAACGCTCGCCAACATTTCTAAATACAAAGTGGTTGTTAAGTCAATGTATTTCTAAAATGTCCATTATAAGTCACATTTCAAGATCGAAAAGTTCAAATGCCCTTTAGAATCGATTGAGGAGTGCAAGTCAAGTTCTCCTACATACGGTAGGATGAAATAAAACAAAAAGGAACGGTGTTTGACCGTGCTTTTTATGAATATCATATTCAACTTCGTTTTGTCCTTATATCACTGTCATACATAAGGACCATTACCGCCATTCACTGTTATTTGGAATGATAAAGCGTTATCATACTAGGTGTAAATGTTTTAACATTAGTTATAAAATGCATCAATCATGAATATATATCAGCATTGTATAACCTAGTTGAAACTGGAAGGTTGATGCAATTGTGTTAATTCTCAGCACAATGATTACACAGTCATTGATATTGATAGACTTTTTTTCTTAATTGTATGCAATTGGCGTATGAATTGTAAGATCGAGCGACCTTGGTTGTTATTTTTGTGGTTAAAATAAAAGAAACACTTCTCATACAGCACGAGCAATATAATATCACACTCAAAAGATACCGAGACATCAATGCAGAACTGTAACAAGCCACATACAAACACGACTGAATGATTCGCTTGATGCATAGTCTTGCACTTAACCCTTGATAAATAAATCAGTAATACATAAATACAAGTTCAATATACCTCCAGCAGCTAGAATGACTTGGGCACTAGTTTGTTGCCTTGATGGATGGTCCACGATGTTTGTAAGCTGGTCGGTCATTTTGGTGATAGCTTCCACAGCGGTAGCCTGCAATTCACGATCATGTCATTAGCGATGTTTTCTTTTAAAACGCTTTTGATTTTGAAAGAGGACAGTTCAAGCAGGACCTTGAGTTTTTAAGAGTTAGTCTGCAATTTACGATCATGCCCATATCAGTAATTTCTTAAAATCGGACAGTTCAAACAAGAACTTGGTGTTTAAGAAGGTAGTCGGGAAATTACGATCATGCCCATATCAAAGGTTTTCTTTAACGTATTTGTTTTTTTAAAAGTGAACAGGTAAATCATAACTTAAGATTATAGTGGAGTAGCTTGGATATCCTCCCATAAAGAAATAGCATTATTGAAAAAAAATGTATAGTTATGGTTTTTAAACCGTCTTTCGAAAAATCGTTTTGACACGCCAGCAAATCCTCGAAATCCTCCCGAATATTTACACAAAATAATATTATCTTACATCCAAGTCGTTAATAGAAAGACGAGTCTAAGTATTTCATGTTTTTGTACCTGTGATTCTTTCGAGAGCTCGTCCCGTTGCTTCGTTATCACTTTAAAACACAAGGCGGTCTGTTGTAGTGCATCCAGGGTCACATGATCGGCCTCTGATAACTGTTGGACTATGGTCGTTCTCAACTTGAAAAAAGGGGCGAAAGATGAATAAACAGGGCCAGACTGTTTTTGTCGTTTCCTTCACTAATAATCATTTAAAACCACATACGTGAAAAATCTTCGTTAATGGTATCCCATATCAGCGTATACGTATGAACCCGATATTTTATGAAAAGTTTGTTTTAATCTTTTCGATTATATATACGCGCAAAACACAAGTGTTATTATAATTCGGGAACTACGCCAGGTCTTCAATTCAAATAATATATCAAACATTTGACTTAATTAATAGTCATTGTTAATAAACAGAAACCCAATTCTATACACACAAGGTCAGATATTTTACAAGTGACATGCTATAAGTATAAAATACTCAGTTAAAGGCCACACACTTTTCGAGAAATGTTTGCGTTCTGTTTCATGAAATATACATATGAACGTTTATTTGGATTGAAACTGTTTCATCAATGCCTGACAATCTGATGTAATGAGACATATATACCTGCGTATTTTTCTCTCTGTCTTGAACGTCTTCCTGTCCAGCAGCTCTAGGTGTTGACGGACTTGTGATTGGGGCTGTGGGCAGGTTATCATTGTCAAGTGCTGACCTGTTGGGTTCCTCCTGAAGGAAACGTTGCTTGGAATTCATGTAAACATTGCGTGCGATCAATTGTTTATTCTTTCGTTGGTGAATTATCATATCTTCAATAGCATTTCAATGGCAGTAAATATTGTTTTGAATCAGTCAGCGACTCCGAAATATCAAAGTGGGGTTATGTGTATTTTGACTGCCGCGATATAACAAGAACACTGTTAAATGACATTAAACCCACATTTGTCGTACGGACGAGAAAGCAAAGCTTAATTATAGTTTATAAGCACCAGGGTACCGTTTTACTAAACAGTTTACGCTTAAGATTTGCGTAAGTCTAAAACAACAATTCCTCTTATTTCAATTTTGGACGAAGCAATCTTGCAAAGTGACACATCATTGGAATCGTCTCTCCGAGACGCTTCCAATGAAGTGCCACATTGCAACATTGTACTTTCATTGAAGATACTATCCTTGTTTATCAATTATGACTTACGCACATATTTTCCGTAAGTTGTTTAGTAAAACGGGCCCCATGTCTACATCATATTAGTAATACAATTCAGAAAAAGAACAAATAAGGGTCTTAAGTCGACCAACGCAATTCATCATTATACACTTACATTCAATATCGATGCCATAGCAACGATGATCTGTTTGTATTCCTGGTACTGGCCTGCTTGTTTCATAGTTTGTAGAACACCTGTACTCTCGAGGGCAAGTGCTCTAACTTCGTCGAGGTTCTGTCTTGGTGTCTGGCTAACCTAAATAAACAATACCGGGAAAGGATAAGTAGTTACACGTAGTACTTAATGTTTAATTGATGGTCAAATTCTCAAACGAGCTGATAAAAAAACAGCGAGTATCGGTCTTCAATATAAGAGATATTATGCAGGATTGAAAGACGAGCTAGAACAACAAGAGTTATCAAAGGGAGAGTTTTGCATGTTGATAAAACGCCAAATGGTTGTTATAGATTGGCTTGGGTCCGTTTGTCTCTGAACGATATCCTATAGCGCAATTTTAACGCATTAATCAATATATCATAGTTGTAACAACTTAAGCAGATGACACCCTTAACAACTGTGAAAAAAATTATAAAATTACTCTAAAAAACAATTGCTTCTCTCAAGGCAAGTGTGTGGTTTTTTTTTTACTTAATCATAAGAAAATATATGTTATACCGTTGAATTGTTATAATATTTATACTAATAAAATATCATCTGACGTTGCGAACAAATAAGATAGATAGAAAACGTATAGAAAGAAAACAAAACACGTGATATATCCTAGTTAATAACCAAAGTGCAATAATATACATTTGGATAACTATTTCTTTTTCAATGTAGATGAACTACATGAATTATCAGGACATATTATGCGTGAAAGATATCCTTTTTTTTTAAATGCAAATTTGAGACATTTTGCTAAATTTTCATCCTATGACCAGACGCACAAATTCCCGTATCAATGAACGGGTTAAGAAAGGGGTTAAGCCACTTACCTTGGTTTCAAGTTGCGTCTCCACATATTCCCCAATGGCGTCGGACACATGGACCACAATATCGTGTATGTAGTCCCATTCTTGTAGTCCAAGGGGGAACTGGGACGGGGCGGTAAATGGATCGGGTCCGTAGTACAAGAGTTGCTGGTCCGAGCCTCCGCGGACCCTCGTCCAGAACCGATACAACAGTCCCTCACCCTGCAGCTGTTCTTCCCCAGGGTCCACCCAACCCTGACATTGGATCTTGAATAATGTGTTTAACGCATATCCTGTGAAAGATCGATAGGGATTCTTATCAAGTAATACTTCCGAAAAAAAAAGGCATATGATGTGACCATGTATATCATTGAACGAATTAGAATTATCGCGATATACTACTTTGGTTAATGTAGTACCAAGGATCACGATTAAGAACATGTAGAGTGAATTAAAGAAACATCTATTGACACAAGAAACGTCTACAACAAGTCATATATCACACATATGACGATTATTCCTTAGCATATGGTGAAACCGTGAGACCTTTTGACTGAATGTATTTGTTTTCTTACACAGAGAATCCAGTTAAAATCCTATTTAGCCAGGCTTTCACAATATTACAAGACCTCATAGAATAGAAGAGTTTATTCGTTGACAAAGGCCTTTGGCCCATAATACAATACACATGTACCGATATACACACCTTGATAAATTGTTCAAATTGATATGGTAATATCTAATCTTAATGGTTTGTCCAAAGCGTTTGTTGAATATTTAATCCATGGTTTCATATACATGTACTTGTATTTTAAGATTGTTTCATGATCACATGTCTTGTAACGAACCCTTGCCATACAATGTTTTTTTACAAATACAAACGGTAAATTTCCTGAAAAGATCTGAATGTGATTAAAATACAACCAGAAAAAATATGTTTGAACCTTAAATGCCTACCTGACTGCGGATCGATAGAACAGTTTCCGCCATATGGAGGAAGGTTGGTCTCGAACGTGTACTCTGTGAAAGCGGGCGTGTGGCCATACACCTTTACATCCAGTCGCAGTTTGTAGGTATGCCCGCCAACCAGGGAGCTCGGCTTGAATACGATACCGGCACTGTCAATATCTGTAACAGAAACCAACCCAATGGCTTGGCTACAAACTCCTCACACTTGTTTTTCCCTTACTACGCTGCATCGATTCACTGCCACCACAATATTTTCATCCATATTTGGATGACATTAAGATAATGTGTGGCTTGTTTGATTTATTCACCAAAGTTTTACCGGTTATAGATAAACTGAACATTATGTCGTTTTCTTTACAAATAAAGAACAAATGGAGAATTATTTTGGGTGTCGCCGGCATCTTTGATCGACATTTTCGTTTCTAAGCAGATGGTCATGTGACATTTTTGGTGGCAGTGATCAATCCCATAAAGGGTGAATACTATGTGGAGTTTAACTCAGCTATCGAAGAACAGCAGGTCTGTAAAACGTCATGGCATAACGGACAAAGTGTCTTACACGATTATTGGAGAAAGCCATGATCATAATTCATTTAGAATGATGTAGTTTAAGTATAATTATGTGAACGATTTATACTTTTATGAAATTATTATCGCCTCCAAATCGCATTCAACCCATGAAGTAGGGACACTGTTAACAATTGCGTATACAAACATGAACCTAACGATATTGCTATTGATGTGACTATTTAGCATACTAGTACAACATTGGTCATTAAAAGAAACATCAGTTCAAATAAAAGCATGATGGACCTTTAAAAAGAAACTGCAAGAAGTGGGGGGGGGGGGGTGGGGGGGGAGAAATATAACAAGCGAATTATCGAATTGTTTGGTATTTCATTGAGCAATTTCTTGTATGTTTAAACGTGACAACTACTTACTTGTTTCGATAAGAGGTTGTAAATCCATTGGGGTATTCTGCCCACCACTTTTATTATAGAATGACCACAAGTATTGGACGGACCTTTGAGCGTGACAATTCTCACAAGCACTGACCAATGATAATTCACTCGACGGGTTCATCTTGGATTTGCAATTTTTGATACACCTAGAAACACAAAATAGGATAACCATATTAATAAATACGAGGGGTGATCAAAAAATACGTGGACTTTTGTTATATCTCAAAAACGGATTGGAATATGTTATTAAAAGTTACTGTATTTGTAACATCTACATAATGTGATCAAGTGATATTATTTTTTGTATTCCTGCGGTACGAAGTAAATATTTTACGGTTGTTTATATTACCCCGGGTTTGAAATCGCGGAGCACGTCAAAATAACGTCGAATTTCCAGAGAGCCCGTACTATTCATTTAACTAATTTTCCATTCATTCTGATTAAAAATCCGCCAAAACAGGTACGCTGGTAGAATGACGTCATTTCCCGCGGTTGATGTTGTTTTCCGAACATTAGTTCATTCCGTTAACGTTTGCACCGCAGTTTTGTACAACCACTAGCCAAAACACGCACAGAAAACATGGCGTCATCGGATTAAACGGAAACACGGTCAGTGATAAAATTTTGCGTAAATCTTGATATGACACCTACACAGACCATGAAAAAGATGCAGAAGGCAAACATGACTGCCAACACAAGTCGCTCACTCGTTTTCAAGTGGCACAAACGTTTTAAAGACGGGCGAAAATCAATTCTTGACGATAAAGGTAGAGGCAGAAGACCCATTATAGGACCAGCGTTAGTGACGTCAGTTGAACAGTTTGTTAATCAAGATCGGCGCGTTACTATTCGGGAGATTGTGGCGGAAATGGGAATGAGCTACGGATCCGCATGGACTGTTTTAAGGGACCATCTAGAAATGACGAGAGTGTACGCACGCTGGGTGCCACGACTTTTAAAGGATAACGAAAAAGAACGCCGGGTAAAAGATTCAAAGACATTCCTAAGAAGATACAGACTTGAGGGTGATTCATTTCTTGACTGAATTATCACTACGGATGAGACATGGCTGTGGTTATTCGATCCGGAAACAAAGCAACAATCGCCCGTGTGGAAAAGATCATCATCACCACCCCCATCAAAGGCCCGAGTGAATAAATGTGGTGGAAAGTTTATGTGTATGATGTTTGCAGATAGACGGGGAATGATACTCACGCACATTGTACCTAACAAAGTCACCATCAACTCAGACTATTACACAAAGGTAAGCGTAGGCCTTATTAAATAGTAATACTGTATTATTATCACTTTATTATCGTTTATTCGCATTGTAAATTTTGAATAGTAGGTATACAGTATCAATCAATGGATAGGACTAGTACATCTACTATTCAAAATTAACAATTAAATATATTTCAGATCTTGAGACGTGATCTCGTTCAGGCATTAGCGAAGAAGCGACCAGGAATGTCTATCAGCCAGTTTCTTCTTCATCAAGACAACTCACCCCCACACGTATCGATGACTACACGGTTAGAACTATCTCTGTTGGAGCTTGAGACTATTCCCCATCCATCCTATTCCCCGGACCTTGCACCGATGGACTTCGCTATATTTCCTCAGGTGAAATCACAAGTGAAAGGTAGGCGTTTCGCTACACTGACAGAACTACGCGGTGCTACCCAGATGATTCTTAACCAATACAACGAAGACTTGTACAGAGACGACAAGTGGGTCCATCGACATCGTTTGTGTGTGCAGACAGAGGGTAGTTACTTTGAAAAGTCATAAACGTCGCGACGTTAAATTGCCCCAGAAACTCAACGACGTTACTAACGTCGTCGTAACGTCATCGTACTGCTCCGCGATAACAGACAGGGGTATGTTCAGTAGTGTATAACTTTTTAACCAGTTATCGTAGATGTATAATATTTTGTATGGTTAAATGAGACATATTAAATTATGTTCTGTGTAAATACTAAATAAATTGACAAAATGGGTAGAGAGATAAAACAAAAGTCCACGTATTTTTTGATCACCCCTCGTATAGACAGACATCTTTAACTTTTTTTGTAACATATCTGATATATGATAACCAATAAGATTATTATACGCTTGATATATTTTGAAAGACAGCATAAAAGTAATGAAAGGATCGATAATTTCTCTTAGCGTTTTACTCAGTATTTTTGAAAATATTGCTTTCTTAGATGAGAAAAATCGCTTAATTTTTTAGGTTATATATGGTTCTAAAACTCCTTTTCAAAATGTCTACCACTTAATAAGCACTAGGTAGTTAGCGCGAATTGAGATTACGCATTCAAAACACATTTTGGGTAAATGGTACCAAGAGAGGGATGTGAAATACACTAAACAACATAGGTACTTGAGAAATTACATATTGCTAACAAGCCCAAAACATGAAATCGATGAAATCGATATATGTTACTCACATTATATGTATTTCTGGAGGATCACCTTCAACCACATGCACCGTTTGCTCAAAGGTTGCCAGTCGACTACTCTCATAGACAACCAGACGGAAAACGTTTACCGACTCTGGCTCTAGCAATGATGTCGGCATTTCGATAAGACCATCGGTAAAGGGCAACTGCCCCACTCCAGTACCAAAACAACCCCCTTCTCTCGTCATATTGTAGGCTTCATCAACTGTTGGTATATCAATTACGGTGTTTGTTGAATCGGTAAATCGCTCATGCTCCTGTCTGCACCACCATTCAAATATCAGTCCTGTGCTGCCATCTGGATCGTATGAGCCCGTGGCGCCATCTAATCGCAGGATTTTACTGAAACTTACTGATCTGAAAATGACAGAATTAGTATTAGTCGTGCTTCAAGATTAAATGTTTTGATCATGTGGATTTCTTTTGATGGACGTTTTACTTGATAATATAAGACATGTTTTTGCATAAACTATTCACGAAAGCTGCAGTGTCTACTTCTTTTCATATGGATTTGTAGATCTACATCGGACAAAAAATCCAACAAATCAATTTCAAGAAGAAATACTGTTATTATTATGTGGTGTCAAAAACAGTGGAAATATACTTTAGAAATATAGTACGTGTGATAAAGATTATTTACCTGGCACTCCCTCCGTTGATTGAAGCTATCAATGGCGAGGCGCTTATCTCCAAATATGTATATTCTTTCGTATACAGCCCTGGAACCTCTGCCATCGACACGTTGATTGCAACCTCGTAAAGTCCGACGTCTAGAGACTGTGGCATAAAATATATCTGTAGCTTATCAACAGTAGCAATATCCGTGTCATAAGGGTCAAGGTTGTATTCTAGGTAGGTCTGACCTTGGCTGACCTGGCTAACTGACCAATGATATATCGGGATGTTGGACGTCTCACAGTTGATAAATGCTGTGCTTTCTAGAGTGATCCAGTCTGAGCGACGCTTTTTGATTGGTTTGTCAACGGTTTGTCTCCCACCAATAAAGTTAACTTCCGGGTAGTAACAACTTATTCCCATAACGAGAGCCTTTTCGGAGATTGAAGTCATAGAAACGGCATTAAATGTTATAACTATTACATCAAATATACCTTCGCTTTGGTACACATGGGAATGGGTTAAAGTACTCGACGAATCACTCAGCTCAAAGGTCGAATATGTCAAGTTATACATCTCAGCATCAAGTGGACAATTATCACCTCCAAACATTTCTATAGACGACCCATCGCCCATATTCCAGATAAAGCAAGGTTGTGTCCCAGCATAGGTTAACTTTAACATAAACGACATCGACATATACGCTTTCTTTGGTCCATCATTGGATAGCTTCAAAGGTAAAACAATGTCGTATATTGTGATTGTTAGATTTCTGGTTTCAGAATATATCTGATTGAATGCTCGCACTTTTATGGTAAAAGTTCCATGCTCTCTGAAGAAATGGTGGATAGTCAGGCTTGAGACTTGCGTTATATTTCCATCACCAAAATCCCATTCATTCTGAACATTATTTCCACCACGAACGAATACTTTGAAAATAATAGGCCTTTGGAGAGGGAAAATGTCTTCATTATCGCCATGGCCATAGGATATGAGATTGTTGACGGTGCTTCGCTCATAGTACCTTTCGACTGTTAATCCTAAAATGTCCTGAAGCACCCATATTGACTTAGACACTGTCATTTCAGAAACGGTATTTCTTACGTAAAACAGTATCGTACGGAGTCCTGGCCGTCCAAATGTATACGAATCCGTTATCACTTTGTTGTTGATCTTATCACTCGCTAGTAGCCCCGTCTTATTGAACTCATCATCGAAAACATATACATATTGAACATGCGACCCTATTCCAATCCAAAATTCAAACCCAACGGTTTCACCAACGGGAATGAAATCTTTATCCATTGCAATCGATACATTCTCGATTTTGAATTGCAGGTATGTACCGGTCTCTATGTACTGACTTGACAGCATGTTACTACAATTCACCTTCACAACTACCCAGCCTGTGATATTCGGATTGTCAACCATCACTTCTAGATGCAAGTAATCGCCTTTGTGAATCTGATCCAGATAACCTTGATTCATGAAGACATCATTGACGACCGTCTCACATGTTACAGCAGTAGGGGGATACAACTCTTGTGTGTGGGTCACGTCTAGATATACAATACCGGGTGGTGAAGCCGTTACTGTGTCTACTAATATGTTCAACATCTTTACTGGATTCTGTATATAGATTGGGTCAAGAAGTTCATTCCGAGATGACTCGCTGTTGGTCAGCGAAATATTTACAAGGTACACACCTGGCGAGTCATATTCGATTGTCAGTACTGTCTCTGAAGGTCCTCGCTTGTTTTGCTTTGTGATTGTATCATTCTGACCGTTTCCGTATTCAATGGTCATTATTATCCCACTACCAGTCGTTGTCGACACAACTATTTGAACAATATCACCAGGCTTTGCAGCATTAGTTTCAACAATAACGTCAACGCCAGTGATCAACTCAACCGCTGATATGTCTGAACCAAGTTGAACAGAACTTACCAAATTGAATACCGTGATATTGGCAAAATACTCCCCAATATTGTAAGAATGGTTGAATGAAAAGCTTCCGTCTAGATGTTCTAGAAACTGAGCATCGACCTCTGTGTCTCCAAAGTTTACCACGATATTAACATTCTGAAAGTGTTTGGTGCTAATAATGAGAAACTCAATATCACCGGTAAACAGTGAGTCTAGATGGTTTACACCCAACGTCAATGAATGAAGCGGTTCTTGGACAATGATCACGTCTGTTACCGAGACTGAACTGACGTCATTTGACAGCCTCATGGTGAATGTAAAGTTTCCAGGAACACTGAATCTGAAACCAAAGGGGTTGTTTATTGATAACATCTAACTTTTTAGTAAAAACTTAAGATATTTCTATGATTAAGCGGACATAACAGCTTTTTAAGTATCATAACTTTCCATTCATTCTAGACAAAAAGCAATATATTGAATCAAATGGGTATTTATGTTTTGGTTTTGACAAATTTGTGGTTTGAAAAGTGAAAATCAAGTTTTAGGCTCAGTAATGTCTTTTCAGAGGGTTTTGAGTCATACATTCTTGATCTCTAATTTTTTTTAAACCAATCGTAAATTCTTATTAGAATCATCTTATAAACACTTCATGTTATTTAGAAACTTCTTGGTATTTCTTTTTCATACTTGGTTGTAGGGTAACTTTGTTCAATACTTACCGATGTGTAACATTGACTGGGTACTGAAACGAAAGAATTTCGTCATGAACAAATGTGTTATCTGTTCCATCTCCAAACTGTATGTAGAAGGTCACGTGAGATCCCCTCTCCATGGTAACGGTCATGGTTGTCATGGATCCAGCAGTGTAGGCGTTTCGATCTTGTCGTATGGCCACATTGCTTATACTGTCTTGGTGATCTTCATCAATCACTTTGATAATAAAATAAAAGAAAACAACCTTCATTTTAGTCAAGAAAATAAGAGGAAACATAAAAAAAAAAATTCATCGCTTTGCAATCTCGAATATTTCAAATCATCCAATAGCTTGTTAATCAAGCATAAATCCATTTGTAAAGATACAAATGCAAATGCAGTCCTCGGAATGTGCTTCAATCTATAAACTTTATCCGACACTGTCAAAATCGATGTTTATTCTTCTTTATAGAGAGAATTTAAGCTTTATTAGATAATTTTGTTTAAAATTAAATCACCAGTTTTATCGTTCTTTTAAAGAAGATTTTTTTTTATTTATTTTGGGTGAAGAACAAAGAAATCTCAGTAGCCAATTACATAGATGTTAGATATGTTTATTGTGCATGTAACATAGGCGTAGGAGCGTTTTCAACATTGGGGGGGCCAACTTCAGATGAGGACCGGTCCAAGAATAAATGTTCCTAAACTTTTTCATGACTATTCATGCATGTACAAATTCAATAATATTATAAGAATTAAAAGAAAGCGTATGAAAACATGTATCTTTAATAAAAAAAAAAAAGGATATGCCAGGTCTCGATTTCACGCGGAAATCAATTGTAATTGATCTAAACAAAAAGTGGCAGCGCCCAGACTGTCACAGCCACGGTTACAACTTTTTGAAATAGTGAAACAATTACATTATTCTTTAAGCTTTAGCTAACAATTGGAGACAATACAGAGTCTGACACCTTTTAAAGAACACGTTTTACACCACTGTTTTCGTCGATCAAAACTTCCCGGGTATTTTTGTGAGCTGAGTTTTCATTGGATAAACCCGATGTGTTCAGATTGCCATTTGCGATGATGACGTCAAAAAGATTTTGGTTATTGTTCGTAACAAAAGGTGAATTGGTATTACATAAAGCACAAAAATATACATTTATTTTTATTCTGCTGTTAAATTTCGGTTCTTTCATTTTTCTTCATTTGCCACTGTGAATATTGGGGGGGGCCAAAGTATACTCTGCCCCCCCCCCCAGTCTGGATATTGGGGGACCGGGCCCCCCTGGCCCCCCCTGCTCCTACGCCTATGGTAACTATTATTTTACCATTTTAACGTCTTAAATTTATCAAAGAAGTTTTACAAGTATTTTCTAGATCAATTTCATGGCGTTTTATATCGAGTGACAAATAAATGATATCTTACTTGCGCACTTCCTTCCAGGCGCACCGGATGATATGTCAAGGTACCCACTAAGGCATGCGCACAAATAAGATCCGGGTCTGTTGATACACTCTGCAAACTCAGAGCACTCGTTTAGCTCTGAACTCGAACACTCGTCAATATCTGCAAAAGGTTGGATTTAATATTCATTTATTTCTTAACAACATCCTTGAACAAGCACAGCTATGGAAAACTCTCTGATAATTCCATTTTATGACAGAGGGAGATCCTTATATCAATAATATTTTGGTTTTATTTCAAACTGTTTTAATTTTAATCAAATTTAAGATTAGTTTTATAATAGATTTCACCTATTATAACGCATAGTCAGATCCATGGAAGGTAAGTAACTTCAAATACAAATGGTAGTCTTCACCAACAAGCTCCAGTTTGTTCTAAAAAAAATGTTATTCTCATATAACAAATCCTATGAGCAATAAAATTCAACTCGCCTAACGGTCAATTTAGAACTCAGTGAATACATGAAGTAATTATTCGTGTATAACAATAAGACACTATTAAATATTTTTGGAGTTAAAGTTTGCACTGAATGAATCAGTCAATGTGAACTATAGATTAGTAACAAACGATCCGATATGTTTGTTCTTTGCTTTTCTGAGAGTCCCTTAAAAGGTCTTTCGTTATGAATTTCTATATTGTCATAAGAAAGATTATCAGTTATATGAATAGCAATTCGACTGTGAAGCTTTTCTGAGTAAGAGGGCAACATTTGTAGAATCTGGTAGTATGAAATAGTAGTCTGCCACTGTAAAACAACATATACTTGTTGAAAATTGCCTTTTGCTACAAAGACAGTAGTTACCAAGTACCCCATACGTACCTTCTACAACAACGCCATCAATATCTAGGAGATTCAGCGTCCACACGTCCTGATCTTCTGTCAGTAGATCGTAGACGAGTTCGCTGTCCATTGCACTGTCAAGGGTCAGGTAGACAGTCATATTCACCACTACACTACCCTCGGACAGACTGGTAACGTTAATACCATTAACGACTCTGGAAATCTTGTTTAGGGAACCATTCACCTGTAGACGGAGCAAGGTTTGGGTTAGAGTTTTTTTTGGATATCTAAGTTTTATCATGTCATACGTGAAAGTGACAAGTCTAAAACAGGTTTGTACATCTTCACACAGATACGGATTTGTCCTCTGAAACATTAAGATACTAAATACATATGGCAATATTATGATAACAGTTGTTTATGAGCACCTTATAGCATGGCAAAATACTTTTTGGTTTCAAACATAATGCATTAAAAGGCATGCGTTTTACCACACTTTCCTCATGTGGAATATTGTGACTGGTCTTGAAATAAAAGCAACGTGATTCAGCAGCGTTTCATCTTGATATGTGGAAGAAACCAATCGAAAATAAAAAACAAAAACAAAGTTGATCAATATGGCCTTTCCTTTCTTTCATCACAAACGTTCTATGAAATTGTCTTATATAGATGCGTTTAAGTGTGTGAGCATGGAAGAACATGCCACGAGAGCTTTTGTCAACCAAAGTAAGATGTCGCTGTGCTTTATTGAAGGAAATGTAACCAAACATGTTGTAGTCTTACTGCTGATGTAACTGCTACCACCACCCGTCCCACATCAGTCTGCGTCATGTTGGAGAGATTGAGATCAACCCTGTCATAGGTCACCGCCCGTACACTGACTCGGAATAGGGCGGACTCTGTGAACGAAGGAATACGATATTTTAATTAAGGTTTTGCGTATTTAATTTCATAATTGGACGCTGTTTCCTAACATTTTGAATTAGTTATATCGCGTTATATCCTGGATCTAAGCCAAATTCTTCCATCTTGACAAGGGATAACCCTTCCGGTAGTGATGCTTTTCCAATTTTTTTCAGAATGGATAACAAATACATTACCATGTACTACTTTAGTATAGGCCTTTTCAGAAACGTGGTTTATCTCCCTTTGAAAAATCGGGCCACATTCGGAATACCTCCACTTCCGGGTATTAATTTTGAAAGCAGAATGTGGGCAAAGGCAAAGAAAACGATCGCTATCGATCGGATTTTAAAATTTATAAGCTTCATGTACCAAAATTAAAGATTTACATACGAAAACATCAACAGAATGAGTTGTTGTTGGCTGTTCCCAAGCCTCGTTATAAAAGGAAATTCGATTAAATTGAATTTAATGAGACCCGAATAGTGCACCGCATTTCAGTTAAAACATGACATTCCACGTGAAAAAAAGGCAAATAAGTATATGTTTTTGTCTGAATTAAATGCTTTGACAGATCAAAAATGTGTTAATCGGCTGGTTGATGGAATGAAAGAATGAATGGAACACATATTTCTAGAATGTTATTACAAATTTGCATTAAATTCGATTTACGGATTTTAAATAAGATAGAACAAACACTTTTGTCAATAATGTGTAGAGGTTATGTTTCTCCAATAAGTATATATTTTTTCTTAAAATTGAAATTTGTCGTATAAATAAAGTACCTTAAATAGAGAATTATTTGTTATATGAGGTTCTCTGTCAGCCTACCTTTGATGATATATCGTATCCAAATATTACGGGCTATGAAAACAGTCCCAGTCCATTTTTTCCACCTGTTGAAACTATATTCAAATAACGCTTACTAAATAACGAGGGACACAGGATTGTGGAGATCTTTCATATGTTTAAAGGACCTCAGATTGCCGATGGTTAATTACTCTATCTCTCGATCGGCTAAACAATAAAGGGTGTGACTAGAACATATGGTGCAAACGTGGCAGATTGGTGTTAATTTGCATCCAGACTCTTAATCCCTGTGATAGCCAAAGTTTGTTAATTGACCCTTTGAATGTAATTAAGAAGGAAAACTGGCAACAATCCATTGAATTGAAAAGAGATTATAAATGTGTAGATTATCATTTTAATGATATATAATTATATAAAACAAACTCAAACAAAAACACAATCGTTCTTGTTAAACACCAATTATAAGAGACATTTAATCAAAAGATTACTACGCAATTAATTAAAGTTCAAAGTAAGAGAAACAATATTTTCTAGCAAATCTTTGAACTATTTATCAATATAATTACAAGGCAAAAAGTCGTCAACAAAGTAAGTGAAATTTTCCAAATAAACCCTTATTGCCGAATCTGACTCTTAAGTCTGTTTAAAAGTTTACTTCAAAGACCAGGGGTGGTCCAAAGGTTGGTTTTTTCCGTTGCTTAAAAGAAGCCTCATTTTACATAATGTAATTCTGTATTACATCGCATGAACCATAAAGTCATAACTATTTGGGGTAAAACAACAAACTAAACATACATGTCGGCAGATCAAGACATACGGGTTCAACAAATATGAAACATAGTACATAGTAGGCAAATGAATTTTCTACATAAGGACTTCCCATTTAGTCTACATCCCATAAAGGTTTCAATTCCCACGTTGTCTACAGATTAAATTGCCAAAAGATCTATAGTTTAAAGAAATATTTTCAATTCATTTTTAATTGATTAAAATATCTTTAAAATATTTAGATAATTCTGAATCTGCATAATTTGTTAGAAGCATATTACGAGAAATAGTGTAGACCAACATAAGAAAAATATTCTTTTCTGGATCTACACTTTATACATATTTTTCTTTCCCACCAACCCTCCATAGAAAAAGTGATTATAGGTTGGATTGATTTTCTACTCAGTTAGTGTCAAAAACAACCAAATTTTTCCGTGTAGGTGAGATGGAACTTCTGTCTGAAATGGTGAGAAAATTGGTAAAATAGACTTAAGACAAAATGGGAATAAACCATGTACATAACAAAACGACCTGACACTCAGTAACATAGGGAATTAACTCATAAAGGGTTGATGCGTATTTGGTCGAATATAGAGGGTAAAAAAAATCGTATATGTTATTTACCACGTTATGCAGTTGACCAATAAAAAAAGCAATAAAACCCTCGACGTGAAAGATATGTATCTTTTGAAGCTTGCCGAAATACACAGGCGCGCATCACATCATGTTTCGTTGACACATAGTTGTGTGTTTTATGGCTTCGAGGCATGCCATTGGTTGCTATATAATGACGGATTCATATTTTGATTGGCGTTGCAAAGTCAGATTATGGTAAATCGTTCTGCTTGAAGGGTCTTGGAAACAGTAATTCTAAGTAGAGTGAATGGTATGGACATGTTTTAAATCAGAGGAATCTGATGTTGACTCGGTAGGTGTAATTATTGTTGAAGTCCGATAATTAAACATGAATAAAATCAATTCCATAATCTCTTATAAGTTAACTTTTATTTGTCACTCTTATTGGACATAATTTGATGGAATGTTCCATAAATAAGTGGAACATTTATTAAGTAGGTTTGATCAGCTTGCATCATATCATCTGTTCACTGTGTTTGCATTTACACGGTACAACATCGTTTGAAAATGTTAGATTGCAAAATGGATTTTAAATTATGTTATCATAAGTTAAGGCAATAATCAAACAGATCTTCACATCGTATTCTATACTTAAATTAATGTTTTAGCAGAGGATCGACTCTTCTCACTAAAAATGAATCGCAACGTTTTAACCGCGTTGGTAAACAACTGTTTTATCTCGGGAAACGGGGTAAATTGTCCGCTAGAGAGTAAACACAAAGTAAGGATATACTTTGATATTTCCCCTCCTCAACAATCTTTCCAATGTAGTTTTTACAAACACGACTTTCGACGGCATTGTTAAAATACCCGCAGCAGTTTATCTATGTTTCTCAATGTCAGCTGTTATTATTTAATACCCGGAAGTCTTAAACCGGAAGCTACCGAAAATTTTGTATCTCCGATTAAGAGTATTCAAGAAAAGATAACAACAGTTTCTGAAAAGGCCTATTGTTCAGTGTGATAGTTCAAATGTACCTCCCCTTATCAACTTTTTCATTGTAATTATTCAAAAAGATGCGTTTCGAAATACTATTTTACCTCTGTTTTGATAAATGACAAACATTTACGAACAACAAAAGTGCAACACGAGTTACTGAAACAAGAAATTATAAAAGAAGTATTATTATTGTGAACCATCTAACATCGAAATCATACAACCAGTCTGAACATTTCATGCACATCACAAAGACAATGGAAGTAAAATAACAAATAGTAACAATGTAAGCCAATAGCTAACGCATTCGATAATTCAAAGCACCAAAAGGGTTGAAATAATTGACGAATTAAGAGTTGGTCAGCAATATCTTGAAGTCAAACAATACAACCCTTAACGCATTTCCACATAATGTTTATTAACTTTTTATGAGATTTTATTTTTTTTATTTTTTTTCAGACGAATTTCATATTAATACAAACGGTCTTGAATAGCATCGTGTCAAATAGAGAAGCTGTTAAGCATTACAAATTCCCCTGATGTCAAAGCGTTTGTTAACCAATTTCCAAAACATTAACGACATTTTACCAGTTTGTTGCAGACGACTCTGGAAAACATCATGGGATAAGGAGAACTTACTCTTACCGAGCTATTTCTCCTTTTCCCACAATGTTTTCTACCCTATCAGATGATTATTTTTCAAATTTATGACATTTGAAATGTCGTCTGCAAACTTTTTCAGTTTGGGACAGAGTCGAAAATTTAGCGTTTGGTAAAGGGTTAAACCAGACTTCTTCTAGTCGCCAAAACATGACAGCAGGTACGCAACACATTAATTCACAGTCTTCGCTAATAACCGGCAGATAAGTCATAAGTTCCATGCCCTTAAAGCAAGCCCTTCGCACTCAGTGCTGGAAGTGTATTGGTCTTAGTTACGATGTTATTTAGTAATATTACCACCCTCACCTATACAGGCATTCAAATCCTCCTGAAGAAAATAACCATGGTGACAAGAGCATGTGAAACTTCCATGTGTGTTAGAGCACTCTGAATGATCTGGACAGGGGCTCGCCATGCATTCATCAATATCTGCAAGTGTAAAACCAAGACAATGTATGACATGGCATGAACCCCCTTCATAAAGTGAACACGGGAACAAGGGTTTGAATGACTTCCTCGGATACATCTTGGAATGGACATTTGTGTGCAAGATTTAATATCTGAAAGTGTTCAAACAAGCCTTTGTATGGCATGACATGAACCCCTGTATAACCTAACAATTGGGACAAGAACACGTAGTTTCATCCAAGTATATGGGCAGGTAATTGTCTTGCACTCTTTAATATATGGAAGTTTACAAACAAGTGGTTGTATGACATGACACCCATCATGCATGTTTTATGATAGGGACAAAGGAATGTAAAGCTTTCTTAGAGTGATCTTGACGGGGCCCTGTCATGCACTCTTCATTTTCTAAATGTGAGCAAACAAGTTTTTTATGACATTAAATGAACCTCTTGCACTCACCAATATATGTAAGTGTACATACAAACTGTTGAATGTTTGACCCATGTGTATAAGAGCAAGAAACATTTCTTAGATAATCTTGGAAGCAACATTTTGTGCACTCATCAATATCTTTACTTGAAGATACGAGCTTTTGAATATTTGGCATGATTCCAACAAATAAAATTACCATGACTACAAAGGACATAAAGATTCTTTGGAATCATCAAGGAAGCGACACGTTTTGCACTAGATATTTGAAACAAATTTGCATTTTTTTAATGGCATGATCTTTCATTGAATTCTAGCCAGGCTTAGTGGTGACACCAGCTAATTGTTGAACGTCAATAGTTGACCCCTTTTTAGTTATTCTATTTCGATTAATGAAATGTTTTATACTAATTATTCTTAGAACAAATTTACCCCTGCATATTAAGTCCTCATCCCTAAAGAACCCGTCTAGACATGCGCATGCGTAGGAACCCGGTCCATTTTGACAGATACTATTTACTCCACATGGATCGTTCTTGCATTCATCTATATCTGAAAACAAAGCCGTTTGAAAAATGTTACATCATTTCGATGATCAAACCTTAAACAATTCAAAAGGAAAGAAGCAAAAGTTGTTTTGACGCTCTACCAAAGAACGTATACCATGTCTTCCGACTTGTAATAGAATGTAAAATGCGACCAGATTGAGAATATTGTTTTGAAATGCTGTGGTATGAACCAAATGATATTGATGTTAAATATAAAAAAGACTTAATTTTGTTATAAACTGTACCTCCTTTTCCTATAATTATATTGAAAACCGGAACAAATGAAAAAATAAAGCCATTTTCTTTTACCAGTTGAATGGCTTTACACCTGTGCTTGCAAGATCTCCCAAGAACTCTGTTTTAGTTTCGTAAAAGTACAAATTTAATGAAGGTTTGGTGAATTTGAGAAAAGCCCACTTGAAGTCAATACCGTAACCGCGTGGTATATCCGGAAGATGGGAAGAGTTCTTTAAAAATGCATCTGATTTTGATTCTTTGTCTGTAAATGCCATTTTTCCTGCAAGCTGGTCAAAATGGACTATTTATTTTGCCACCCTTGTATATATGAGTTAACACGCTATGCGAATGTTCCTGTACCAATCTCATAATACAGGGATGAGTTATCCGCCTTACATATCGAAGTTTTCGATTCCCGCTAAGGTCATTCCAAGACCAAATACAACGGTAGAAATTTCAGGCCATGGCAAGCTAGGTATGGGAAAGGTATAACGATTGAAACTTACTAATCTATCGTGAAATATATGTGACCAATTGTTGAGTAGGTGTTAAACCACAAATAAGTCGATTATACCTTCACAATGATGTTTGGATGTACGCTGATAGCCAGGTAAACAAGCGCATTCGAAGCTTCCTGGCGAATTCAGGCAAACCGTGTTATTGCCACACATATCCTCGTCGCATTCGTTGAGATCTGTAACGACATGCAAATGGTGGATTGGATTACGACCCTTTTCGACAGCATTACAGACATATCGTGGTGTTAAGTGAACCTATCAATGCCCTTGACGTCTCCATATCAATTCTGGAAAATATTCTTTTCATACCAATGACTTATAAACTTAGTGAAACGTTTGCAAGAAAGATGTGGTTCGAACCCAAGACCCACGTATTCTAAGTAAGACATGCTACCTTATTTGCTTGTCGGTTCGGTACCATACTATTAAAGTTCAAAAGACAATCATAGTAATCCCCATAGCAGTTTGTTTCACGTGGATAGCATAACGTCTTTTTTCGATTACGTATACATGTATGTATTCAGACTACCTTTACTTGTTCAAGTGATATGTTTAACTTTACATTTACTTATCTGTACCCTCTGTGTAGTTTCACAAAAATCAATGGATTAATCTGTTTTATTAAATCAGTTATGTTCACCTTTACACTGGCCGACCACTAGCCTATATCCTTCTATGCAGTTACACAAAAATCCTCCAATCATATTATTGCAGACTCCATTTACTGGACAAGGTTCGCTTTCTTCACATTCATCAACATCTGGAATAAAGACACAATTTTTTATAATAATAACAATGCGTAGGTAGAGCCCCTCTATTAGTGGAATTAATGAACATCTTTTTGGGGTATCTTTATATGTTTTAGTATAGGCATTGCTTGCACAATCTCTCTGATCAAAATGAATGCGCCACCTTCCAAGTTTAACAGGAAAAAATGTCAATTGGATAACATGTACATTAACAGTATGAGAAACTAATACATTTATTTTTTTGAAAAGAAAAAATACACATTTATAATAACATTAAAAATAGCCACAATTGTTTTTAAAATTATAAAAAGATATCTATGACAAAGATCGGCAAATTAAGATGTTAAAACCACCAATTAACCATTTCACTATTATCTAGAAAGTATACGCAACGAGACGCGTTGTATGTACAATAGAACAACGTTTCCTTTAAAAATTTCGAAATTGCAGCAATATCTTAAAAAAAATCAAGGTTTATAGCCCTACCTTGACATACAGAATTGACCATCGAGAAGCCCTCGGTACATTCACATATAAAGGTCCCCATGGTATTGGTACAATCCGAATTCGTCGGACAGGCTTCAGTCGCTAAGCATTCGTTAACATCTGTATCAGAAAGGTATTTGCATGTTCGTTTATCAAAGCATAGTAGCGATCTCGTGCACAATCTTTATACAATGTTTTCTTTCTATTTAGGAATTAAAACAAACTTGTTGTTTTGCATAGGTACAGGTCAACAAATCGAATGAACATACTATTTGGAACTCTAGTCGTTACTTTTAATTTGAAAGCGTTAAGAAGGCGTGATGTATGTCATTATTTTTGTATTCTGTTCATCATAGATCACCATCCAGTGTGTAGTTCTTTAAATACTTTGATAAACAGTAAACTTCTAGGAAGTGCTATTTCCAGCCACCAGAACCGTTCAGTATTGACTGAGCCATTATCTATTATCATTCGATATATTGAAACTTATTGGAAACATTTCACTGAGAATTACTTAGTGCATTGCTTATCTGAGATCAAATGTCTGTTCCAAAGTCAAGTTACGAAATTCTTACAAAACCAATACTAAGACCACCTCTGATATTAAAGAAGAATGGCAATGGGTCACTCTCTGCGTTTGGATTTAACATACGGGACTGTGGTCTGTCTGTCTTTTTGTTATCGATGAAGTAATGTTTAAGGAAGACTGTGCAACATTGATAGTCTTAAACAAAATTGCAGGTAATACCTCGTACACATTAAACGTTACCTATACATAGTTGATCGAGTTGTTGATATCCTTCATTACAAGTGCATGTATATCCGCCTTCAGTGTTCGTGCATGTGGACTCGGATGGACAGACGCTTTCTGGTCTTTCCACACATTCGTCTGTATCTGTAATGTTCAGCATGGCTTCATTTTGATTCACTATGACATAAGACAAATATTGAACTTAGGATAAAATGCCCATACTCCGTCGTTTTGAAACTTTCGTCGTATTACTTCGGCCGTGCTTGGTAAAGATCGTCTGTGCCGGAACTGTTCGCATGAACATGGCTTAGATTTTCACCTTCTGTTTATTAATATTTGGTAACGACAAATAGGCTAGTGGGTTTAAGGGAACATATTGGTGACGCTATAAAAGGAAAACAGAATATGGTGATGACAATGACGATGATGCTGATTAAGTTAATGTTGATGAAACTGATAAAGCAAAAAGGGATGATGAAGAATGGAAGTAAAATAATAAACTTTAAACTACAACAAGAAAGCAAATCTGATTTACTTACCAACACAATATTCTGCCTGTTTTTGATACCCTTGGACACATTCGCATCGGTAAGAGCTCTGTGTGTCGATACAGATACTGTTCTCGATACAAGGATACAGCATACAACTGTCCACATCTGAAATAATTGGACTTGACGTTTGTATTCAAGCACATTCATCGATTAACATTACAAAATATTGCCAATTAAAAGCAACCAACTATATGCATATGCTCTTATACGGATATAATGTTGAAACAAAAATAAATTGTAACAAATATGGAGTTGATGGAGGTTTATTGAATATATGTTATAGCAATGAATAAACAGACTGTGAGTGTTGTTTCACTTAATAGCATTTTTCAAATTGTGGAGTTTGAAAGTTACATCTTGCCATTAATGTATTATGTGGTATTTCACAAATAGTTCAAAAGCGTTTCTACTAATGTATTTTTTTCAACTGATGTATGGTATTTGTATAAAAAAAAAGATTTTCTATTTACCTAGTAAAGATGCCGGGGTGGTTGATACTACGTCCTCAGTTGTTACTTCACTAGATCGAGATGAGGAACTAGTCGAGCTTTCTGTTGTTGTTTGTAGGGTAGTGGAAGTCAGTGTTACGGAAGTTGAAGGTGTTGTCGGATGCTCAGTAAAAGAGGAAGGAGTGGTGGCTGACGTTGCAGTTGATGTCGTCGCTATACTATCTGATGCTGTAACATATTCTTCTGTGCTTTCTTGATCGACTGCCAATGTAGGCGGATTGGTGTCAGAAACTGTTGATGACTCTGGTTGTATATTTGAAGTTAAAGCGGTGTCACTCATCGAAGGCAAATCGGTTATCGAAATTGTTTTTGTAAATGAAGCAAGTGCAGTTGAGAAATTACCAACTGAAATATCTGATGTGGTATCAGATGTTGTTGTCGTGAATGGTTTTGTTTTCGATGAATCTTCTGATGTAACAGGGATATCAGTAGTTGAATGTCGAACGACTGACGTAATTAATGTCTGAGCAGGTTCAGTTGTTTCGTAGAGGGTGATAGAAGAAGATTCCGCATGAGTTGCGCCTGGTGTTACTTTATTAAATTCCATCACAGATGAAGAGGTAGCTGACACCGTGGTTTCCGTTCGTACAACTATCGTAACATTATCATCACTATGCAGTTGAGGCGTTGTTTGCGAACTGTTTGCTGTCGTAGATCGTTCCGCTGTTAGAATACCATCAGTAGACAAAGGTTGATTAGTTGATGAAGTCGTTCGCGACTCAGGCAAGTCGGAAGTTTCTGTATCACCTATCGACTTGTGGGGATTTGTTACCGATCTGCTTCCTTCGAACGTGGTCATATCATCGATGAATGATGGCGCACTGGTTACTGATTCAAGAGGCTCTCCGGAAGTTGAAGACTGATTAGGCGTCTTCTTTGTAGTAACATAAGACATAGTCGTTAGACTATTTTCATGAACGAGAGAACTGTCAATCGACGTGAGAACGGTGGTTTCTGATAACGATGTTTCCGATGTTACTGTGTAAACGGTGGCTTTAGGTTGAATGCCTGAAGTTGATTCTGCTTGGAATATGTCCGATGATACCGCTATATCACTCACCAAAGAAGGTGTGAAATCCGAAGTTTCCGACAGCGATGATTCCAACGTTTCCGAAGAATAGGCCAAATTACGTGTGGCTGTAGCTGAGGCCGCTTCTGACAAATATAAAACTGTCATCAATTGGCTAAACGTTGATGTTTGTGGAGTGGTCGCGGTCTGTAATGTCAACGTTGGTCCATCTGTCACCCAATTGTCATTTGAGGAAAGTAACGTGGTGTCTGACCTCAATTCCTCTTGCATCGTTTCCGACGTGACCCCATAGTAACTTGTTATTGAACTAATGGTTGTCGGATTCATTCTAAAAGTGTGCGACTCACCAGTCAATGGAGTTGAAGTCATACTTGGAGTTTCAGATTCCAATGAAGCGCTGGATATTTCTTGGCCATCAATCGGTAAATTAGGAGTAGTAATTGCGCTCATTACACCAGAAGATGGTCCGGACATCATAGTCTTACCAAACACCGTCGATGTAGGATTGATGGAAATTATATCTGATGCCATAAACTTTTCTGCTGTTAACAGATCGCTGTGCGAAACACTCGGTGAATTACTTTTGACCGTAGGTATCTCGGATGCTATCTCATCTACTGTCAATGTTGGTGTTGTTTCCATAAGAGATGAAGTAGATGTTAATGTAGCATACGTAAACGGCAATTCAGGGGAGCTTGGCGTCATTGTCATAAGATATGATGTAATTGGTTTCACAACTCCAGTCACCGGAAAAGAACTGGTTGCCAAACTATCTGGTGCCACAGAACCGGTTGGTGTTATATCTGTTAAAGATGTTTCACGCACATCAATCATCGATGGTGAAGTTGAAGCTAATATGGGTGCTGCAAGATGTGTTTCAGTTGATACTGAATCATCTAAATCAGAAGCGACCGACACGGAAAGTCTTTCTGGAGCATCAGAATCAACACTTAATGGATGTGTAGCTGTGATTGAAGCTGTTCCTTTGATAGCAGCTTCCGAATATTCGGTTATCCTAGTTCGAAAACTTTCTGAAGTCATCAAGGCTAAAAAAGAAAAAGACGTTATTAGGCCATCCGTAGGCGTAACAGTCTGCGACGCTTGTTGCATTCCCATGTCATTTGTAAAGGAAGCTGTCAGTAAGCCTGAAACTGATATGGATCCATCAGTGAATAAACCAGTATTACTTGTTGTCGTCACAGATGCAGCGATTGTTCCCGTTATTACATTATCAGTCTTTAAAAGGGACCGAGTTGTGGTAAAGGCCACTGGTCCCATAGATCCTTCGGACACATTAAATTTAGGTATTGAGGACAAAGCTGTGTCCGTCGTCGTCCATTGATCTAGTGCTCCTGGTGTGTCAGATACCCATTCATTAAGATCAGCAGACGACGGCCATAAGAAGGGATAACTTGAACCCAATGTAAACCAACTTTGGTCTTCTGACTTGTACTCTTTAATTGTCGTTTTCGTGATTTCTGTAGGTGCTTTAAAGTCTAAAATAGAATTCGGTCTAGTCGATTGGCTTGTAAATAAAATGTGAGATGAGAAAGGGTTTGTGCTATCGGTTGTGGCTTGTTCTGAGGTGAATAAAAGTCCATCAAATGACGGTGTCACTTTTGGTGTATGATAACTACTGCCAAGAATATTTGACTTCGTCGGTACAACTCGGTCACCGTTGATTGAAGCGAAACTTGTGATGTGTGATGAAGAGGAGATAAATTGATAGGCCGAATAACTACGCATATGCAGAAGAGTGGCATTTGTTACGTACGTAGACATTCTAGATGTTGAATCTTGTGGTTTTAACGAATGACTCTGGCTTGAAACCATTACTGTTGAAGGGGTGGTTTCATCGTTATTTTGATCTGTGGTTGTTGAAGTTTCTCCAAAATGCGTTGATGATATTTGGGATTTTGTTAATTGACTTGGTAAATAACTCGTTGCTTTTGTTATGGGTGTTTCCGAGCCACCCAACCTGTTGTAACTGGATACGGAATCTAAAGTCACCGAATGTGTGTTTAGTGTTCCATTTGGACTTTTGGTCCAAAGAGATTCAATCGACGCAGAATCAGATGCTTTGGTTGCTTCTAAATGTTTCGTATATGACTGTGTTATAGATGTTGGTGCTTGGTCTTTCCCACTTGTGGTCGACACAGAATTCAGATTTACAGATGTATAAAATGTTTCAGCTGATGGAGTAGTCTCCTGCAAATTTCCAGTGGATGAAATAGCATTGGATGTTGACACAACGGATGATGCATCGGTCGTCATGAGGGGGAATTTACCAGATGTGTCCATAGTTCTCATGTTTGGTTTGTTTGGATATGTAACAAAGATTGACAAAGACGTTGAAGTCACGGGCTCAATGGTAGTTTCTAACTCCGATATGGTTGTTTCTCGTGTTTCTTTTGAAATATTTTCAGAAATGTCTTCAACGTTTGTGTTTGTGTTTGTCGATCCAATTGGGGTCTCAGTGGAGGGTGGCGTTTTCGTTTCGAAGGCAATGTTGGTTGTCGAAGAACTTTGTGACAAAAGATGGCTATTTAGCGCCGTCGACTTCGAAATTGTTGGAGGAAAGAAAGTTGTCTCATCAGTGGTAATCATTAGTATATCATCTGTTGAAGCTATATCATTATCTTTATCATTCAAAACATCATTGGTTGAAACGTCTTTAGATAGTGGATATGCTGTTGAGGGTCTTTCATATGTCGACTCCGTATCGATTGGTTTATAAGATGTTCTCCCTATTTCATTTGTCGCATTCAACCAATCTTCTGTAAATGGATAATTTGTTTTGATTTCAAACACAGTGTTACCAGAAATCGGCTCGGCACTTGCCGATTCGGTGGATGGTGACACTGTTGTGGAAGATCTGGACACGAGACTATTATCATCTGTTTGATATTCTGTTGGCGATACAGTGCTGTCTTGTAAAACAGGGTCTTGTGACAGAATAATTTCATCAGTAACTGGACTGGCATGATGTGCCGATTCTGTGCTGACCTTATGTTCCCTGTCTACATCATACACATTATCTGATGTATATGCGGAAGTAAAGCTTTCACTTGTTACATATTGATTTCCGTTTAAAGGGGAATTCTCATCGCTAGGTTGAGAAGTCGACAAGAGCGTTTTTTCAACAGCGTTATCGGTAGAATCTGTGTACAGTACAGTACTAGTAGGCCCATTGGTAACTGCATTCGTATCATCTTGCAAAGACACTGACTGATGCGTGGATATATCTAATATTGTGTCAGTATGATGATGTGTTTCGCGTGTACTTTCAGTTGATAATGCATTCATATTTTCATTATTGTGTTCGATGGTAACGTCATTTATATCCGGTGTAACATTGGTGTTTATATTCGTTGTAGTGTTGGTGTTTATATCCGGCGTAACGTTGGTATTTATATTCTGTGTAACGTTGGTGTTTATATCCGGTGTAACATTGGTGTTTATATCTGGTGAAACATTGGTGTTTATATTCGGTGAAGTGTTGGTGTTTATATCCGGTGTAACGTTGATGTTTATATTCTGTGAAACGTTGGTGTTAATATCCGGTGTAACATTGGTGTTTATATCCGGTGTAACATTAGTGTTTATATTCGGTGTAGTGTTGGTGTTTATATCCGTAGTAACGTTGGTGTTTATATCCGGTGTAACGTTGGTGTTTATATTCGGTGTAACGTTGGTGTTTATATCCGGTGTAGTTTTGGTGTTTATATCCGGTGTAACGTTGGTGTTTATATTCTGTGTAACGTTGGTGTTTATATCCGGTGTAACATTGGTGTTTATATCCGGTGTCACATTGGTGTTTATATTCGGTGTAACGTTGGTGTTTATATCCGGTGTAGTTTTGGTGTTTATATCCGGTGTAACGTTGGTGTTTATATTCTGTGTAACGTTGGTGTTTATATCCGGTGTAACATTGGTGTTTATATCCGGTGTCACATTGGTGTTTATATTCGGTGTAGTGTTGGTGTTTATATCCGGTGTAACATTGGTGTTTATATCCGGTGTAACATTGGTGTTTATATTCGGTGTAGTGTTGGTGTTTATATCCGTAGTAACGTTGGTGTTTATATCCGGTGTAACGTTGGTGTTTATATTCGGTGTAACGTTGGTATTTATATCCGGTGTAGTGTTTGTGTTTATATCCGGTGTAACGTTGGTGTTTATATTCTGTGTAACGTTGGTGTTTATATCCGGTGTAACATTGGTGTTTATATCCGATGTAACATTGGTGTTTATATTCGGTGTAGTGTTGGTGTTTATATCCGATGTAACGTTGGTGTTTATATCCGGCGTTGCCTTGCTATTTGATGATATAGTTTCTGTTGTAAATATATATCCTCCAGACAGCGTAGAAGTTTGATCGTTTTCTACGAAAGATTCTCCATTTTGTTCATCCGTTGTTCCTGTAGATTTTGCAGTGGAAGGTTGAGAACGATGAATGTCTGTAGCCATGCTATAAGCATGTGTACTATCCATTTTATTAGTGGATGCAAACTCATTATCAGAATCATATAATCCACTGTCCGGTGATGAAGAATTGTGGGCACTTGTCCGGTCATCTTCATTTACATGTGAAGTCGCTTCTGAAGAAGTTGTTCCCGTGAAAGATGGTACCTCTGTTACATCACTTCTGCTTTCAGAAGTAACTTTATAACCACTGCTGACATTGTTATCGTCTGTCGAACTGTGTGTTGTTATTCCTGTAGGTTCGGGTGTTGTTTGACTAAACACCTCCGTAGTTTTATCATCATTCTCAATCGTTGGTGATTGGTTTGAAAATGTTTGCATATCGATATCAGTGTTGGCATCACTATGACTTACGGTTGCCCATGAGTTTGTCTGGGACGTAGACATATAATCATGTTTTGTTATTATATCATTTACTAGTGGTTTGTAAGAAGTTGTTGCATCATGTGCAGTTATACCTGATAGAATATTATCGATATATCCAGTAAAAACAGTAGCAGATTTAGATGATGCCAATTTGGACGAAGTTATACCACTACCTGAAAATTGGCTTGGTGTACTCACGGACGCCAGAACTGTTGCCACAGATGAAGGCTTTGAAGAAGTTACATATTTCGTTTGGGAACTATCCTTTGTGTTCATCGCGGTAGTTGATATTTCAAAATGACTGCTTTCATTCGGTGTTTCGGATTCATTTCTTTGGCTAGTTGTGTTTGTTAGATCCTGAACAGATGATGTTGTTTGAGTGGTTGTGTGTTCGTACGTCTCCTTTAATAACTCATGTATGATTTGTGTTGTTTGAGTAACGGAACTTTTTTTTGACAATTTTGACAATCCATCAGTAGAAGCCATAGTGCTTCCATCATTACTCGTTTTAGTAGATGTTTTAGTGTTATCATCTGTACCATATTTTGTGTTAATCGCTATTCCGTCTGATAATGCAAGACTCGAATAAGTATTGACGAGATTGTCGGTTGTCTTAAACAACGTGAAACCACTGGTGTCAGTTTCAAAGTTTGCTGTAGAGTCCAACACGGGTGTGCTTTGCTTCGAATTTTTGTCCATCAGATATATATCGGTTGTTTGACTCTCATGTTTGTCTATTGTGGTAACATGTTTGTCTATTGTAGTAACAGTACTTGATTTGACATGTGTGTAGTCCTCTTCGAACTGTTCAGTGGGATTCGAAGTTTTCATGATTTCTGAAGATTCAATAAATAGGCCATGAGTTCTCGATGCCACATTATTTGTCGGTTCTGTTTGTGTGAACAAAGCGTCATTGATGATATCATCTGTTACCACAGACATTGTTTTCGATGGAGTTGTTGTTATGCTATCTTTCACGTTCTGTTCTACAGTGATTTCACTAGTGCCAAAGGATTTCAATGGATAACGGTCTGCGGTTTCAGTTGCATCTGTATGCATATCCGTGGCACTACCTATAACAGAAGATGTAAATAATAAGCTATCTGCCTTTTCCGAAATTAATGTCATATAGCTTGTTGGTTTACTTCGAGCATTTGCTGAACTGTACACTGATGAATAAGTTGCTGATTCTGTCATAGCATCACTTTTTTCAGAAATACTTGTGGAGTGTTTTACTTTTTCTGTGGTTGTATCTGATTCAGAAATGTCTAAAGTTGTTTTCAACCCTGATTGTGTTACATTGTCATAGTACATGTATTCTTTTGCTTTAGTAGTTGATGATGGTTTGTCTGGTAAACTTGAAAACGTCAAACTTGTTCCAATGGTGTGTTGTTGTGAAATGGTTTTACTATGACTTTGTGAGACCTCATTGTAGTTTTCTGTTGGCGTGCCTAATTTTAATAACTTTGTAGACGCATTGATATCCGATGAAGGTGTTGATTCATATCGCTCATTTTTATCTGACGTACTTAAAATCATAGTGTTAGACTTTATGGTTGTTTGGTCAGAGTCGCTTTGTGTCGCTGAAACCATGGTTGGTGATTTATTTGTGATGTTTTCACTTAATGATGATGAACTTTCAGCCAATGTTAATTGTTGTTCCGAGTTTGTCGTTTGCCTGTATAACTCATTCATTGATTGTGTCGATGGTATGATGTTGGTATGTATGTCATCGAGTTTTTCTGTAATCGATACTTCTTTCTTTTCATAAGTTATACTTTGAGATTGGTACATAGTATTAGTAGATGGTGTAAAAGAGGTTATGTTCCTTGACGTATTGATGTCAGTACTCATTGGAGATGTATTTGATATATCATGTGATTTATGTATATTTTCGGCACTTATTGGCTCTATGGATGACAAATCCTGATTAGCATCACGAACTGTTTGTTCAGTAGGACTGTCTAGGGTTGAATTAATCGATGCAGTTTTGTCTTTACTGTAAGAAAGAGTAACTGTACCTTCAGAACTGATGATATCCGATGATGTGCTAGTCGTTGACTCATCACGAGCTTTGCTTTCGGTTGAAATGTCAGTGTAAGGTTTTGTCTCTTGAGAGAAAAACGATTTCTTGGCAGAGGATGATGACATTGTTGAACTTGGCCCTGTGTTTTCTGTTGAAGTGTCAGTATAATCTTTTGTGAATGTTTGATGTTTTTCTGTTGCCTCATTTGTCATGTCCGTGTTGGTTTCTTTCATTAATAAGATAGTTGTTGTTTCCACTTGACTCGAAGTACTTAGCATCGATGTACTTTCTATATCTTCATGGTTAACCGAATTAGTACTGTATTTGGATGTTAAGCGTGCCGTGGTGGAAGTTGGCAAGGCTACTGATCCTTCGTCTGTATTCGATACACCATCTGTTGGTTTGAACGGTTTCAAACTGGTTACGGTGGTTGTATCATAGGTCATTGTTGTCTGTATATCTCTAAAACTATTTAGTTCACCATCTTTGTTTTTAAACGTTGTGGTTTCAAAAAATGGTGTATTGGATTCTGTTAATTCTTCCGCTTTTCCCTCAGCATTGCCATATGTGAATCCGAGAGTCCCTGTAACTAAACCAATTTCATGTGACATTTGTTCTTTTGTTGAAGTTGTGTCGTCTTCATAAATATATCCAATTGAAGATATTTTCGCGGTTATATGTTCACCATGAGCGATCGATTGAGTTGATTTGTCTATGTCACTTGTTTTATAATTAACGCTTTCTTCTGTGTATACGTTATTTGTTGTACCTGTACTTGATGGTATTGTTAATAATGTTGTTTTTTCAGCTTTTGGTTGGGTAGTTCTTTCAGTCAGTTCATTATAAGTCTCTGATGAAGATTGTACATTGAAAGCATCCGTTGCTGTAAAACCGTCTTTTGAACTCACGAAAAGTATGTCTGTTGTAACTTTCGATACGATTTCACTAGCGTTGTCCCTCAGGTGTGAATTGGTGCCCATTGGAATTGTCAAATCTGACTTGGTAGTACTTTTGTCGTTTTGAATGGATGCACTCGATGTTTCCATAGTGTTTATGACTTCAATTGTCATGCTTGATGCTGCTTCTGGAGTTGTTCCTTCTGACATTGTAGTGCCACTGGTAGTCGAATGGGAATATTGCTCTATTGTAGTTTGTATAGAGTTTTCATCTCCACCCTCCACTGTCTGTGTATAAACCTGACTAGTTGGATTTGAAAATGAGTGTGTTGTTGTTTCAACTATTTCTGCTTGTGTTTGTAGCATTGGCGAACTAATATTGTCAGTTTGGATATGTTCTCTTGTTGTTTGATATGAATCTGTCTCTGTATTCGGTTGCAGCGTACTTATGTGTATTTTCATTTCATGTGTTGTTCCCTCTTTTTCTGAATGTGTTTGTTGTATTTGCGTGCTTTCACTGGTAGAATGGGTGAGTGTTGTAATTGTTTTGTATTCCACAGTTTCTGTAACTGGCGTCGTAGTAAGGACATGTTTCGTATTAGTAAATGGGTTTTGTTGATCCTTTGTTCCAGGCTTAGACGTAGTTATAGTGGATATTCCTTCGTTTGTGGTGTCTGTGGGTGCTTTGGGTTGAACGGTTGTGGCTATGAATTTCTCTGTGACTAATCCATCATCTGTGTAGAGGCCATCTATGTCTGCTTTTATCGCATCACTTGTTGTATTTGTTGCAGCGGTTGTTAATTCATGAAACGGTTCGGTGAATGTAGTTGCATTAGGTGAAGTTGATGCCGTGCTTTGTTCGTTGTTAAATGACGATGTTGTCAAAATGTTTGTTCTTCCGCTCGTAGACGGAAAGTAGGGTTTAGCTGTTTGCAAATTAGTGGTGTGTGCTGATGTTTGCCCAAGCGTTTCTAAAGTATTGTCATTTAAACCAGAAGTTGTAGATTTATCGATGGTACTCGATTCGAAGTTTGCATCAAAGGTCGTTTGTTCAGACATATCAGTTGGACTGTCGCTCGTACTTTCGCCAGTAGGTACATTAGTGGAACTATCAGTAGTATACTGGACATTACGATTAAGACTCTTCATTGTACTTTCAGTCACAGTGTTGGTAATATCTTCATCGACTGTTGTAGAGGTGTAAATATCTATTGGACTAGTACCTATGTTTTGGGTCTTACCTTGGAATGGTTCGGTTGTAATATCAATATTCGCAGGAACTTCAATTGTTTGATTTTCGTATGCACTTTTGTACTGTGTTGATATTTCATCCTCTTTACTTGGAGGAGATGATGAACTTGCTTGAAAGTCAGAGTGAGTTTCATTCATGCCCGTGGTCTTTACCACATTCGCTGTTACCTGAACAGTATTGACATCGCTAGTAATCGCCGTCTTTGGCGAATCCGTATTTGTTTGGAATGGCTCTTCGTCATACGACTGAATGGTCCTTGAATAGTATGTATCTGATTTGCCTTCTAAACCAACTTCTTGGATGTTTGTTTGTGTGCTGCTTTGATTAAATGCTACGGAATATTGTATTGCCTCGGTGGTATCAGGCGCAGTATATACCTTTGGAGCATCGGACTTGACCTGTGGTTTGATAGTACTTGGATTATAACCGGTATGTGTTATCTCAGATATTGTAGAGTAGTAATGGTGTGACGCTGAAGAATTTAGTATTACATGGCTACTTACTGTACTTATTGATGGCGATGAGTGTAACATATCGCCAAGTGTGTTTCCCTGGGTAACACCATTTTGATTAATGGTCAATAGGTAAGCCTGTGTTTTATATCCATCTGAATGATATGGTTCCACTATAAAAGAGCTTGGTTGTGACATTGCTTCTGTTAAGCTGCTTGTGCTTTCAAACACGTCAGAGCTAGCTTCCATTTTGATGACAGATAAACTATTTGAACTGGTCACAGAATTGGATGTTTGATCTAGTTGTTCACTAACTGTGCTTATATCTGTATAAATTGAGAATGTTTGTAAGTAAGAATCTATATCCGTCAATATGTTTGATGGCTTGATAAACGAACTCGTTTTGATCATTTCGTAATCGGCTCCTTGGTCATGATATGGCGTTGCATTTAGGTTCAACACGTTCTGAGTTTCTAATGTTGGTGTGTGTTGTGCAATATTTTCATTTGATTTAAGATCATAACTGTTACTAACTGTTGACCCTCTATGGTAAAACAGCGACGTTTGTACAACTGATGTAGGCAATTGTTCGTTGATATCTATATCAGAAGTATGATATGCATGTGAATATGATCCTGGTATCTTTGCTGTGCCTTTACTCCTTTGCATTACGCCATTGTCGCTACTATGAACACTATAAGTATGAGCATCTATATTATCGTTACTTTGTCTAATGTGTTCAGTAGATAGAATATAGGTTGATGAACTTGTTTCTTGTGGAATCAACGTTGTGTATAAGGAGGTATGAGATGCGGAGTAATGAGATGAATCTTCTGTAGAAAGTAGGTCTGTGCCAAAAAAGAAAACTGTGCCCAGAAGAGGCGTTGTCATTGATTCAATAAAGGAATCCTGATCACTTGTTCCATCTTCTACCAGAGATATTCTTTGGTCAGTTGATGAGTCACTGACATAAGAACTTTCCTGGTTGGAGGTCGTCCCCGTCACCTTAGAATGCATGGATATTGGATGATCATGCCGCGACGTCATAAGTAGATGTTCATTGTCTGATATGGTTGTGTCATAGGTACTGTAGTGGATCGGTGCGTTGTTATTTGGTGTAACTGAAATGCTTATATGATTATCAATCTCACTCTTGATTTCAGATATTGAACTGTATAAAGCGGTTTTAACATCAATATTGATATTAGAAGCGTCCCAAGTACTGTAAAGGTTCGATGCTGTAGCCTCTTCAAGTTCTGAAAACAGTCGTGAAGACATTGGCTCCAAAGCGGACTTTTGGAATCTATCAGAATAAATTGGTATACTCAGATCGGTCATCAAGGTCAAGTGGTCACCATTCTCAATATCTAACGAGTCTTGTATTAGAGAATACAATGTCGTACGTGTTTGTATTCCAAGTTGGTTCATGCTTTCTCCTGCATCACCAACGTCATCCGCTTGTGTGTCGTTCGAGTTGGTTGCAGTTGAAGTCACTTCGTCAACATAGTACGGTGGTGTGTTTACCATTTCCGTGACATGTACGTATACCGATCTATCTATGGATTTTTCTGTCACTGTTTTTGTTGATACCGACAGAGGTAATGTTTGTGTTTGCGCTTGGTTGTATCCATAGGCTGTTGCTGCAGTGTTATTATCAAAGCTGGACATGCTCGGGTGATGTTCATTCGGAGTTGTATATAGTTCTGGCTCTTTAGAAGCGGTTTTAGTATTACTATCCTCAAATATCCACAGGTTTCCAACTGAAGACTTAAGTATGGCACTCTCTGGTTGGATAGATATTGCTCTCGACTGAGCATTACCTTTATCGTCATATGGAAACGATGAAAATATTTGTTGCGATGTCTTCGGCTCATTGTTATACGAAATGTATGATGTATGAGCGGTGCTTAGTGTCAGAGACGCCAGGGTGGACTTTATTGCATAATCCGTAACTGAATTGCTAATTTTGGGGAGTGAGGGGTTAGCTTCCTCTGTGACTATTGTACTTCCCACGGACACAGTGTAGTTTTCATCTTCAGTGGGAATTATGAATTCTGTCGCTAATGTTTGTGTAGTATCTCGATTGTGTATACTGTTTGAGATACCTTCAATGAGAGTAGTTGTTGTTTCAAAACTAGACGAAGTTTGTGATAACGTGTTTCCATTGACGCTTTGTTTATCACTAGATGCATGTTGAAGTGGTGTAGTTGTCATATCAAGCATTTGCTGGGTAATATGCTCTTCAGTTTCAATTCCTTCTATATCGATACCAACAGTGGTTTGTTTGATGTTGTCTAATTGGTTGGAGGTAGTCCCTAAACTATAGTTGTCAACGTTTGTGCTTTGATGGTAGGCTTGGTGTTGGGTTGTCTCCTCTTCCGTAGCTTGACTGTTAATAATGCTCTCGCTTTCATTTTCATTAACTGTTGAATCATTAATAAACTCATCCGTTACTTCAGCACTTCGAGAAGGGCGAGTATGAGGTACTGAATTTAGAAGGATTTCGTCCTCCAAAACACGCTGGCTTTCATAATCCATTAAGTTTGGATCGTTGGTGGACAAATTAGTTGTCGGAAATGGTGGTTTGCGTGTGGTTGGCGTAGTTCTGTCATTTGCAAAGTTATTATCAGATTTTATATCTGTCGTGTAAGCTAGTGACATGTCACTGGTGTTTTTTTCTGTTTCCGCCGATTGAGTTGTCTTGGTTGTATCTCTATTGGTTTCCAGTTCACCCTGACTGGATGTAGAAGCAGTAGATAACTCGCTTGCTTTTGCACTGTATAAATTGCCTTTGGCCAGGTCATCAGATTCACTTGTGCTCTCAGGTCTTTCCATGTCAATCCAATTTGCTGTTTGCATTGGGATATTTGTTGTAGCAAGAGACACAGTATGAGTTGGATTGTCAGTACCTTTACCGGGCTCTCCCGTCATTCTTCCTGATTCAATAGATGTGTTGAATGACGAATCCTCATGAATATATCCAGTAGTCAACGGATCAGTAGATTCATAAGTTCTTGAATTTTGCGCAATATCTTGAAATTCCGTAATATGACTTTGGATCAGCGAATCATTAAATTGGTTCTGAATTTCTTCTGATAGACTTTCGTTTTCAGGGTAATTGTCTTCAATTACTGTGCCTGAATTGCTTTTACTTTCTTTGAACGTTGTCATCTCGTCATTTACACTTTCTTCAGCTTCTGTAAATCTGGATGATGTGGGGGTACTTTGATTCATATTTTCAAAATCATTGTCTGTCTCCTTCGAAACGATTGTTGATTGATTTAGTTCATCTCCGTCTGTCGGTAATACTGAAGGATCTATATTGAAAACAAGGAACTGTTGATTACAAAAGAATTATTTGCAGTGATGTGTGAACCACTTGCAATGGCATTTTGTGACTGGTTCAAATTGAAAGCAACAGCGAAAGGTAATTTTAGGGTATTTACATTCAAATTTTCGCAGAGGCACGAGTAATGGCTATTGAACTCATTTTAACATGGTGTTCTATGTAATGAGTCGATTTATTGATCAGAAATAGCATTAGATTGCTGAATGGATATCTCAACGAAACTTTGATTTTTATTTTGGAACATAATAATTTACTACGTATAACAGTACTCAATTCAAAATACAGCGGTCTTCACATATTTCCACTTTCCTATATAACCTAACCACCGAAATGGATATAAGTTATCTGTGGCCACTGTAGTGAGAGAAGAACACAGTCCGTTGTAATAGCATCATTTAATAAAATCATCTCATAAAATGGTGCCAAAGCCACTCATTTGGATCGCTACCAATTAATATTTTCGACTAACGAATGTGAATTAGTTAATAGATGAGTTACTTGTATAGTCATACCTGTTGCAGCAGCAGAGTCAGATGTACTACCAGATGGTGTGGTCCAACCTGTATCAGGGTCCCCTTCAGCGCTTGACATTACGATTTCCTCATTAGAAGGTGGGTTATCTAAAACTCCATTTTGGCTTTGAAAAGTGGTAAGTTTAGTTACATGTCCTGGTGTCATACTTTCTGTTATGGCCGATTCTATTGAAGTATGCTCTTCTTCTAAGATGATACTTAAAGGTTCCTCGAGTAGTGAGTCCCTTTCATTCGTTTGAGATGATTGGGTATAACTCGGCGAAGTAACGCTGCTTGTTATGGCATCGCTTCCTTTTGTAGCACTACCGGTAACCACATTCGAAACAGAGCCTTCAATTTCAGGATGCGAAGCGATGGATGTTTTTACTTCGGATAATTCCTGGTACTTCATAGAAAGACTCGATTCCAATGATTTGGAACCAGGTTCTATATCAGCTGTTGACAATGATGACGATGGTAAAATGAGTGTTCTTGAAACGCTAAACCCTGGAGGAATTGAACTGTCAGTTGACAGGCGTTTTTCGTTGGATTCTACTGATACATCGTCTGTCGTAGTTTTAAAATGATTAAGGCTACCTGTTGCATGATTGACTAATGATGTGTAGTCACTAGGTCTTATAGCAGATGAATCGGTCTCGAAGGCACCATGTGAAGATTGAATGTCCCCATTATCTTGATCGAATAATGATGTGTCTTCAGAGACATTGCTTAACTCTTCGCTGTCTTCTACAATCGAATGCGTGCGGTGTCCAAGTACTGAGCTACTCGCCTCGCCGGTTCTTATGCCATATTTTGATGAAGAGAGGTCTAGTTGTGCTTTACTGAATTCATCTTCTTTGGAATCATGTTGTAATGTAAACGTTCCTGTAGATGTTTTAGATGGCATGACTGTAGTGAAGTCGTAATGGGTTGCATGTGTCAGGCTCTCCATTTGTGTTATATATGATTCCCAAGATTGCATTGTAAAGTGTGGTGTGCTTGTGGCTAATATTGCATTACTGGTTCCCGTGATATCGATTACGTAATGTGACACAGGGGTGTTTATATTTGTAAAGGATGCAATTCCTGTGGCAGGTTCGTCTAGTAATGCATGAAAAGCATTCGATGATGCTAATCGTGGCCTGCCGGTATCTAGTATACTATGTGGCATATAAATGTGAGTCATTGAAATACTGGGTTCGTAATTATAAAACCCAGCACGGGACGGGCTAAGGTTTATAGGCGAACCAATGTTTCTATCTTCATCCAATCTAACACTCTGTTGAATTTCATTGCTGCCTGACTGTGAAAAGTCATATCCAATTGTTCCTTGGTCGTCTCGCAATGTACGGATGTATGATGATGTAAATGCAAAGTTTGTGTTATAAGGACTGGAACTCAATGTATGCGTTTCTGCAATTTCATCTATTCCATCGACTGCGTACCCTGGTGTTTGGCTTTGTATCGATGTTTTACTAGATCCATCGGTTATGATTTCGCTTCTTTTTTCGTCGGTTTGAACTGCCGTTGTCATCCTTTGTATATTGGTGTTAAGTACCTTATCTGGTGTGCTGGTGTCAAAACGAGTTATAACTAGTTCACTCTCGTCACTTTCATACTGAGAACTGAGTGTTGACAACGTTGTTATACTAGACTCATCAAAACCGTGTCCATTACGTAGTCCGTGAATGTCTGTTGTATATAATGATTCACTTGTATTAAGATGATGATGTAGTTGTTCACGAGATGCTGTTTCCATATTGCTTGATTCACCGTCATTGAAGCCGTCCGGTGCTAGATGAGATTCTTCCATTGGTGTGCTGTTTTCTTTTGTCTTCAGTTCATAGGCTGATGAATTGGGATTCATGGTTGGCATGCTTGACTCAAGTGTAGCCTGTCCAGATAGTGACGTTTTGCGGTTTGTTACCGGTATATTTGATTTGCTAGTATCATATCGATGAGCTTGTGTGTGACCATCTATTGTTGATGTACTATATTCATCAGATGACCGTGATTTGCTTGAATCTTCAGTACTCAGTTCATATGATGACGCCCGCGTGGGTGTTGTTGGCATGCTTGATTCATCAAATCCATCTGTATACGTTTCAAAATGTGATGTATCAATGTTGTTTGATTGTGTATTGGATTCGCCGGTATTTTGTATGTATTTTGATACTTCGTGATGAATTGTTGGTAAAGTGGATCCAATGCTATTCTGTTTATACGATGGTGTAAGTGTGTCTAACATTTGCTCACTAACTGTATCAATATTTTGTCCAAAATCTGACGTGTGTGTGTTCGTCGTTAGTAAACCTGGCACATTGGTAGTATGTTTATACTGAGAAATATGAATGGTAATTGGGTTCACATTGAACTCACTTGTATGTTGTCCATATTGTGGTGTATACCTCTCTGTTGTTGGTAAACTCGATCCATCGGTTGCCCTTGCATACTGTGATGCACTAGTCTGTATTGACGGTGTACTGGATTCATCAGAACCGCGTCCGTGCTGGGATGTTGTAAATAAATCTGTATTTGTAACCTGATCCCCGGATTCGTCAGGAACTGAAAAATCGGCCGAAGAAGGCGTCGTTGTAAATGAAGTTCCAGATTTCGAAACCGAAAGTCTATCTAAAGCATCTAATGGTGCAGCTGATGACGTGTCCAAACCCACGCTGTCGTTTTCACCATCACCATCATTCCTTAAATCATCTTTATCACTAGTGTCAACATTGTTTTTAATTGTTTCCACAAGTTCTGTCAAACTAAACGTTTTAACTTGCATTAAACACATAGAAATTATGAATAAATTCACCATAATGCGTGTTGTTCCTTGGTTCATGATCACTAAATGATCGATAATGATTACAGATGCTGGATCGCCGCAAGAGTTGGCAAGACTACTAGAGGGTGATATCGCTATTGGGCTTTATATACCCCTGGCACAGTCGTTCCTTGACACTTTTCTATTTCGGACATAATTCCACTCACTTGCCAATGCGTTTCAAACCAAAACTCATTTCTACTTTCTGACTAACAAATAGTTATGGTTTCGCATATTGACTGACTAAAAGCTAACATTAGTGATAATGGAACGTAAGAAATGGAATAAGTTGTATATCTTTTGTAAATGAATAATATCAAATGCCAGTCTTTTTGTGTTTTACACTTTTATTTTGTAAGTTATCTTTTGGGCAAACCTACTGCAAGATTATTCGAAGAAAATAGAAAACTTTGCCGTCGGTGTAGGCGATTTCTTTTCCTTTTTTATTTCATTCCTTGGTATTTATTCTGACGAATTCCTTTCTAGATGAGTATCATTTGTAATGTTATGAAAGAGGCGCCATATTGTTTCTCGTAAAATGGTACGCGTAGATAGCTGCCATTTGTCGCTAGAGATAGTTTTTATGGGACATCAGTGCATGGAAATTGACAAATTGGCCTGTTCACGTATAAAAGGGAGAATTCGGATAAACCAGAAGATTCTTCGTCTACTTCGGAAAAGTTCGTAAGGAGCTTTGATATTGTTTGGAATTTAGCATATTGCCGTACAGTGGTATTTTATGGTTTACTTTTACGAATAGGTCGGCCTTATGTCGCTTTAAACATTATTGTATTCACAAAAGCAGCTTCTTATTGCGCTGGAATGTAATCCTAGAGGCAGTGCTACCGTTCTACACCTGTTTTTCCAGTCATCAATGGTACTATTTATTACCTGGGCACCGTTTTACTAATCGACTTGAGATTATTTGCGTAAGTCAAAACGGATATATACATGAATAGCATCTTTAGAAAAGTACAATATTTGGAGAGACGTTTCACTTTCGTGTTACAGTGCGATAATCTTTTCTTTTATATTGAAGTTGTAAGGAACCTTGTTTTGAACCTACGCAAATTTGTAGCGTAAGATGTTTATGAAAACGCTTCTTCGATTAAGTTGAGACTATTTTACCATTCATTGAATCTTTGTTTGTCTTTGATGTACTGTCTTTTTGTTCAGCAAAAGCAAGTCTGTCTTCCTTTCCCAAACAATAACGACATTTTACGACTTTATTGCAGACGACTATAGAAAATTTAGAGCAATGTTTCCTTTTTCCACAATGTTTTATGCCTTATAAGAATATGATTTTGCAATTTCATTATATTTTGAAATGTCGTCTGCAAACTCTTTCAATTTGGGACAGTGGAATTTGTTGTTTGGGAAAGGGTTAAAAGATTCATCTAGAAATCGGGAAAAGAATATATACAAGAATATATTCGCAATTAGTTCGGTTTTCTTACAAGGTGTCTGACACTTTGTTTTGTTTATTGCTGTCGATAGCGTTTTGCGTGAACCTGGTTTTCAATTGTCCTTTACATCATCAAGCTTTCGCTCCAAATAAAAGGAATTGCATAAGATACATAGTAACTGTCATATTTAAAGGCCAAATCAGCTTCATTTCAATGATCAACATACGGCCGTTAAGTTCGGTAGAGATGAAAATGTTGAACATACATACGTAGAGAGGAAGAAAATGGGTAAGGGATTGTATAGGACATATCATTTCTACAGTTGCTGCAATAGTTTTAAAATAGTATTAAAAAGGGTTAGAATGTCCTTATGCCAATAAAAATTACATCAAGGAACAAGACTGTGTGGTCGAAACAAGTGTGTGAACAGAAAGGTCAAAGACAAATAAGAATAGCTGTAATGGCATCCCTCCGTGGCACTGTGGGTAATTGGGATGTGAGATAACTTTACGACTGGAAAAGTAGTTCCAACGACTGGAAAAGTAGTTCCACAGCCAGGAACTAGTACTAATGGGTTTGGTCCGGGGCCAACCGCGACATCAATGGGAAACTGTTGAATTACACACAGTAAGGAGGACAGTGATCCATGGATAAAGCGTCGGCTTTTGACTCGAGGGTCGTGGATTCGAATCCCATGAGTAGCGGGATCTGCCATGCGACCTTTCATTAATTAACGTCGTTGCGAGTAATGGTTATGTATCCAGGAAGCAGAGTCGAGAATGATAAAGTTAAAAGAACTTGTTTCACAATCGATGTAAAATATACAAGTTTAAAGTAAATGACACGTAAACGATCAGATCAATCAAAGTAAAGGGTACAAGATGCGAGGCGCGAAGAAAATACTCTGGCCCGGATCACAATCGGTTAGCGGGGTAGTTATTAACGACTAATTTCCGGTTCTCACTGTTTTATATGGTCTCATTATTTCAGTCGCGGGTAATAATGATTAACAGACCTGTAGACGGTCACGCAGTATAGCCGATAACCACTTACACCATGTTTTTGTTGCTTTGTTTGATGCACCTGCTGCAACAAAAACAAGCTAAACATCTGACAAGAAAGAGAAATTGTCCCAGCAATGAGTAATTTATCTTTATTGAACAATGGTTTATCCCTCCTTTCATAAACTCTTTTTGTTTTAATTCATCCGCCTTTGACCATACGTTTTCTGTGATTGCTCTCAATTTGGACCAACCACAAAATCTAACGTGAAATAATGGTTCAGGACTTCAGATATTGATAGGCGATCGGTTTGTCTATTGATTTGTGTTTATTTCCCCCTTTGTGATGGGCCAAGTTCTATATGGTTCACTACGTATGAAACCACGCCGCTGTTTAAAGTACCGAGACAATCTTGAACCAGCAACTGCTTGGATTCTGACTGAAATATGGAATCTCAGTGTCCAATAGGTTGAAGTACTTGACTTGAAACACTAAATGGACCTTATTCATGTGAGACAGGTTGGACTGTTTAGATTTCCATGAGAGGAAGTCACAAGAGTGTTTGACATGGACCAGGACAGGGGCGTCGCTGGCAGCCCCACAGTGTTATGTACTTATTCTTTTTTAATACGTTATGTAATATGATAACTTGACACAAGGATAAGTACAGAACCCTGTGAAAAGCCCTACCCAGATGCATGGACAGGATGTATTATGGTTTTCCCGAGAGGAAGACACTCGAGGGACTGACAGTACGTCGATGGCCCTATCCACGTGAATAATCGAGTCCTCTAGGTTCAGTGCAAGACTATTGTAATCCCTTTACAATCGTAGAGGAATTACTAAAGTATTGCACAGAACCCTCGATTTTTTTTAAATGTATCTAGAATGGAGCCGTAAGAATGCACATTTAAAGAACAACAACTGTGTAATCAATCTACCACCGATTTTCATTCAATTATCTCTCTTTGTAATTCTTGTGTTACTGGTTTATCTGAATAAAGGTGTTCCATTGCCTTTTATATTCATTCTCAGATATATTTGAAGTTCCACACTGCTTATCCTTTTTTTCATCACTCATCGCTTATTGGAACACCTTAATTTTTTGACAGAGACATTTGGCGTCGACGAGAAATGTCCATACTTGTATCAATAAGTTCTAAATTGTAATTTTGTTCTCCAAATTCCTATGGGACATACCCATTCTCGATATGGTAGGCGATTGCAATGATGTGTTAATTTGCAATATTACTTATCTTAATATAGGCCGAATGATCCAGACGTAGATTTTTCATTCTTTACTGCTTGGATCATCCGATCTAAACTCAATACTGCCATAAGAGGGAAAGTTGTTTTGAACTTACGCAAGTTTTAAGCATCTTATAATAATATGTGTTTAGTAATACACTACCCAGTACGTACCTAAAGCTAGCTAAAACATTGCCACTGGATGATATCATTACCATGAAGTAACTGGTTAATTGATCCACATCAAGAAAATGAATAACATCTGCGATACAAAGGTAAACGATCGCGGATGATTGCCTTGTTCCTGCAATTACACGGCGCAACATGTTGCACTTCCCAATATTGTTTATTTCTGTGTCTTTAATTGTAGCCGCCAAGTAATTAATTACGCGCGCAATTTCTTTCTATTTCTGTAAGCTCAAGGAAATTTGGGTTTTATTCGGATAACGTAAATTGTCATTTTAACCAAAACAAGTGCAGGAGAGTCGTACATGACTTGAGACGGCAAAGAAAGATACCATTTCGTATTCTACCTCCCTTTGAAATAACTTCAAATATAGAAATAAAACTAACAATTCAAATTGTCGTATTGTTTTACAATGAATTAATATATAAATAAACAAATAAATAACAATAAAGTAAATGCATATCTCCAATGCTGGAGGGTCTTCTGAAGAATACTTTTAATACCACTTAAGGACAACTTTACGCTGTGTTTGACATTAATCAAAAACAGGCTATCAATTAACTCGGATGATCAAAGCTGTAAATGGGAATGAAATATCTACGTCTAGATCATTTGGACTAGCTAATAATGAGGGAAATGGGTAAATGGGTATGTTTTGTTAATGAATTATCTAATCTATCGAAGATAGTACGCATTGGTTGTAGTCTTTGTGGATTACATGGATAAACTGTTTCATTATGACTTTAGTATGGCTTTGCATCAACTGATTAAAAAAATACCTTGAAAACTGATTTGTTAAGGATTATTTTCCCGCAACAATTAATGATTCTACGAATAAGAACGACTGACTGAGGAATATACTTAATCATATCATGAATGTTTGATCGATATATTAGGCCTACTTGTTGCTTTCATCAGAGACAGAGATGTTATCTATGTCTCTGCTTTCATATAATGGTCATATAGAATCATATATATTTTGAATGTTTTAATTTATATAAATTAAGGCGTTTGGTTTCACAAAAAAAAACGTGTATTCTAATCATATATAGTTTAAATGAACTCACATTTCAAGACTATTGTGAAAAATATCTAGAAGTAACCTCACAGCACAGTCATGGCTTTCCATACAAAAGCATTGAATTGCTCTCGAGATCTACCGCATATAAATGTAGACTGTTTATACTTAGATGAATTTGTGTTTCCTAAATTAATCACACTTTCTATGAATAGCTACATTTAATTATATATCAAACCAGAGACATATATGTTATCTAAGTATCTGATCAAACAACGAAACAAAAACCACCTTGTATCAGCGACATTTTATTTTTACTTTCAAGTTATATCATCTGTGAATATGTAACTTTAAGAAATGTAAAGTAGTGGTATTGAAGTGTATTTTCCCTAATACTTATCATGTTTGATAGTTTTCCAAAGTGCATTGGAAACATTTGTTTAAATTGGGAACAGAACGTTTATATTTGAGCTTGTATAAAAGAGTGAAATCACATTTTGGCGTAACTCGGATGATCCAAGCTGAAACTACGTGACAGCTTGGAGGCGCCCTGCGATAAAAAAGCGTCAGTATTCCCCCTCTGTGTGTGAGGGGTCCAATCGGCTACGAGAAAAAATATGGGCACCAATCAGAAAGAAGATAGGATTGGCCAATAAGATTGCTTATTGCTTCCATTTCCGATAATTTACAGAAAAAAACAAAAACACTAACATTTGTAGACATATGATTGACGGGAAAAAATGAATTCGTTTTAAACCAAAGCAGAGTCATTTGATGAAATCCATTGTCGAAGGAAAAGACACTTAAGTTTCAATTTTGATAAAATATCTCTTACATAAAATAGGGTCATCTGTACCCTATATATATATTAAAACTTAAAGGTCATATGTACAGGTTGGGTTTATTTCATAAAATTAAAATATGAAGTAAAAGAATCACATTGAAATTATTTGCAACATTTTGGCATAACGCATTACGTCATAAATCACCGTCATAGCGCACCGATTAATAAAAGTTCGTATGACTTACTTCCCTTTCCTGTGACGTCACTCGTGATCCACTGAATGTGCCATTTAAAGGGCGTGAAGAGCGATCGCTGGTTAGAATTGGTGTTTTTCTTCAAATAAACGATCCTAAAGTCATTGTTTGGATTGACAGCGCATTTTCTTTATTGAATATGATTCATTTTATAAGAATATCAATTTGAAAAAAGTTAAATTAATAACTTAACCCGAGAATTTGCATGAATTTGTCATTGCGTAAACCTGTTCATATGAAAGGAACGGCTTGAAATTTGGACGATTTTCCTTGAAATAAATGATTCTTAAGTCATTGTTTGGATTGCCAGTGAATTTTCTATACTGAATATTTTTCATATTATAAGAATATCCATTTGAAAAAAATAAATTAGTGACTTAACGCGTGAATTTACAAGGATATGTCAATGCGTTCATATGAAAGGAACGGCTTGAAATTGGGACGATTTTCCTCGAAATAGCAATCCTTAAGTCAATGTTTGAATTAACAGTGCTTTTTCTTTAATGACTATGTTTCATATTATAAGAATATTCTTCTGAAAGAAAAAGTAAGTGACGTAACGCGTAAATTTGAAAGGATTTGTAAATATTTTCATATGTAAGAATCGGCTTGAAATTTTGACGATATTTGTGAAAACAGCTATTTTTATTAATATTTGTTGAAAAAAAAAACCACGAGTACCTTTTCGTCAATGATCGTGTATTAGCATTAAGGTTTTAATTGAGTACTAAACAAAGACATAGATCTGAATAAACGAATTGTCTTAAAACCGTACATCGTATAACTATTAACTGTCAAATTCACCCTGCATTGTCTTATCAATACATGAAATGAAACGGGAGAAGATCATAAATTGCGAGCATACAAACCGTATTTTAACCCAACTTACTTGTGATACGAAGGTTATCCTTTAACTCACATTTTCACCACACATCCAAATTTCAAAACTAAACACTGGCACATTCAAGAGTATTTGTTAAAATCATCTGGCAACTTTCCAGTAACTCCACCCCCAGTAAGAGGTCTATGATTTCGAAATTGATTCTTTCTAGATCAACTGTTTTTCATATTCACTTTACATTTATTTTGAGCATTTAATTTTCGGACATGTTTAATAATTTACAGCTAAAACAAAAAAAATCGTCATAGTTTATTTTACTAACAACCTTAAATAAACATATTTGAATTTATTTTTTATGATTTTGGAATTCAAATATCAATTTGACAAAACTTGATTTTGATGTTAAAACGTTTTTTATACCGTTTTGGTGAATACTGATTATCATATACTTATTGAAGTATCAAACTATTCCAATAGAAAAGACAACATATGCACTTCTTTGAATATCATAACGACAAAGTATCAGACTTAAGTCACATTGAGAGATAAATATGTCCTGACACCTTATCAATCCAAACATCCTGTGAGAGTTTGGTCTTAATTGGTTATATATTAACAATGGATTTTTTAGATAAATTTAATTGCCGCGCATTGAAAGTGTGAGATTTGCCGCTTGTTATGTCATGTCTGGAATAGCAGAACGTGTCAGACCTGTTAATTAACAACAGAGATAGTTAAGAGATTAACGCCAGAGGCTATCTTTCGCCTAAACAATAAAGGACTTGAGACTTGAAACATACTGTGCAAATGTGGCAGATTGGTGTTAATTTGCATCACGACCCTTAATCCTTGTAATGTCCGATGTTTGTTGATTGACCCTTTGTATGTGAGGTAAACTGACGATAATCAATTAAATTGTAAACAAAGAGATTATGTTCAAATGTGTAAATTATATATTTAGTGATTTTATTACTAAATTATCAATATGAATTTGTAATAATCATGTTTGAACACCTGCATTTCAGTGTGACATACGTCATTTAAACCAATATTACCAATGGCAAAAAAATGAGGTGTGTGTTTTAAATAATTCCGAAAAGCAGACGCTTAAGTGAAGACCGAACCCATTATCATTTGCGTTGATGAGTTCAGAGACAGTTTGCGGATATCAAATATTCATTATTTTGAATTTTCATTCAAAGACAACGGCAGATAAAAGATACTTGCTTGTTTTAATCGGTTTGTTATCATAGCAATCAACATACATTTTTCATTTTGTCTCATTTATGTACATTTGGCAACGTTTTTACGATTATGTTAAAACATAAAACAAGTTTTGCAAATAAGAACAAGATGCATTTAAGCGTTTAAAACCCAAAGACATGGCAATACAATAATTTATGATGTTGGATGAAATTAACATATTCTTGCAACCCTTTGAATTCTTACGTAATATAATCGTAAAGCCGCCTAATTAAGTATTCCTAACTAAGTATGTAGCATAGTTAATCTGTTCCAAACAAAACTAGCTTGGCGAGTAAGAGAGTCATTCAAGGAAATTAACTTTCATAAAAGGTGTAATCAACGTGATTTATCCTTTTCTTGAATTTATCTACATTTACACAGTGCAAATTCTATATACATATCTAGCCAGACTACACGAGGCTCTAACACCCCAAAAGTACAGTCAGGAATTGTTTCAACCACGAACATCAGTTCACCACAACCATAATTTTGAAAAATATTTTCCTTTACCTGAGATCATGTGGGAAACAGCGTAACAAAAAGACTTCAGGCTTAAATTATCATTAGCATCTTGGTACATTGGGTAATAAAACAACGACTTTTTATAGATATTTGAGGTCATTCCGAAATACAATGTACATATTCGCGCGTCACACCAATGTCTTGACACATGATTGTATGCTTTATCGCTTGATTGGTGTTTGAAAGTGAGATTAGCTTTGTCTGGTTTGCATTGACAGTCTTGAAACCAATACATCAAGGTAAAGTGAATGGTGTGTTTCAAATAAGGAAAATATAACGGTTACCCAATAAGGGGTGAATTTGAAGCGTCTTCACCTGTATAAATTACTTTGAATTGAGTCCGATCATTTAAAGATCAATAAAATCAATTCTCTGGAAACGCCTAACAATGCGTAAACTTGCCGTCTTCGAAGTGAAAGTAACACAGCCTACTGTTCTTGTTTGGGGAATATATCTTTTGCTTATTTGTAAAGTAAACACGGTCCAGTTTACTTATCGAAACTTTTTGCAGCTTTTATGTTCGTCGGAAATCGGGAGAAACTCGCATCCCTGCGACCAAAAGCAGAATAACACCAGAAGACCTGTCAAAATACCATATTCAATATCCAATTTACGTTTTCCAAAACACAATTCAACACTTAGAATGTCCGAAATTTGTGCAAAAACACCGTCGTTACTGAGAACTAGATTCTTCTTACTCATAGTTCATATGACTTTGAAGCACAAATGACGTCACAACAAGGGAGATAAGTCATTCACAAAAATCGATAAAGGTGAATAAAAGTAGTCAAAAACAACATTTTTCGCTTCTGTATGAGAAAAAAATCATTACCTCCGTCATAACGAAACCATAACCTAATTCAAAAACCATAATTAAAGAAAATTTTGTTTATCGGGAAATATGACCTTTAACATTCATTCGGACTGTTTGTCAACTCTATATGACGATGCTAAAAATGAAACAACACCAACGCCTCCCTGATAAAACTGATTAACCCTTCCTCAATCAATAACGATACTTGACCACTTTGTTGCAGACGACTCTGGAAAACATTGTGGGAAAAGGAGAAATTGCTCATGATGAGCAATTTCTCATTTTCCAGCAATTTTTTCTGCCCAACTAGAAGATTGTTTTTCAATTTCATCACTTTATAAAATATCGTCTACGAACTCTTTCAATTTGGGACATTCGGAATTTGGTGTTTTGGAAAGGGTTTAAACAATGTCGTTGGTGTTGAAGGGATTTGCTTCGCCACACTAATTTCGAAATCAATCCTTTGCGGTTATTTGTGTTGGTAAAAAGATAGTCACATCTTTTTATATGTGAGCTAAATAACCGTGGATTTTGATGTACCATTAAAACAATAGCCCATTTACCAATCTAGTGATAATCAAAATCGGTCTGTCCGACTCATTCCATGCATGAAAGCATTGGGCAATACCCTTTCCCGTAGGCCTACCATTTTAGTTTTCAAAAATATTGAATCCAAAGGTAATCAGTTTTGTTAAGATTTAGTTACCCTTCTGTTCCCCAGTCAAGGTCGTTAGCATTCTAAAATTCAAACTGCAATAAAACACACAAACTATTCGATTAGGTAAAATACAAACTTTTACTATATCAAGAAAGTAATTGATATTGTATTGGCAAAAAGGATTTGGTTTTGACGATTACCATTTCGCTGCAAACATAAATGATATTCAGAAGAAACTTGCTCTTATATCTGTAAATTTGATTATATTAATATACTTGAAAAATAAAAATGTATGTCAAATGCGTATTCTTTGAGGTCAAAACTATGATGCTATTCACAAGATAAAGGGTAAGGCACGTGTTGTGTGATGTACGGCGGTGTCTGGATTAGTATCTGTGTGTGACGCGCGTCGCTCCCGTCTGGTGTAATAAAACTAGGCGTTTGATATTTAGACCAACAACCCGAAAGATGTACTATTCGATACTCCCCCTTTATAACATGCCCCGAAGTTGTTTATATAGCTTTTTTTTTGCTTTAGGAATCATTTGTTTAAAAGACATAGCTGTTATCTATGTCTCTGTTTTCCATTCGTGCTCACCCAACCTGCAAATAATATACTTTGAAATAGTTTCTAGATTTATAATTCAGATTAGTCCCATAATGCCGATTTCTATAATCAAGAAAATATCAAATTGAGAGCCTATTTTCCCATAGAATCGGCCATCAGAAATAATAGGCTAAAGGCTTCTTTTGTGGCAAAAGTTTCCATAAAAAATTCTCTGATGGTTTGAGTGTTGTCTAGATTTTCGCTTAGAGTCACAAATATCTTTACTCAATGAATGAATATCTACGTATTCAATTGAAATCAACTGTTGCAATACTTTGGCAATTGACAAAATTCATATGAGGGAAAGGGAATCTCGGTTTTAATGAAAATAGATCTATTCTACCAAACGAAAAGGAACCAATAATATATTCCCGCAAGAATTTACCTGTCATTTTAACTCCGCCCCTTTCTACAGATTTCCCAACATGCACTACCTCGAAAAATCGATATCCGCTTGACGCGCTTTTACATCGAATGCATCCAGACGGAGAGTGAAATATCTACGTCTGGATCATTCGGACTAATTTTGGCGGGAATATGGGCGTGGAAAGATTCAATGTAACCGCCCACTTGGTATTCACGTGATGCATATGCGGATAACTTTTAACGATATCGCCATATGTCAACAAAAGAGGTCAAAACACCTCGAAGAATTCATTTGTTTATGTCAGGCGTGTAGGCTTGATCATGGAACTCTTACCTAAACGTGAGACTAAAGAACTTCGTAAAAAGTACATAGGGTAAGCCATATTATTGATTGTTTAACCGTTCACTCGGATTTTACTTCGTAATTAAGCTACCATAACAGATGCTGATCGTTTCGGTTCGAGTTAGCTGCTGAAGCTGGTTGAATAACGAACGCACTTGATTCATAAACATAGGCTCTCTGTTGATGCCAGACTTTGGACTTTCACAAATGTGGTTGATTGCACTTTTACCATCAAAGCTTGGACTGTCACACACTCATCCAACGAACCAATATAAAAAAACCGAATGATTACACAATTCTCGCTTCCGAATATCCGGGCACTTTCACGATTTACCCGCAGGTAACAACGGGGGTACACCAGCGAAATTTACTATAGAGTTAAGAGTGGAGCGAGAGTAATTTTTATGAAATATACGTTAAAAGCCATGCCAAAGACATGTTGTGCAGTTGGTTGTTCAAACCATAGTATGATGAAGAGAAAATTATCCTTTTGTCTCTTTCCAAAAGAGTCTGTTAGACAGGAAATGTGGATAAAAGATCAACGTTGACGGATCGAAATGGCGACCTACTAGTAAAAATGCTTTACTGTGCGGTGAACACTTTCTAATAGGTAAGCTGGTAGATCTTTAATCGTCAATTATTAAATAAAAAAAAGTCAGAGCATTATGGTAAAATATTAACATAGTGACACTTGATGCGTCCCTCTAAAAAAGACACGTTCGTACATGGTAATTGTCGTATCCGTCGTACTAAAAATAACCGTTGGACCTAATATTCGCTTTTCATATTGGATGTCTTAAATGATTTGATATTACAGGAAAGAGAGTAAAGAGCAAATTAAAATATTTTTCAAATTTGAGATTTTTTTATTAAATAGTATTGGCACGACTTGAATTAAAATAAATGACCACCCAGCTATGTTTATTTGGAATTTGAATAAAGGCGAGACTGATTAAAAGGGGTACCCATTACAAGATCTAGATTTGTTTTTGTCCATTTCGAACAATAGTTTAACTTTTCCTTTTCATAACATATAATCTTAATGAGCAATTTCTCTTTTTCTCACAATGATTTCTGCCCTATCAATAGATTTATTTTTTTTTAATTTCATCACATTTTGAAATGTTGTCTGCAAGGGTTATTGGTTATTAATAAATGATATTTAATATTTTTCACACCAGTACAGCTTGCAATGCTTATGCAAATTCTCCATTTTCAATTATATTTTAATGCAAATTATCATGCAATTAGTCTCAGAGAATTTGACTATTCAGATTAGGATCCAATTTACAATAATTTGATTAAATAAGATGATGAAAAATCAGCATAATTGTTTAAATTGCAATTTTCATATTGTGTTCATTATGTTGTTAGGAGGCTATGTGTTCACAAGTTCAACGAGTCATCTTCACACATTTCTGGAACAATTGCTAATTGTCATTTAATCCACATGCTGACAACCCACATGTGAAGTTGTTACACTTAGAGGATTAGGGGGCCATAAAATACAATTAAGCACAAAGAATACAGTCCAAGTGTGAAGTTGTTATAATTAGGGGATTAAGGGGACCATAAAAACCAATTAAGAACAAAGTGTCACACAGCTGGACATTACAGGAAAGGATATCATAATACACATAACTTATCCTGCCATACAATTACAGTGTGCTACAGACACAACACCCTCGGATGTCAGGGCCATCCATGGCCTGTGTGGATCATCATTCACCCTTTGTGATGGTTTCACATTCACAGTCAGAACACTGTACCCACTTCAAAGATGAAAACAGTTTCTACCAATCCTGATGTAAATTAGATATGGGCTTCTAGGCTTTTCTTGTTTTTCGTGCTCTCTCTGGTGTAAACCCCTCAATAAGAGTGGTTAAATGTCATATTTTTGGTGCGAAAATATCATTAGGCAAGCTATTGCAGATGTCTTTAATTGAGACATTTAATTTATGGAACTAACAGGACTTTTCTACCTATATTTGAAAATAACATATGCAGAAGACATTGAGGGTTAAGGAATCATTTAATTAACTAGAAAAAGCACCCTCATATTTGCGAAAGAAGGGTAGAACACACAAAAAAAAAAATATTTAAAAAAACTATTTTATTTATGATAAAGTTCCCTTAATGGCATGGTTTTAATCGTAAAATGGTAAATAAAATTCAATGAAATGTTTAATTTTATTTCAAAAGTACACTTAACAAATAAAGTTTGAATTTATTTTGGCTTTTTCCATATCTTTGTTATTACGTTTTTTAATCGCACATGTAGGCGTTTCATAATTAAACCAGGTTGATCGATAAGGCAAAAATGGATAAATTTTATCTTAAAAGTCATATTCAAAACATAAACTTTTTAAGATTATGAATATAAACAATTTCCATATTTTCTCCTGCCAAATTAGAAGTTTCAACGAAAAAACAACACATGTTAGGTCTCTCCGAAATCATAGACAAAGAAGCACTGCCACTTGCACTGCGAACCGAATGACGCATCTTTTTGGGGTTAAAAACACTATTATATATGCGAAAATGACAATTCAAAGAGTGGAATGCGTAAAATAATGATTATAGTTCAAACCTGGAGTGTCAATCAAATAAGAATACATGTCTCCGTACTCCATTTCTGGCCAAATTGTAGGATCGTCTTTCCAGCTTCCTTGTGGCAGTCTATAAGGCCACTCTTTTAATCCGATTAAAGACAATTTCCTATCATTACGAGTCTTGGCAACACCCAGTAGTAAATCATAATATTGAAAAGACATTATCAAAACACAGAAAAAATAAAACATCTGTCTCCTTTGATTGATTTTTTCGAAATGAAAAGGGGACCCGCTTTGGCGATATAGCGTTGCTATGCAATAGCATCCCCCGGGTCATCCACTTCCGGTTAATGATGACGTCATGTCGAAAGCGAGAATACTCGTGTAGGGTGAGCGGGTGACGGTCGGTTCGGTAAATGACTAGTTCGGTAAAAAAGAAAACTAGAGTAAAAGGTCTGGCTGGTTCGGTAAAAAGCTATTCTAGACTAAAAGTAATTGTACGTAGTGTATGAAATGTATTTCTTTTAGCACTTGTTTTATGAAATTCCTCCTTTAAACAACTAGTTTGATTGTTTTAATACTTAGGTTAAAAAATTCCTGCTTTAATTGATTAATTTGAGTGTTTGCATTATCAAACCAGAGACATAGATAACATGTTATCTATGTCTCTGATCAAACGAACTGCACAGATTTTTCTTTAATCAAATTAGAGACATAGATAACACCAGAGACATAGATAACATAGAAATGTTTGAAAAACCCTCCTTTAGAACAGTTTGAATCTAAAACTACTCAATTATCATGTTTATCGCACAAAACCACGAAATTGCGAACAATTCAATCGAGTTTGTCGCAGTTTGCCATGTTTATTTCTCTGATAATCGCTTGCTGATAGGTCTTGTTGGATGGAGAAACTTTCTAACAATAACAATATAGTAAATTCGGTAAGAAAATAATTTAATTTTGACTTAAAACACGCTTAAATGTGTATTGCCCATTTCGCGTTTAGTTGAAAATAACGTCGATAGACAGATCTCGAAAGGTCTCGCTAAGTAACGCGTCATGCGAGATATCGCAGAAACCGGCTATAGGTAAAGAAGGAGTTGCCAATCTCTGTTATCTATGTCTCTGATAACACCCATGTGTGAAAAAATGAAATAACTAAAATAATTGTTGTAAGTATGTAAATTACAGTGTGTATAATAATAGAAATAGAATATTTTGCAATTATGTAGATAATAGAAAGTGTTAATTAACACCCACTGTTGTTCTCTCTAGTATAGGTTTTTACCAAACCAGCCTGACCCTTTACTATAGTTTACTTTTTTACCGAACCAGTCATTTACCGAACCGACCTGCAATCGGGTGAGCTGTAGGTCATCTAAAAATAAACGTTTAATAACACTTTTTCCAAAAACCTTGGGTTCTTGTTCTACTTCCAGATGCCATTTGAAACTATTTTGCATGAAATGAAGGAACACACTGTATGTAATATATTGTATTGGAAGCAATTGCCCCTATTTGAATTAAATTACTGGTCTGAATTGAGAGCTACAAATGAAAACACCATTCACATTTGAGCTACATACGTTCCTTAAAGAACCCAGCTCAGTAATTGGAAGAAGAAGAAGAAAACATTTGTCGATTTGTATAACAAATAACTAGTATACCATCAGTGTTAAATTGGAAAAAGCAAAATTCCTGAAACACCCTCTTTTTTTTTTTATCAAAATTTGAAAAGTGGGGGTTTCAGGAAGACACCGAAAATAGAATGATCAGATAACCATCCTACAAGTAATTACCTCCTTCCCTTTATCTAGCACATGTTGAAGATTTTAAGTGCACCATTCATTCTGTCCCGTCAACCATGTCTGATTATGACACTTTCTGACTAATTTTAATTGAAATAGTCAATTTCAATTTTTTGCATGAACATTTTTATCTTTTCATTAAACCAATCCTGAATGAAACAAAGGGAGACATATTTTATGCCCTTTTCTATTTGTGTGTCAAGGTGATTTGATATGGTGCTATGTGTGAAGTGAAGGTTACAGCAGTCTTGTGCATAACATATGCAACTTGGTCTTGGTAAAGGGGAAAATGTGTCTTATATGCCCAGACATTACATTAAATCTGATGAAAGAAAAGTTATATTTTGTTGATCATAAGAATCATCTTTTGTAGAAATTCTTATGAATATCAACTAAAACAAAACAGGTTAAGAAAAGTCATTAAGAAGTAAACAAGGAAAAACAAACCTGGACCTCTAAAGTTCAACTTCATTGTAGTGTTAATATAACTTTATATCAGAATTGACTCAACAAGAAAATTCTCATCAGTATGTATATTAAAGGTTTTAGATAAAAGAAACCAAAGAATAAGGAAATCAAAAACAACTCTTATATGGACCTCTGTAAAACCATGCGAAAGATTCAAGATCTTATCAATAATTGTTCATGAACACTTTAAGTCTGCTCATGAACTCAGATCTTTTTCATGAAATTCAAGAACATGTTCATGAATGTCAAGAACAGTTTTGTGTATAAAATCAGTGACCTGTTTCTGATGTTAATGTACATGATCTTGAAATCCATGAAGAATTTTAGAACAGCTTTGTGTTCATGAATGGCCATTTAATCTTCATAATGTTCATGAATAAGTCCTTGAATATTTCGAAGGGGGAGGCTTCTCATGATGAACAAATCCATCTATAAGAAGGATAAATACACTGTATTGGGAAGTGCATTATCTACTGATCAGTTTCTTATTTCGGTTGAAAACTTCTTTGAACTAATTATCAATGGTTCAATGCAAAACTATAGTAAGTGTTTCATGTTTATGAAGCACTTATTATAGTCTTGCATTGAACCCATGTTATGAGGATAAACAGAATATCTTGCAGAATTTATTTTGTTCACCAGTAACACATGTTAACCCTTTCCCAAACACCAAATTTTCGACTGTTCCAAATTTAAAGTTTGGATTATTCTACAGGACGCAAATGATAGATCATTAATGGTATTGATAGAAACAATCACCTGTGTAAACTCTGTAGCATGAAAGTAGTCGAGTCTGAATTTCATATCATATTATGTTGCCCAAGATATAGATTTTTACGAGAAAAATACATGATTAATTTACCACACATAACTGTTTATAAGTTTTATAGTCTCATGTCCTCCTCGAGTCATTGTAAATTACTAAAATTGTCAAAATATATTAAGGAAGCTATGGATGTTAGAAAACATATATTGGAAACGATGTTGAATTGATTTTGACTGCATTCAATTGTACTTGCCAGTTATAACTACCCATGGTTTTATGACTGTTCTGTTGTTATGTTCCTTTTTTGTGTTGTTTTATATCTTTTCTGTAATTTCATGTCTTTGCCATGTTTGAATTGTAAATGGCTAAAGGCAAACTTTTTTTGCCGTTGCTAATAAAATGTATGTATGTATGGATGTTAACAATACAAACTGTTTCAACAATTTACTAACTATATCTGGTGGATAAATGTCCATACATCTTTTCAAAAATTTGTGAACAGGGTTGAAAGAGAATCGATCATCTAAATTTAAGTTCCAAGAAAGATCTGTACTGTCATTTTATGAGTAGAGCACGTTTTATTTAAAAAAGATATAATTCTTTGATAAATGTCGCTCTAAACATTAAAGTGCAGGAACCGAATTCATGTTTATGCAAACAGGTTAGATCCAGGCCAGTTGCCGAGTAAATTGGTGATCTGTGATCTTACCTGTTTGCTTAACTGAGTATCTTTTCTCATAAAAATTAAGCAGATATTTAAGGTTTACGAAAGCAGGTAACACAAAAATCTATTTGAAAATTACCCAGTATTCTAAGGGTTAAAAAGTAAAATAATGAAGGGATGTTACTTCCATCTCTTTACAGCACTTTGAATCAAGGATCTTGTATATGCACCTTATCCAAAATTACATAAGTGTCAACCATAAGAATCTTTCAGAATGATTAAATGATTATGCAAAGACTTTCAAGTATGGATAATTGCTTTTCTTTTATGAAGACTGGCCTAAAAATCTTTGGATTTTATGATTTTTTGTAGAAAACATTTGCACGTTTGGAGAAAAGTGTATTCGGAAAAAATGCTTTATGGTTATCCTGTAATTGAGACTTTAGAATGTTGACATTTGCAAAATCTTTCAATTTAGAACAATTAGAACATTTAAAAGCGTTGTTTTCTTTTAAAATAAGGGTTTCACATGATATAATGAATGAATGGCAGACATCATTATCTTGACCTTTGGATTAATACATAATTTTATCTAGGTATTAGCCCATTACCTTATGTGGGAATATATGACTTGTTCAAGAACCATCAAAACATCATTTTGACTTTATGCCTTACTCCAAAATATCTGTATTGCATCTGGTGCAGAATACTTAAGTAACCTTTGTGACAAAAGGAAACAACTGCTGCTAAGATAATTTTTTCCTGTTGTTACATTAGTTTCTGCCAAATACCTCAAAGAAAGTATATTTTTACTTGCCAAATTTTTTTGTCTGCTGTTGCTTCCAATTTGGCCCAGTCACAAAATCCCTAATGGGAGAATAGGTTTCTAAAATTGTTATCGCTGGTAGGATGAATTTCTCACAAATTTTCTCAGGAAGGAAATTAAAAAAAGGGAGAAGCATGTATAAAGAGACAATCCCGTTTTAGGGGATTGGTTCACCCTTTACCAAACACCAAATTTTCGACTTTCCCAAAATGAAGGAGTTTGCAGATGCCATTTCAAAATGTGATGAAATTTAAAAATAGTCTTCTATAAGAACAAAAAACATTGTGGGAAAAGGAGAAATTGCAATTTCTTCTTTTCTTACAATCTTTTCCAGAGTCGTCTGCCACAAACTGGTCAAATCTCGTTATTGTTTGGTAATGGGTTAACACTTCATCAGTTGCATTCCAGATGCAATGTGTGGAGATAATGTTTATATTTAACTCACATTCCATAAACATCTTATATTTAATGCATCAGACAACTTGAAAATTATAGAAAGAATAAAAAAGCAAGACAGTTAGACATGGACAGTTTCTGCTGTTTTTAATTTTGTCTTGGGGAAAGTAAAAAACATTCAAAAATTGAGTTATTTCACTGTCAACTGTTTAAAGAGTTGTTATGAAAGTTTTTATGTACTCATGTGAAAGTAATCATGATAACTGATCTTCAAATGTTATTCTCATTTCTCCATAGGGTCACATGGTCTCCCTTGAAATGACTGACAATAGAAGATGAAAGAAGTGATGGTGACAAAAACAGAAATTGCTCTTACATTGTACTTTAAAATATTTATTTTTTGTGAGAATTATTTCTATTTAATTAGAAAAAAGGATAATGATGTATGTCATACTTTTTCTTTTGTCAAGGTGGTTTCTTACATATTTCCTGCAGATGAACGGGTTATCCTTTTAGAGCAAGAGACTGAGTATGTTTATGTTTAACATGCAGAAAATTGTTTGCATTTGTACATGAAAGCTGAATCAGTGAAGCAATGAAGCTGAATCAGTGAAGCAATGATTAACAGTTTAGTGCAATAAGCCAACATTGATCTATGCCTATTTCACAAATATAAAAACTGCTGAATTCAAGTTGTTGTGAAATATCAAATTCAAATATCTAGTGGAAAAAAAGTCCTATTTTTTGTATTTTCCCAAATCTACTTGAAACATATTCATTTGAGTACTCCTGAAAAAGAGTCATTAACTTCATGAACATTCATAAATGTTAATTATATGGCCTTTCATGAATACAAATCTGTTCTCGACTTGTTCATAAATTTCAAGTACTTGTTTACGAACATCAAGAACAGGTTCATGAATGTTAAGGCTTTTGGATAACCTTGGAAATACGGACTATTGATTTGGCCACCCTCTATAACTCTTAGCTTCTTGAAAGCAATGATCCCTAATTGGGGTGCCACATTGTTATGAGTTGATTGATTAATTAATTGATTAATTGGTTGATTGATTATCTATTTCAGGGAGAACTGTAAACTGTTCTACTCCAATGACCCCCTGAAGATTACCCGTGCCAGTGGACAGTATATGTATGATGAACAGGGAAATCAGTACCTAGACTGTATCAACAATGTCTGCCATGGTAAGACGAAGTCAAGTTAAATTCTCCCCATATATTTTGTTTTTTTTTATTTTAACACACTGGTAGGAGATTCCTCAAGAAATGATTGTGACAAAATAAAAAATATATTCAAATTGTGCAATTTTTCCGTTGTGAGAGCATGGGAACCGGTACGTAGACTGTATTAACATTGTATGCCCTGGTAAGATAAAGCGAGATCTACCCATTCAATTATATCTTTTGCTTTTAATGGACTTTTTCACATACTTCTGAAAACATTGTAACGAAAAAAAAGGACATTGTCCAAAATTTTACCCTTTGGAGGTTGTGGGAACAGGTACTTAGACTGTATCAACAACGTCTGGCTCTGCCACAGTAAAGTGGAGCAATATATACCTATTTAATTATAGCTTTCACGTTAATGGACTTGCTTCAGACTGTTTAGAAAAGATTGTAATGAAAGAAGACATTACTCAATATAACATGGTAACAAAATAAGACATTGCTCAATATGTGCCACTTTTCCTTTTGTGGGAGCACAGGAACCAGTTCCTTTACTGTATCTATGTGTACAATATCTTCCATGGTAAGATAGAGAGATATTTACCCATTCAATCATATCTTTTGCTTATATTTAGGACTTAAGGCAGACCTTTCAGGAAACATTGTAACAAAAGAAAAACATTGCTTAAAAAGGGCATTTTCTCCTTATGTTAGAGTATGGGAACCATGCAGTACATAGACTGTATCAACAATATCTGCTGCGGTATGATAGAGGGATATCCATCCATTCTCTTATAACTATTGCTTTTTACACATCTGCAGGTGATTCCTCAAGAAACAATTTTGACAAAAGCAGAAATTGCTCAAAATGAGAAATTTCTCCTTTTGTTACTATGTTTTTACAATTTAGTTATCAAGAAATGTCTTTTTTTTACTATCCAAATGCCTTCAGAAGGCTTCTGCTGTTGTATTGCTTTCTTGTTTAATTAAGTTTACATGGTTTAATGGATTACCAAAATTTGTCTTCTTGATCCGACAAAATTCAGTTTGCAGCAGTTGACATACATATTATAAACTTTTAAAGTCATGTTCACCTTGTGATTGAGACTTAATATGAAATTTTGGTTACAAACAGTTGCATTTGCAGAAGGTTAGAAAAACATAGCTGAAAATTATGAAAAACAGGAAATATGCTCAATATATAGCTCCTATAACAGTAATTGTAATGTACATTGATCAATGACATTTATGCTCAAAGTTTTATTTTCACTTAAATGATTTTTTTTTTAAAAATCATGTACAGCTTATAGACATGTTTTCATAGAAACTAAGGCTATAATTTGGTAGCTCTACTTTTAAAAGGGCTGTCACAAAAAAAAAGGAAAACGTGACGGGGAATTTGTAAACAGCAAGAAAATTAAAATAGCCTCAAGGATGTATGTTTTACTCTTGTCTAACCCAAATACAATACTTCACGCTGAACGTTGAACACATTGAATTAGGGGTTTTTTTTTGGGGGGGGGGGGGGTGTAGCTTCTAAATTATAATGAATTGAGAATATTTGGTTTAACAATCTTATTTTCCTGTTCACTTCCGCTCTAATTGCCCTTATTTTTCATTCCTGGGCATCAAAGTTTGTTTTCATGGTGTAACATTTTAATTAACATATATCTGTAATATTATTCATCAAGTTGTTTTGGAAACATTTAATTTAATTGAAATCTTTTGGAGAAGTGGGTTAAAGTTTACATTGTATACCCATTTGCCTGCAGATAAAAAGAATATATGATAAAAGCAACATTTTTACTTGTAACATTGTCTAGAAAATATTGCTTTATTAGGCACAAATTCTACTTTTTTCACTGTGGTTTGTTAGGACTTTTGCATCAGATGTTCAAAAGTAAACCATTATGGAGTAAGGGGCTGAATTTTATTCATTTAAATTTTGCAAAGTAACCAAATGGCACTACACTACTGTGAAATCAGTATTTTGCTTTGAACAAAATAATTGTATTTACCAGAAGAATGCTAGGTAATTTTCTAAAAATATGTTTTGTGTTTTCTGCTTTCCAAAATCTTAAATATCTGCTTAATTTTGATGAGGAATGATAATCAGAGTAGCAAACAGACTAGATCACAGGCCAGCTGCCAGTTTACTTGGCGGCTGGCCTGGATCTAGCTTGTTTGCATAAGCATGAAGTCGGTTCAAGCACTTTAAAGGTTAAAAAATACTACATTGCAAGGTAAGGAGGTTTCTTTTTATTGGCACGACTATGTTAAACCTAGATGAACCTAACTCAATGGACGAAAATAAACTTTGAATACGAATGTCTGACTGAATTCAATTTAACGATTTCAACAAAAGCTTGCTTGTCACTATTTTTTTCTCCTTTTCACAGTCATTTGATAATTCTTTTACTGCAGATGTGTCAAAGTTAGTCATCATGTAGTAGGAAAATAAACCTTTTATTTCCATATGTGTTGTGTTTGTTTTGATGCTTTTGCTGCAGATTTTTTCGAATATGAATGTGACTTCGGTAAGGGAAAAAAAGCTTGAAATGATATATTTCACCAAGCTCAATGGATTTTTAACCATAATCACACAGTCAATTTCATTTTCCAAACTTTGTCATAGTTGTCTGCTGTAATTTTGATTTTTGGCTACTCATAAATCCACATAAAAACAACTTATATTTTTTATTTCACAGTGGGCCATTGTCACAAAGATGTTGTTGAGGCGGGGTATAAACAGATGCAAATTCTCAACACAAACAATCGCTTTCTGCATGATAACATCGTCACTTATGCTGAGAGACTTAGCGCGACTCTACCGGAGCAACTTTGTGTGGTGTACATGTGCAACTCAGGGTAAACATTAAAACCATCATTTAATGTATTAACCCTTAAATACCAAACACCAAATATTCGACTGTTGCAAATTGAAAGATTTTGCAGACGACATTTCAAAATGTGATTTATTCAAATTTAAATTTGAAATTTAAAAACAATCTTCTGATAGGGCAGACAACATTGTGGGGAAGGGGCCTCCTAGCCTAGTTGTTAGGGTACAGAACTTGATAGCACATGACCCCTCTCTGCGTGGGTTCAAATCTTAAGAGGGATATTGATTTTCATGAGAGGCAGTCTCCCGACTGACTTAGGAATGCCGATGGTTCTACCTGTTGAGTATTGGGTCTTCCTCCATTATTAAGAGTCTGGCATTGATACATAACTGATATAACGTTGATGTGATGTAAATCCATAAAAAAAATCATTGAGGGGAGGGGAGAAATTGCTGTTAACAAGCAATTTCTCCTTTTCCCACAATGTTTTCCAGAGTCGTCTGCAATAAACTGATCAAATGTGGTTATTGTTTGGTAATGGGTTAAAGGAAGTGTTAAGCCGGGGTTTTTTCAAATTTTTGAAGTAAAAAAAGACCTGTTCTTTACAATGGCCCCCTGATCATGTTTAAGGTAAAAGGAAACTCCTTGTGCACCTTGGCCCCTTGATCTAAAGGAACGTCATTAAAGCCTTATCCAACAACCTCATAATGGGGATTTTTCGTCTGGCCCAATGTGAAAGCAGTGTCAGATGACCAATATTAGATAGAAAATATACATTTTGTTTGTAATATTAGGCAGCACTAAATCACCTTAGCTGTAGAGGCTCCTTTAAACTGTCCCCATTTATTCATTCATTCATGATATTGGGTGGGAACTGTTGTGAAAAAAGTATGAGTTGCTCAATAGGAGGATGCCATCCTATTGCCGAAGTGTTTTATATGTTTTCACAGCAGATATGGGCTACAAAATAATGGCTGAACCTATTGGTGGCTTAATCCTTATAGTGCGGGAACCGACTTCATGCTTATGAAAACAGGTTAAATTAAGGCCAGTAAATTGGGGGCTCGTCTGTAATCTAACCTGTAAGCTGCTTTACTTAGCTTTCATCATCAAAATTAAGCAGATATTTAGGGTTTTGGAAAGCAGACAACACAATATCTTTTTGAAAATTACCCAGCATTCTACGGGTTTAAAGATGTTATTAATGTATGAAAAATATATGAGTCAAAGATTTTATAAACAAATTCAGTTTAAAAACAAATTCTAAAGGATCTGTCCATGATCTGGGAAAATTCAAATCCTTAGATTAGAAAGGTCAAGTTCAAACCTCTAGTTCACTCAACTGCTGAACTACAAGACCACATTACAAATTAAATCATTGGGATGAGTATATTTTCCTTTTGCCATAATGTTCATAATGCAGTTTGCATTCATAACAAAAAAAGTAGTTAGGGAGTAGGAAAAGGATTTTAATGATAATTGGTCATGTAATACATTTATATGAAAGTTGATTTAATATTGTAAAAGTTGATTTTCAAAGTAGGTTGACAATTTTCCAAATATGTTTAGTACCGGTAGTATACAGCAAAGGTCACTGAAACTAATGAATAACGTCTTCAAGAAGTAAAATCATCAAATTCTGCCAGAGATACTGACATATGGCCAACTAATTATTTTGAATTTAGAGTTAGATCATGATAAGCAGTTTTTCATTTCATCACAACATTTAAAATCAAAATGTCATTTGCTGTCATGTTTGTGTATGTCTTCTTTCTTAGGTAAAGGGTTAAATCAAAATTAATGTTGACTTGGGGTCTGTGACCTTTGAGAGAGATGGGATTAGGAAATGTTGTTGTCCTTTGAAGACATGTGACAGATAAATCTGTCAGTTAAATCGGTCAGACACTTGTTTATATGAGTTTCTTATTTATAACATCATTTAACACATGACCCCCCAACGGCACATTTTTGTGTCTTACAGCAGACGACATTAAAAAAACATTGGTGCAAAAGAAGAAATTGCTTGTCACAAGCAATTTCTTCTTTTGCCACAATGCTTTTTCAATCTTTTCACATATCACAATAGCAGACATGAAAGGTTTTTGCACATGTTTACAAAGCTTTTTCAACTTTGTCTGCTTCAAGTAAAAAAATTGTCGTCTGTAGGTGGTAAAAAGTTAAGTATTGTGCCTTACCTTTTCCCTCATATTAATAGATTTATTCAAGTTAAGCAGAAGAAAGAAAACCCTCTATGATGAAAGAAAACAAAAAAAAGAATACATGTATATCAAGCTACTTCTCAGAAGTTTTCCTTTTATCCAAATGGTTTTCAAAATCTACAAGATATAAAATGTTATTTTCAATAATCAATAATTGTCTTCTTATGTTGCTTTGAATTTAGTCCTGTACCAAAACATTTAACCCATTACCAAACAGTACGGCATTTTACCACTTTGTTGCAGACGACTCTGGAAAACATTGTGGGAAAGGAAGAAATTACTCGTAAAGAGCAATTTTTCCTTTTTGCACAATGTGTTCTGCCCTATCAGAAGATTAAATTTTCCAAATTCAGCACATTTGAAAATATTGTCTGCAAACTCTTTCAATTTTGGACAGTCAAAAATTTAGCGTTTGGTAAAGGGTTAAGAGGGGCCTTCATGTTCTAGTGGTAAGAGTTCAGAACTTGAAATAAAATGGCCCCTCTCTGCATGGGTTAAAGTCCTGTGACGGGCATTTCGATTTTCATGAAAGGCAGTCCCCAAACTGACTCGGCTTGATCTGACCCTTTATTGGCAATAAGGATAAACAAGTAAGCAAAAAGTTTAAGAGTTAACCCTTTTAGTGCTGGAACCGACTTCATGCTTATGCAAACAGATTAAATCCAGGCCAGTCGGCAAGTAAGTTTGTGACTGGCCTGTCATCTAACCTGTTTGCTACTCTTAGTATCTTTCTTAAATTAAGCAGATATTGAAGGTTTTGGAAAACAGACGACACAAAAATCTATTTTTAGAAAATTACCCAGGATTCTAAGGGTTCAGATAGAAATTAGTAAACACATCATGTCTTATTAACTCACTCTGGCATACCCAAGGCAGAAGACTTTTGAAGAAACTACAGTGACAAAAGAATAAGTTGGTCTCATCAAGCAAATTCTTTTTCAACAATAGTTTCTACTGAAGATTGCAAAGACAACATAATTCTTCATGCTTGGTATTTGAATGCCTAGGTACTAGACACTTCAAGAAGGAAACTCTCCTTTACTTCATTTTTTCCCATTAACCCTTTACTAGACACCAAATTTAACAAGCAATTTCTCCTTTTCCCACAATGTTTCCTCCCCTTTCAGAAGATTTATTTTTCAATTTCATCACATTTTTAAAAATCGTCTGCAAACTCTTTCAATTTGGGACAGTGAAAAATTGGGCGTTTGGTAAAGGGTTGAATAATCTGCTTAATTTTGTTGAGGAAAGATACTGGGAGTAGCAAACAGGTTATATCACAGGCCAGCGGCCAATATGCTTGGCGGCTGTCCTGGATCTAAGCTGTAAGAATGAAGTTGGTTCAAGCACTATAAGGGTTAAAAATATATTTTTTTACTGCAGGTCAGAAGCCAATGATTTGGCATTGAGACTTGCAAGGCATTACACAAAAGCTACAGAAAATATCACAATGGATCAGTAAGTATTCTCATTTAGTCCCATAAATTACTTCCATATTTTACATTTTTGGCAAGGATTTATATAGTTTTAATGAAAAAATAGATCTCATTATTCTAACTTAGAAATTATTCACAGTGGTAATTATGGAAAAAATTGGTTCCCTGTTTTTGGCCCCTATGTGTAGTAGAATGGGCCATAGCGGGTGCTAATGATATGCATGTTTTTTATTTTTAGAACTACTATTTCAACCCAAAGGTTTGGAATTTGAAAATTAATGAATGTAGCTTGTTTTCCAATGCGTGCTGAGTTGATTGGTCTATGTATTGTGATTAGCTTGTTATTTGCACAGATTACTCTACTATCGTCACCTACTTTTCTTTTCAATTCTGTCTTTTTTTTATTTTTAAGAAACAATACATTAACAGTTTTGTTAAATTTATTTTAAGTTCTTGGGAATGACTAGATATTAACTCACAGTAAAACTCTTGGTATGAGGGAATGAGATTAAAGGAGTGTTTGGTCATTTTTATGCAGAATAAAGATGAAAATTATACAAAAAAAAATTCAAAAAATTTGTCAGTGCCTATCATGTGACATTATATATTTTTATCAGCATTCACTGTCATATTCTAATGTTTTCAATTAATGACCAGCACAAAGTTTTTTAATGAGGGAATAAATTGAGATAAGATTTCTGAAGATATTGATACATATTATATTTCGACAGTGCCTACCACGGTCATGTGACATCATGCATTGATATCAGCCCGTACAAACTGAAAGTCCAGGTTGATGGAGTACATCCATGTCCATCCAACACATATGTGGTGAGTATAAAACTGATAACCCTTCCAAACTGTGTGGTAGACCTTTAAATCGATCGATTCTATACCATTTCCATTGCCTACCATGGTCATGCGACATTATGCATTGATATCAGCCTGTACAAACTGAAAGCCCAGGTTGATGGAGTACATCCATGCCCATCCAAACTATGTGGTAGATATTTAAACTCATCAATTCTATACCTTATCCATGTTGATTGATTGATTGGTGAGTTCAAGACCCATAAACAAAGGCTTGACTTACCATGTTGATTGATTGAAAGGAAAATTAAAGGTACAAATAAATTACTGGAAAAATATATGGAGTTCTTTTATTATGTTCGTAAAGGTAATGAAAATTAATTCATGAATGCTGTGAGACCCTCTTTAATTAACTCCTTTAACATAAGTTATTTAGTGTTTGTTATATAGCTGTCTCCAATTCAATCATGTTTATCAATTACTGTTTGTTGTAACATATTTGAAATAACAAATTCTGATTTATGGGTAATGAAATTTGTGTATCACATGACCAGATCAGAAGTGAAGAATCAGGGAATCTGTATTATTAAACTGCCTATCTTTTTTGATGAAATCAGCATTGACTGGTTAAACTTGAAGTAAATAGGTTAGTGGAGAAAAAAGTTCATTATACAATCCCTTTACTAGGTTAGTGCAAGAGGTGAACACTTGTGCAATTTAAGTATGATGTAACTCACCTGAATATTTTTTTACAGGCTCCCTGCCCAGATACTTACCGTGGAAAATATGCAGACTGTGACCACCCAGCGGAAGATCTGGGAACCAAATATGCAAATGAGGTCAAGGACATCATAAAAGTCATCCAGAATAAAGGGAAAAATGTCTGCAGTTTTATTGCGGAATCCATGCAGAGCTGCGGAGGACAGATAATCTATCCGGAGGGGTATCTTCGGCAAGTGTACAGGTAAGTTATCAAAATGATTGTTTGTTAAGGTTTAACATTGGGATCCTGCGTGGCCCAGTGGTTTTGGTGGTGGATTCAGAACTTGGAGGTCCAGAGTTTGAGCCCAACCGACACTCTAGTTTCATGGGAGTGTCCTTTGGCAAGTCACTTCAGAGCCCAAGCCTTGTACCCGTTGATCCAGGTAAACTGTAACATGAATAAAAAAAATGTTGACGTGGCATTACACACTATACTAATGATAACAAAGGGTGTTACATTAAATCTACTGCGTTTCAGTTATAATATTGTATTAAGTGATGGAATGTAACGGGTAAAAAAATACACGCAACCAGACTGGAATTGAATCTGGGTACTCTGCGTTGGAACACTCTCCTGATTTAGCTTTTTTGGTTTGGTTGCATAATCAACGCTAGATAAAGTAGTCTTATGTAATTTTCATTTTTGACCAATTGCAAAATTCCATTTGATTAGATATGGTTTAAGATAAGAACTGCCCATCAAAATGTTTTCTGACAAAGTTAAGTATTATATACAGTTGCTTGATTTATGTTGAAATAGCTAGCTAACACATCAACAGTTTAAATTGATAAGATATGGTAGAAGGGATCATTTGATAAAGTGATAAAGAACTTTATACCCTTAAACACTCTCTTTTGCATGTATGTATTTCTACACATCAGTCGAGGGTTCAACGCAAGACTATAGCAAGTGCTTCACAAACGTGAAGCACTTGCTATAGTATTGCGCTGAACCATCAATCTGTAGCAAGGAATAAAGAAACCACTGTGTCATAAAAAAAAATCCCCTTTTGTCACAGTGGTTTCTAATTGATAACTTGAAGGAAGAGCAATTTTAATTTTTATGTTTGTTTTGTTCAATTAAGATTGAGCACAAAATAAAAAGATAGGTAAAGGCCTAATTGCATAACCTTTGGTTTTTCTTCACTTCTCACATTGCATTCCTTGGTTCCAGCCCTACCTGCACTTCTGGTTTCGTGGGAGTGACCTTTGGAAAGTCACTTCAGAGCTCTAGCCTTGTACTTATTGATCCAGGAAAGCCTTTATATAATGGAAAAACTGTTGATGTGGCATTAAACATCATACATACACTTTGCATTCAGCTTTTATAACATACCAACACACTTATAAAGAATGATTGTTTGAAGGTCTTTGGACCTAATTAGCAACTTAGTTACTATACGTCATTGACTTTGTTCCTTTGATGCCTGTGTTCAACTTATGGCTTTTATTAATGCTATTTACAAATTTCCCTTATATATGGTATCTGTCACATATTGAAAGCATCAGTAGTTGACAATCATTTTGTTTAAAAGAAAAAGCTTTTCTCTTGTGAAATTGGAATTATTATTAGTATGTCTTACTATGTTGTACTGATCAGAAATCATAATGAAAATAAGACAAACACTTTCAACATCATACTCTGTGAGGGTTTGTTACATTATCAGTATAGAGAGAAGGGCTAACTCTTCCTACTTTTACATGCATTTTGATGCAATTCAAGTGGAAAACTCAAGAAACAGTAGTGGCAATAGAAGGGAGGACTAGGAACAAACAGCTTTTCTGTTTTGCCAAAATGTCTTAATTAAAACCAATTGCCACAAAGGAAATGTTATTTTTCATCCTTTGCCATCTCAATATCCCAGTAAAGGGTTAGGCTTGGTGATTGTCATTTGAGGGAGCCAGATTTTTCAAACTGGAACTGGATTCAACTAGTTTATTGTTACACTATCCTTGGTTTGTACTATCATGCTTTCATGATTATATAGGCTAATACTTCAGATAAGTAAGAATGACCTTTTACCACTTTAGTCCAAACATATCAAGTGTTCATTTGTAGACATTAGTAAGTGTTTCACAAATATGTATTGCACTGAACCCTCAGCAAATGTATCAAGTATTCCATGCAAGACTACAGTAAGTGCTTCACAATTGCGTATTGAGCTAAACCCTCAGTATATGTTTGAATGCACTTACAGCTAAAGAAAGAAAAAACATTGGTTATGAATGAAGATTTTTTGTGTTACAATTGTTGTTAGCCAAAATGGATTTTGCTTTGTAATGGCTGTGAATTATTTTAATTTTCTTAAAACAGCCTTTCTTAGAATGACCTTAAGGTCTTCAGACTATAAACTTGAAGTCTTCAGACAATAACATTAAGGTCTTCACGCATATCTTTAAGGTCTTTAGACAACATTCTTAAGGTCTTCAGATAAAAGCCTTAATGTCTTCAGACAAAAACCTCAAGGTCTTCAGACAAAAGTCTTCAGGCAATAGCCTTAAGGTCTTAAAACAATATTCCTGAGGTCTTTAGACGATAATTCTAAGGTCTTAAGAAAATAACCTTTAGGTCTTCAGACAATAACCTTAAGGTCTTCAGACAATTATCTAAATGTCACCAGAGAACGACCTTTAGGTCTTCAAACAGTTATCTTAATGCCTGTAGACAATGACCTTAAGGTCTTCAGACAATTATCTTAATGTCTTCATACAATTACCTTAAGGTCTTCATACAATAATCTTAAGGTCTTCAGACAATTGCCTTAAGGTCTTCAGACAATTGCCATATGGTCTTCAGACAATAACCTCATGGTCTTCAGACAATAACCTCAAGGTCTTCAGACAATAACCTTAAGGTCTTCAGACGATAACCTTAAGGTCTTCAGACAATAACTCTAAGGTCTTCAGACAATAACTTCAAGGTCTTCAGACAATAACCTCAAGGTCTTCAGACAATAACCTCAAGGTCTTCAGACAATTATCTTAAGGTCTTCAGACAATAACCTCAAGGTCTTTAGACAGTAACTCTAAGGTCTTCAGACAATAACCTCAAGGTATTCAGACAATAACCTCAAGGTATTTAGACAATAACCTCAAGGTATTCAGATAATAACCTCAAGGTCTTCAGACAATAACCTCAAGGTCTTCAGACAATAACTCTAAGGTCTTCAGACAATAAACAATGTGTTTATTTGCTGTTTATTTCAGTCACGTCCACAATGCAGGAGGTGTGTGTATAGCAGATGAGGTTCAGGTGGGATTTGGGCGAGTGGGCTCACATTTTTGGGCATTTCAAACCCAAGGTAAATATTCTTTTGGATTTTATTTAATATCTTTGCAAATTTAACTTTCTGACACATGGAAAATGGTGGAAATGATTATCATCTATTGATATTGTATGAGAACAAAGTTATCAAATGATAATTCTCTCATTATGTTGACCTTTTGGGTTTTTTAAAGCTGGAACCCAGCTTTCAATATGAGTCAGTCAAAAAAACAAAAACATGTTCACTATTTTTACCTCATGCAATTTAAAAGAAAACTATTGGTAGTCAAATAGATTCACAAATGTTGCGCAAGATTCCTAAACGCAGGACTTTTATGTAATAAAAAAATTGCATTTAATTCAGGTGAAGTTCCTGATATTGTTACAATTGCAGTATATTAGAAAATGATTGTATGTCGAATAGATTCACAAATGTTGCACAAGTTTTATGAAAAAAGAACTATAATGTAATAGAAATATTGCATTCATTCAATTTAGGTGTAGTTCCCGATATTGTTACACTTGGCAAACCTATGGGGAATGGCCATCCAGTGTCTGCAGTGGTGACGACAAAAGCTATTGATAAGGCTTTCAAAGAGTGTGGAATGTCATACTTTAGCACAGTAAGTTTTTGTCTACATAGTCAAGTGGTTCATTTACTTAGCTGATATGATTAAAGTATCAGAGTCAAAACAACCAACCAATAGTTATGACTTTTCACAAGCTTCTTTCTGACTTCCTTCTAATTCATAAAATCATTCACATTTAAAAAGAAAAAGGAATTTAATTGGAGCTTCATGATTTCATTTTAAATGTATTTTGTCTTATTATTGTGTGTGTCACAGCTGTCAGTGCAAATATTTGTGTGCCTGACGCCGCACATTGTTTTAAAGAAAATACCTGCTTGTTCATAGCCATTGTTATTCAGTGGTAAAACAAAAAATGAACATAGAATTTTGGTCTCCTGTGTGTCAATGGTTCATCAATTTTGCTGAAACACTGATGGGTTATTAAGTTGGGGTCTCTCTTCCCTGATTATCATTTAAGTAATATGTCATCATTGAAATACTTTTGATCAATTGTAAAAACTCAATGAACAAACATACCATTAGACATAGGAAAGTAATAAAAAAAAAAAGAAGTAGATACCTGTGAAAAGAGCTTTTCTTTTGTCATTATGTGGTTAATACATTGCAACCTATCGCCACATTTTTGTGACTTGCAGCAGACGACTTGCAAAAAGTATTGTGGCAAAAAGAGAAATTGCTTGTCACATGATTTTTCAATATATTCCCATATCACAACAGCAGAACTGAGGTTTTTTCACATGCTTACAAAGCTTTTCTAAAGTCATCTGCTTCAATTAAAAAGAATGTCATTTAAAGGTGCTAAAGATTTAGGGGCAATTAAAAGAGCAGAACTGTAAAAGACTTGAAAACACAGGCATTGAGATCAAAGCTTTGACAGTAGTCATTAAAGTAGGCAAATACCTCGTTGCAGTTTATTTAACTCGAGACCTGATATTTTTTTTCAGTTTGGAGGTAACCCTGTCTCATGTGCAATTGCTGCAAAAGTTCTCGATGTGATTGAGGGAGAAGAGCTGCAGAAGAATGCGAGTATTGTCGGAGAATACCTCAAGTCCAGCGCGCGAAACATGATGCAGAAATACCCAATCATCGGGGATGTCAGGGGTGCAGGGCTGTTTGTCGGCATCGATCTCGTGAGGAATAGAAAGTCCAGGGAACCAGCCATGGAGGAAGCCAACTATCTTGTCAGAAAGTGAGTGCTTGAAACCAATCAGGGAAGCTGGATCACTTGCAAGATGTGATAGTTTTAGTTTAAACCTTTACCAAATGCTAATTTTTCGGCGGTCCTAAATTGAAAGAGTTTGCAGATGACATTTCAAAATGTGATGAAAATGAAAAATCTTCTGAAGGGCAGAAAACATTGTGGGCAAAGGAGAAATTGCTCGTTAACGAGCAATTTCTCCTTTTCCCACAATATTTACCAGAGTCGTCTGCAACAAACGGGTCAAATGTGGTTTTTGTTTGGTAATGGGTTAAACTTATGTATTCTACAACAATTGTATGGAAGCTTGTTAAATTCACTCTCAATGACTGCTTCTTTGATACTAAACCAGTATGTGTGCTGATTTAAGGCTTAAGGTCTGCAATTTTTACCTTGCCTAACAGGGATCAAACCTGGGGCCCTCAGTACAAGAAGCCGACACTCTACGGCTGCACCAATGTCGCCTACATGACAGTGTTAGGTTCGGGGTTCAATGCAAGAATATAGCAAGTCCATCACAAACATGAAGAACTTACTTTAGTATTTTATAAAAGACTTGAAATGCTGTCTGGAAAATGCTCTGACTGGCTATGTTACCCTATTGGCAAATGTTTTAACCCGATCCCTTTTGTAGGAGTTTTTGACTGGTACAAGTTGAAAGGATTAGTGGAAGACAAAAAATAACATAACGAGTACGTTTTCTTTATTATGTGAAGAAGACGTTATTCCTTACCAGCAATTTATCCTTATATATGACAGTGATTTCTGAAGTTTTTTTTTGCAGAAGCAATGTCAAAGTCCTTTAGGAAATTGGCCTATTACACATTGCCCTGACTTAACATTTTTATCTAGTAAACCTTCAGCTAAAGAAAGTAACAGTTTACCGAATGTAGTTTTGTTCAAGAGTGTATTAGAGTATGTTTTAAGGTTTATTGGATCCAACAAAACCATACCATCAAAAGGGGAAAAAAATTCTACTGATTAGCAATTTCTCCTTTACATGCAACTTTCCCAGCATTTGTACACAAAATCCTTCATATTCTCATTTGTTAGACTTACTTCCATTTTTTATTTTCAGATTAAAAGAAGATCACAGAATACTTCTACAAACAGATGGGCCTTACGAAAATGTCGTGAAGTTCAAGCCTCCAATGTGCTTTAACAAGGCCAACGTTGATCAAGTCATGGAGAAGATCGGAGAAATTCTCAATGAAATACAGAAGCAGGAATTCAAACCCAGCTACCGATGGACTGTTGTCGACCCAGCCTCATCGACAACAAAGATTGGCTCAAAGGGACTCCAATTCAAATCTTCATTGTAGTATCATGATATTCTGTTCATTGGGGGACTGTGGGTAACATATAGGAAGCATAGTGTCTGTAGTTATCCTGGGGTCAGTACTTTGTAATATACTATCCAATGATATTCTGGGGTCAGTCCTTTGAAATGTACTATACAAGTATAGTATATTACATAGTTCTGGCTCCATGATATCTACAGATCCCTATGATCAGGAGTACCAGTACCCCAAATTGAAAGCTGTAGATGTTGACAGCTGCATATTGTTGACAATGGTTGCAATCATTTTTACCTTTTTTTATTAACTGATATTTTATGTCATTTTCATTAGAACTTGAATCATATTTTGACTGCCAGGGTCCTTATCCATGAATCTGTAACATTATCATCAGTACTGTATAGTGTCTTATTAAAGACTCTAGCTGCTTTCTCTCATCAAAATGTTTGACAGGTGGTGAAATAGACATAAGTTTATTTTCATTGACTTCATAATATGTCTGAAAGAATATTGGCCAAGCCTTCTTTCCAAGTCAGACACACTTCCACCGGTGCTTTTGAGGTCGAGCTTGTCCAAATAGAAAGTAACAGCACAAGACATTTATAAAGTTATGTGGAAAGACAATCTATCTAATTCAATGCATTTGATCGATGCATTTGATAGATTTCACTGTTCATCATAAGCAACTTCTTGCTTTGTCTTGGTTTTTTCTGAGAACCTGGGAAAAACAATGTATCCTTTTTAAGGCATTGAATATATTTCTTTGCTCATTATAAGCAACTTCTCCCTTTGACAGAGTGTTTCTGAGAACATCGCTTACTTCATGTTAAATTGTGTTGATTTATATATATGAAGAAATGGAAAGTTTTTGGGGACAAGGATGTTTTAAAAGCACTCAAGCTGAAACCATTGTTGTAGTTATTGCATTGTGTGTAGAGTGGGTTGGTGTTTGGACAATATATTACAAGTTGTTTATATCAATTTTAGTGTCTGGCAATGGTTGCTAATGGAGTTAGATTTATTGAAATTAACAGGAAAACCTGTTGATAATTATTATTTTGAGTAAATGTTTTTAGCAGCGCTTCTATTTTTCCTATAACAATGCAATGAAATGTATGTATCATGCATGCTTTACTATTTGCTTATTCATTTGAAGAGGTATTTTTACATTTGTAGATATTGTTATGAAAATGATGTAGTGCTGGATGATAGGAATTTAAACTTGTTACGACTGTTGATTAAAAACCTAGCTTTGTTATCTCTTTCACTGCCAATATCACCCACCGTTCAGCGACTTGCTGAGAAGTGCCAACGTTGTCAATCAGTGATTGACACATGCGGTTTGATCTGTATTGTTTGTTAACATAGTTTGGGACATAATGTTAAGGTCCCTCTTATCAATGTTCAAGGTCATCTGATCAGACTGCATGTTGTTAAGTATGTTATTATACAAAACAGTTTATTTGCAATCTTTGTTTAAAGTTTCAACCTAATTCATGATGGTTTAAACAGATACTGCCTTTTTCTCTTATTTCCAGGAATTTTGAGTAGCATTGAGAAGGGTTTTTTCCCAAGTAAATTGGCAGAGAAAGAGTTTAATAAAATCAGTAAAGCCTTAATATTAATATTGATATATAATGGTTAGGGTCTTATATGTGTTAAAGAGGCTCAGTACAAGCCAATGTTCAATTAAATTGGTTGTTTATTGATTTTAAGTAATTAAATAGTGTTCAGTTACTTTGTTGATCTGAAAGACTGTGGAAAAGATTATATTTAAGTATCTCCTTTACTATTCCTCATCATGCAGTGCCTATGAACCCTATCCTTTAAAGTTTGACCTAGACAACACTTTTTTTTCACTTTATTCCTTTAAAAGAAGAAAGTCATCATTTGTCATGCTTTCATCACATGCCGTAAACCTTTACTTCATGATATTCACTTAACAGCATATGCTGCAAAGTACTTAAAGAACAATAGAAACAAGAGGATAAATTTCTCCTAATGAGAAATTTATCTCTATGTCACTTTGGTTTCTGCTTAATATCATAAAGGCAATGTTTTTTGTTCATGTTATGATATGACGTCTGCTGTTGCATTCAATTTGGACCAGTCACAGATTCTTATTTGTGGCAATGAGCTGCAAATTTTATTATTGGAATGGGCAATTTGTGAGTTATACATTTTGAGATTGACAGCATGGCATGTATAGAGAGTGAAAAATAACCTTTTTATTAATGCTCTTGATTGAGAAAAAATTATAATTTTCATCTTAATAACATCTATTAAGTGGCTTCATAAAACTTCTATTGCAGGTGCATGAAAACAAGTGAAATGAATATGTTGGATTAATGAAAGCTGTTTCTGATATGTTTTATAAGATTGAGAAGAATTTTTTTTTTATCTGATAATTTATAGATATTAAAGACGTTGATATTAAACATAAGTTTAAGTCTTCATAGGTACATTGCGCTCTTGTGCTATGTTTATGTTTTAATCTAACGATACCATACCTGAGATAAGTGGTGTGTGGACTATAAGCGGTTATCTACCCAACGTTGCATTTAGCCTATATCATCTGTTTATGTTTTTGACCTTGGTTGGACTTATAAACAATAAGTGGTTTGATTTTGTAAACATACTTTGTTACAATTGAGCTTGAACATGATGTATTTTTATTCATTCCATTGAGAATTATGTTATTCATTGTGGAGATTACAGAATAAATCATAGGTTTTCTTTTATTCACTAAGCCTTTGTTTATTTCTTTCTCTTTCATCTTGTTTTCCCTCTTCAAACTTAACTACATAGTCTGTATGCAAATGCCTTCATGTTGTAAAAAATACCAAATTTCCTATACGAGATTCTCTACAACTATTGGACAAATAATCACTCAGGGGTTAAAATTTGCCTCTTTCATAGGGTCACAGGTTTTTAATAAACTTATAAAATAGAGACTTGTTAACATCCCAAAATGTTACCACTCAGATTATTGTGTTAAGGATTTACATCACATCAACTATATCTCAGTTATATTGCGATGAATTGGTCATAGTCTACACTACCCATAAGGGCTGGTCAAGCAAAGGACAAACATCAGTAATTAGGAAGTCAGCAGGAAGACTAGTTCAAACCCAGTACATGTTCAACCATCAACATTTAGTGGCTGGTAGACTAGGTCAAGCCAAGTACGTGTACACCCATCAGCATTGAGTAAGTCAGCAGGGATACTAGGTTAAGCCAAGTACATGTACATCCATCAGCATTGAGTAAGTCAGCAGGTAGACTAGGTCAAGCCAAGTACATGTACACCCATTAGCATTGAGTAAGTCAGCAGGTAGACTAGGTCGAGCCAAGTACATGTACACCTATCAGCATTGAGTAAGTCAGCAGGTAGACTAGGACAAGCCAAGTACATGGACAACCATCAGCATTGAGTAAGCCAGCAGGTAGACTAGGTCAAGCCAAGTACATGTACAATCATCAGCATTGAGTAAGTCAGCAGGTAGACTAGGACAAGCCAAGTACATGGACAACCATCAGCATTGAGTAAGCCAGCAGGTAGACTAGGACAAGCCAAGTACATGTACAATCATCAGCATTGAGTAAGTCAGCAGGAAGACTAGGTCAAGCCAAGTACATGGACAACTGTAACGTTCGTTGAACGTTTATGAAAATTAGGGACATAATGCATTGTTTGAGAGAACATGCTGGTATTTGAGAGGTTCTTTTGCTCGGTTGGTTACATTGGTGGCAGTGGTGGGATTAAGACTTCTCCTTGTATCGGAGTTGCCTTCCCCACGAATTTCCCAAGGGCCAAGACTAGGGACGAGTCTTCTTGGAAGTGGGAGTTATGTAACGTTTGTTGAACGTTTTTGCAAATTAGGAGCCTAATGCATTGTTTGAGAGAACATGCTAGTATATATATATATATATATATATATATATATATATATATATATATATATATATATATATATATATATATATATATATATATATATATATATATATATATATATATATATATACATATACATATATATATATATACATATATATACATATACATATATATATACATATACATATACATATATATACATATATATATATATATATATACATATACATATATATATATATATATATATATATATATATATATATATATATATATATATATATATATATATATATATATATATATATATATATATATATATATATATATATATATATATATATATATATATATATATATATATATATATATATATATATATATATACACACACACACAACGCAACCGCTCAGTGGGCGACAGTGTTTTTCACTTATCGGATGTGTATGTGTCTTTGAGAGGTTCATTTGCTCAGTTCGTTTCACAACCATCAGCATTTAGTAAGTCAGCAGGTAGACTAAATCAAGCCAAGTACAACCATCAGCATTAAGAAAGTCGGCAGGTAGACTAGATCAAGCCAAATACATGTACAACTATCAGCATTGAGAAAGTCAGCAGGGGGACTAGGACAAGCCAAGTACATGTACACCCATCATTATTGAGTAAGTCAGCAGGTAGACTAATTCAAGCTTAGTACAACCATCGGCATTGAGAAAGTCGGCAGGAAGACTAGGTCATGCCAAATACATGTACAACTATCAGCATTGAGAAAGTCAGCAGGGAGACTAGGTTAAGCCAAGCACACCCATCAGCATTGAGTAAGTCAGCAGGGAAGCTAGCTCAAGCCAAATAGAAGTACACCTATCAGCATTAAGAAAGTCAGCAGGAATACTAGGTCAAGCTAAGTACATGTACACCTATCAACATTAAGAAAGTCAGTAGGGATACAATTTCAAGCCAAGTACATGTACACCTATCAGCATTAAGAAAGTCAGCAGGGAGACTAGGTCAAGCCAAGTACATGTACAACCATCAGCATTAAGATAGTCAGCAGGGAGACTAGGTCAAGCCAGATACAACCATCAATATTGAGTATATCAGCAGGGCAACTAGTTCAAGCCAAATAACATCATAAGCATTAAGTAAATCAGAAGATAGACCAGTTCAAACCAAATACAACCATCAGTATTAATTAAGTCAAAATATGGACTTGTTCAAGCTAAAAACCACCACAAGCATTGGGACAGTCGGAAGGTGGTCTAGTTCAAGCCAAATACATGTACAACAATAAGCATTGAGTAAGTCAGAAGGTGGACTAGTTCAAGCAAAATACCATCACCAGCATTGAGTTATGCCAAAGATAGACTAGTCCAATCCAAATACAACCATTCGCATTGAGTAAGCCAGAAGGTAGACTAGTTCAAGCCAAATACAACGATCAGTATTGAGTAAATCAGAAGTTGGACTAGTTCAAGCCAATTACGAACATCAGAATTGGGAAAGTCAGAAAGTGGACTAGTTCAAGCCAAATACAACAATCAGTATTGAGAAAGTCAGAAGTTGGACTAGTTCAAGCCAATTACGATCATCAGAATTGGGAAAGTCAGAAGGTGAACTAGTTCAAGCCAAATACAACGATCAGTATTGAGTAAATCAGAAGTTGGACTAGTTCAAGCCAATTACGATCATCAGAAATGGGAAAGTCAGCAGGTGGACAAGTTCAAGCAAAATACAACCATCAGCATTAAGTAAGTCAGAAGTTGGACTAGTTCAAGCCAATTACGATCATCAGAATTGAGAAAGTCAGAATTTGGACTAGTTCAAGCCAATTACGATCATCAGAATTGGGAAAGTCAGAAGGTGAACTAGTTCAAGCCAAATACAACGATCAGTATTGAGTAAATCAGAAGTTGGACTAGTTCAAGCCAATTACGATCATCAGAAATGGGAAAGTCAGAAGGTGAACTAGTTCAAGCAAAATACAACCATCAGCATTGAGTAAGTCAGAAAGTGGACTAGTTCAAGCCAAATACCATCAGTATTGAGTAAGTCAGAAGGTGGACTAGTTCAAGCCGAATACCATCAGTATTAAGTAAGTCAGAAGTTTGACTAGTTCAAGCCAAATACAACCATCAGTGTTGAATAAGTCAGAATCCGGACTAGTTCAAGCCGAATACCACCATCAGCATAGAGTAAGTCAGTAGATAGACTAGTTCGAGACAAATACCATCAGTATTTAGTAAGTCAGAAGTTTGACTAGTTCAAGCCGAATACAACCATCAATATTGAGTAAGTCAGAAAGTGAACTAGTTCAAGCCAAATACCATCAGCATTTAGTAAGTCAGAAGTTGGACTAGTTCAAGCCGAATACAACCATCAGTATTGAGTAAGTCAGGAGGTGGACTAGTTCAAGCCGAATACCACCATCACCATTGAATAAGTCAGAAGGTGGACAAGTTCAAGCCTTACACCATTTTCAGTATTGAGTATTTCAGAAGGAGGACTAGTTCAAGCCAAATACCACCATCAGTATTGAGTAAGACAGAATGTTGACTACTTCAAGCCGAATACCATCAGTATTGAGTAAGTCAGAAGGTGGACTAGTTCAAGCCGAATACCATCAGTATTAAGTAAGTCAGATGTTTGACTAGTTCAAGCCAAATACAACCATCAGTGTTGAATAAGTCAGAAGGTGGACTAGTTCAAGCCTAATACCACCATCAGCATAGAGTAAGTCAGTAGATAGACTAGTTCGAGACAAATACCATCAGTATTTAGTAAGTCAGAAGTTTGACTAGTTCAAGCCGAATACAACCATCAATATTGAGTAAGTCAGAAAGTGAACTAGTTCAAGCCAAATACCATCAGCATTTAGTAAGTCAGAAGTTAGACTAGTTCAAGCCGAATACAACCATCAGTATTGAGTAAGTCAGGAGGTGGACTAGTTCAGGCCGAATACCACCATCACCATTGAATAAGTCAGAAGGTGGAAAAGTTCAAGCCGAATACCATCAGCATTGGGTAAGTCAGAATGTGGACTAATTCAAGCCTTACACCATTTTCAGTATTGAGTATTTCAGAAGGAGGACTAGTTCAAGCCAAATACCACCATCAGTATTGAGTAAGACAGAATGTTGACTACTTCAAGCCAAATACAACCATCAGTATTGAGTAAGTCAGAAGGTGGACTATTTCAAGCCAAATACCATCATCACCATTGAATAAGTCAGAAGGTGGACAAGTTCAAGCCGAATACCATCAGCATTGAGTAAGACAGAATCCGGACTAGTTCAACCCAAATACAACCATCAGTATTGAGTAAGTCAGAAGGTGGACTATTTCAAGCCAAATACCATCATCACCATTGAATAAGTCAGAAGGTGGACTAGTTCAAGCCAAATACCATCATCAGTATTGAGTAAGTCAGAAGGTGGACTAGTTCAAGCCAAGAACCACCATCAGTATTGAGTAAGACAGAATCCGGACTAGTTCAAGCCAAATACCATCAGCAGTATTGATTAAGTCAGAAGGTGGACTAGTTCAAGCCAAATACCATCATCAGTATTGAGTAAGACAGAATCCGGACTAGTTCAAGCCAAATACCATCATCAGAATGAGTAAGTCAGAAGGTGGACTATTTCAAGCCAAATACGATCATCAGCATTGAGTAAGTCAGAAAGTGGACTAGTTCAAGCCAAATAGCATCATCAGTATTGAGTAAATCAGAAGGTGGACTTGTGCAAGCCGAATACATGTACCATCATCAGCATTAAGTACCAACAGCACGTGGCTCTCGGGTCGTATCAAGGCATTCGCATAGACTTTCTGTCAGGGAAAATTGGCTTCTAGTATCCCATGTTGTGCAGGACCACTTTAGGCATATTTGAGCCGATTCTATGTTATTATTCACATACCAATAATGAGGTTGTACAGAATTTGACGTGTTGATATCTTTATAATCATGTAGCATGTTAGATAAATATACTTGTAAACAATTAATTAGGTCTAGTGTTCTTCAAAAACAGTTACAGTTGAAAAGTCTGATAAACATATACGTGTCCCTGTGACACCTATAACAACTTCACAGAAAAGAGTATACCCTCACCAGGAATGGACTTTTGTGACATTTAATGGACGTGTCAGTTCATGTATGTATAGTTTTAAATTGAAACAACCTTAAATATTGCCCTCATTTGCATATTTCTTTTCTTTTTAATAAAATATAGGATAGTCGAAGACATGAACCGAGATGGACCTTTTAGAACAGTTACCACCCAAGCACTTTTTAGGGAACAGGCTGTTGGGTCTTCAACAAGTGTATTCTTGACTGCATGTTATAATATAGAGCTTGACGGAAACGGATAGGCCTACTGTTTAGATACACACACAAGCACTGTTGAAAACCTTTTTTTCTTCTCTTGTCAGTTAACTTTAAGCCATCTTCGATTGTTCAAGTGTTGTTTTTTTTTTCATTTTGCATAATTTTTATTTCGCATTTCTTCTTTTTTTTTTTTTTTTTTTAACTAAATGACACCAGTATGGATAAATGCAGGTGCTTATTGCTAAACTATTAATGTTAACTTTGTTAAGAATCGCTCGTCAGTCCAACACGCGTCAGTACCTTAGGTGGTTTGATTCCTTTTATAAAGAAATTAAAGAGTGATTTCCCTTGGCTGTGACGTCACATGGTTTCGACATTGTTTAAAGATGGCGAACTATGGAGAGTCTGGAGGCTTTTGGAATGCACCAAAGGTGCAATACAGCCAACAAACACATAATCTGCTGAAAGGTACATTTTATTTCGATTCATAACAACAAAGTTTATATGGTAGAGATTATCCACGGTTTTGCTGGAGGTCTTAGGCATGATAAAGTGGTATTTTAGATCCAAAACAGGGCTACATTTTCTTTTTGATTGTTTTTCACGCACGAAGGTCGTAAGCAGGTTGTTTTTGTATATCCGATCATTTTTGAAAAATAAGGAATAGATTAACAGAAATTTCTTCACATCTGTTTACGCCCAAGTAACAAACAAAACATAAACCTGGTTTTGTTATTGTTCAAACTTCAATTGTATGAAGAAACGCGGAATCAAGCCAGTACTTGCTTGCTCAGGCTCCCCTGAAATGAAGCGAAGAGGTGAAGTGTTTTCTTTGACCCCGATCTACGAAGGAAATTAACCCAAAATTCTTGGATATGACCCCTTAAGATGATTGTTTTCTATTCATATAATAAGGGATCAAACGTCCCTGAAATTAGCACAAATTAATGGGTAAAGGGAAAATGCTAAGGGAGTGCTCATTAGAGCTAGGAAAGGTAGCAATTTATTATTGAGGTGATTATTTTCCCTTAAATCCATTCCCCCAGATTACCGTTCAAACTAACTGTGATGATTGGAGCCAAAAAAGTTGATAGTTTTGATAGCTGACGAGCAGCTTTCAAATTGGAGAGTATTCTATACATGTGTGATATATTTGTGGCAGTGCACATGTTGAGAAATTGTTTGGGGATAATTGATTGCTAGATTTGAATTAAGGAACATCTGATTCACTCATTAACGAGTGTTTATTCACAAATTGGTGTGGATTTTTAACCCAGGTAAAAGTTATGTCAGGTAACAGGTAGTGATTTGCTACCCGGGTAGTGGCCTATTCCCGGCCCGTACCTTGGTACCTGTCCCAGCCCTTGTGCTCATTGATAGTTCTTTCAATGCTTCTATAAATTCTTATTAGAGTTGTCTAGTGACAAAAAATTATAAGTAATGGGGAATTTGCTTATAATGAGAAAATAAAGTGTCACCATTGAATGAAACACATTTACTCTTCTCTCACAAGTGAACAAAGGTTGCACTCACACTGGACAGAAGTCAGTGCCTTTGAATTAATATGGTTATGTTATATAGCAAGTACATGCAAGGAAAATGGAAAGGTGCCCTTACTTCCTTGGTGAAACTGCAAAATGTTATTCTCAATTCAAGTAATAATGAATTATTGGTAACAGTCCCTGTGATTTTTCACTGACGTTGCCAACAGCAATGAAAAAATTATATCAAGTTGTTTTACTTAGATCTGTGCAAAGTTATTATGCAACAGTTTGCTGAAAATAAGCCAACAAGCAGACAGGGCAAAGACTGATGCTGGACTATTACATTAAAGCCAGAATGTTGTTCAAAAAACTGTTTAACTGTGAAATTGAGATAACTGTATAAAGAAACTACATTGTATATGTTAAAATATAGCAGAATACAAGTGAACTGATCACAACTTCATACTGCCTGCTTTGTTTATTTTTGATTTTTCAGTAAATAATTTCACACATTGTTGGGCCAACAACTTAGAATATTTGTTTACATTTGAGGTCTATCAAAAACTGTCAAAGTACTTGGAAAAACAAAGAACTCGGGACACCTGTTTGAAAAAGTCATGTGAGACAGAAGAAAAAATAATTCATCATTATACATATTTCTCCTTTTTTCCCTTGTAGAAATGATGCAAGAATCCAAACTAACTAATTTTCAACAGAGGCAGTTGCAGAATCAAATGAGAGGTAAGTCAATTCTAATATGCCCAAAGAAACATTGGCATATTCTGAGAGAATTTTACATATAGCAGTGATAATTTTTGGTCCAAAAAATCTCATAATATTTCCCAAAAAACATTTCTTTCATTCATTTTAGTCATTTTTCTATAGAAAACCCAATTGATTTTTAAGTTTTGGTGAAAAAGGCCCATTGATTTAATTTAGAAAAAAATCACTGATAAAGTTTTAAAGTAAAAAGTTAAGAAACATTTATGTGTTAAAGTATTGAAGCTACTGTTCATACACCTACAAATCCATTTTAAACCAAGGCATTTAACTAAGTATTGTATTAATATAGAATTCTGAATTAGCAAAATATATCCTTACTGACCATCTTCCATGATGAAACTGTGTTTATCAAGTAAAATAATAATTAATTTCATTTAGGCAAAAGACTGGCACCTTTGTACATGAAAATGCGTTAAAAAAAGAGGTAAAGATACACTCATAAGGGACGGCGAAATCTGATTTTCATTAATTTGTCTGTGAATGCAAAATCTTTTTCTTATCTCGTCCGTATGGTGGTTATATGGGCCACGTCACGGGAAAAGGGGCACTCGGACATAGCAAACAGTGTAGCCCCAGACCAGCCGCCACGTCACTGACGTGGCGGCTGGTCTGGGGCTACACTATTTGCCATCTTAGAGGACATTAAGTTCTACTTTTAAATAAATACAAATGATAACTGTCGTGACTAGATGCTGAAATAATAGCGCTAAGAAAGAGCTGAGTCAGCGGTTTTTATTTATGTCGAGTGCCCCTTTTCACGTGACGCGGCCCATATAGTGATTTTTAGTAAGATTCACTTGTTAAGGCTTTTAGGAAAGCTTGGTAATAAGGTTTTTGCCACCCCTGCTTAATTCCCAAAGTAGCTAAGCTATCATTTTCAAATTTTATACACTCACTTGTAGGTGGAGCAAGTTTGCCTGTCCAGTGTCATCCAACATCAAGTGCAAGGAGAAAAGAACCAGCCCCTCCGAAAAAGCTACCAAAAGTCCTCAATCCAAAGTAAGTTTTAAGTAAATATTTCCCATTCCCTTATATGGAATGATAAGAGTTGCCTAAATTCAGAACATCAGTATTGAAATATGAAAAATTCCATATCCATTGTGATACCGTCCAGAAACCACCATGACAAGAAAAAGATTGCTAGATCATTAATATTACTTTTTCATGCTTTTTTCATGTTTGTTTCTCAGAATGTCTGCTACAGGTATGTCTAAACAAGTTTATATGGAGGAAATAGTAGAGAATTATTTCAGATATCGTCTTGAATCAGCTTGTGTGAGCTGTCACTTCTTTGGCAGCACCATCTGTAAATGCATGTATTCAATATTGGTATTTTAGTTTGATATTTGTAATGATATTTTAAGTTTCATTACCGCATTGTTTGGTTTCCTACTTTGTTTAACATTTTTATCAATTTTTCTAAAATATAACCCTTTGAAGACATGTTGAATTACTTTTAAAGTATGTAGTGAAGGTTTTGTGTTGTTTTTTTTTATTTTAACTTCTAACTTAAAAGTTAAGAACAGATTGCTTATGTTGATTTATGGCTTTCTCATTTAAATGCATACAGTGAACCCTCGTTTATCCGAACACGTCCGTTCCCAACAAAATGTCCGGTTTACCGAATAATCCGGACTAATGAAGCAGAGCATGTTCTTATTCACATTAAGACATAAACGGTCTGTATGAGCGGTGTATAGTTATAACCCTTTAGCAAACGCCAAATTGTCGACCGTCCCAAATTGAAAGAGTTTGCAGAAGACATCAAAACGTGATGAAATTCAAAGATGATCTTCTGATATGGCAGAAAACATTGTGGGAAAAGGAGAAATTGCTCGTCACGAGCAATTTCTCCTTTACCCACAATGTTTTCAAAAGTCGTCTGCAATAAACTGGTCCAATAATTCCGTTCCCTTACAATTTTGTTCGGATTGCGAGACATCCGGATAATCGGGGTCCGGATAAACGAGGGTTCACTGTATATATCTAATATGTATCTTTCTTTTAGGAACTACAAGAGTAATGGTGTACGGTCCAAAGAAGTCATTGAAGGTTCAGGAGCCTATGAGAGACCCCAGTATGAACCACCCCCATCCCATTGTAAGTATGCATGACCAACCAATTGTATAACATGGTTAATTCTAAATAGTCTTCACCTGAAAAAAATGACAACATAGATTTGCAAAGTAATTAATATAAGACAAGATTATTGACAGCTTTCCAATGGCATTCATAACCATTTAAAAAAAGATTAAGTACATTTATATTGCAGATAATGCCAATTGTTTAAGCATTTTTTTAACAGAAACGTTTTCTGTGTCTCTAAAATTTTATAAACCAACAAAAAAACACACGTGTCTATTTATAAATCAGCTTCCTCAGAAGCCCTTTTGGATGCAAAGGCTTACTTGACATTATTAAAAGAAAACACAGGTTTTCAGCAGCTTACTTGTAAAGAAATTGAGAATGGTATTTGGTTTAGTGACAAGGATCGACATATCAAGATTTTAATGTTCATTAGTCCCAGAGCACAACTCTCTGAGTTTGTTTTTTTAATGGTTGTTGGTATACCAACCATGTTTTATAATAATGATGTTCATTCATATTTGAGAATCTAAATATTATAGACTGGTCAGTAATATTAATAACTTGATTTTAGTTTATGTATGAGTATATACATGCATTCCATACACTGTCAAGATTTACTCACCAATTGATGTTCATGCTTTCATTGCATGCTGGTATTCCTATGAGAGGCATTTACACCCTTTTCATCATAGTTATATGCATTTTAAAATAATTGAAGAAGACGTCCCATGAAACAATTGCACAAAAAGAAATAACTGCTTGATACAAAAAACTTCTTTAATCTTAATGGTTTCTGCCTCAAATCACATAGACTATGCTTTTTTCTTATACAATGTATTTCTTTTCAATTTTGATAAGTAAAAAATATCCAGTATAAGAGTATTTGGTTGTTTGAAACTTGGTCACACAAGACCGCGAAAGATACTTTTATTTTTGCAAGTATTATCTCAATTATGATGTTTTAAATGTATGTGGCTTACATTAAGTGTATGTTGTATGAACAGGGTTTAAGAATTCTTCTAAAGAGAAAGAGAAGCTAGCCAATATAATGGCATTTGGTGAAGACTTGCCCCCACCATCTGAAGCTAAGAGATTACGTCGACCAAAGGTAGAGGAATATGACGATGTGCCATCAATTGATAGATTTGATGAATGTAAGTATCTGTATTCACATCACATATTAACTCTTTTCTATCTGAGCTAATTCAGCTAATAAGGAATGTAATATTAGTTGATGAAGTGGCAAGAATATGGTGGAAAGTCCCTCAACCCTCTTAACCCCATACCGAGATTATCCACTTTACTTGACAATCTGGTTTGATCAGTATTGGCTAAATTCTAAGGAAAAGATGTAGTCTCTATTTCTTGATACTATATCCTGTACCTTTACATGTCCTCCCTCTTCCTTGTGGATTTCAATATAGAAATTGACAGGCAATACCGGCAGGTTTTCTTAGTATTGTTTGACTAATATCTCTCCTTTTTCCTGAATCCTGTGTTTCTGTAGAATGTCAAATATATCAAACATATCAACATAGCATCTGGGCAAATGACAGTTGCCAAAATGCCTCACGATTGATATTTATATATTTTGGATAAACAAGGGATAATGTGTACAAACACCATAATGCATTTTTTATTACTAGCTTTTGTTTGAGGGTTCAGTGCAAGACCATAGTCTCGCATTGACACCTTGTGTTGTGAAATACTTTTGGGCAAGAAGGTTGCAGACTGGTCAATTGTTTCTTCTTTGCATAACACTGCTATGGTGTATTTCCTGTTATCTAGATGTCAGCATATTTATTTTGTAGTACAAATGGAGATAGATGAAAGACGGAACTTTTTACAAGACATGGAAAACTTGGGACAAGCTGAGAAACATAGACCCACAATTGAAACACAGATTTCTCAGGTATTAAACTCTTTTACAGGGCTCTTCATTAACTTTTTACCTTGTTTGCCCATTCGGACAACTACCTTAGAAATCAAGTTGCTCAAATGGAACTTCTAGTTACCCAAATACATGTAGCTTTTCAGAGTAGAGACGAAAAGTGCAAAGTTTCAATATAAGCTAGAGTGAAGTCAAAATAATAATTGGGAACCAGCAATTGGGTTTCAATAGGGGTGTATGTAATGAAGATTCTACTCAAAGCTTATTTTTCATAGGCATTGTATTATTTTGTGTTTTTACTCTAAATCAAGCTTTAAAGGAGTGAATGTCTTCTGGCTGTAGACATTCACTTCTTTAAAGTTTAACTTTGCTTACAGACACGGAGATGGTATGATTCTTGGTTGTCCAATCAGACAGTCAATACCCAAAACAGGTTGCTTGGCCTCAGTTTTTTGTTGCAAAGTGCATTCGGGCATTGGTTTATATCAAGCCCTTCATTACTTTGGTCAAAGCATACTTATTTTGTATTGATTGAGAAACAAATCTTCACAACTTATTTTGATCTTGGAATGTGCTGCCTGGATACTTTTCCTGTACTCATTAAAAACGGGATTTTGGGCCTAGTCAAAATTGAATGCTACACAAGACAAAAGATGAATGTCACACAAAAAATGTTTTTAGGAAGCTTTGAAGAAACTATTTAGTAATGAAATAAATTGTTATTATTCCTTTGTCATTTTGTAACAGCAACTTAGTTTCATGCTGCATGTGAATCTTAAGTGTTCTGCATAATGTATAGACTTTTAGAAAGTCTGTCTTTAAATAGTTGTATGGTTTCAAACCATGATATTAAAAGCTGCATGCCCACAGATGTGAGGGAATTTGGATATAAAAATTAATTTCTTCAAATCTGTACAATATCTGTTCTGTCATGTGATATGCAATGGAGAATAGCCATTAGACGCAAATTAGTTTGTATTCAAGTTTTTTGAGCATGTATACAGTGAATGAATATGTATTACGATCCAAAGGCATTGCAATGGTTTTGAGATCTACTGCTTATAGATTGTTCAAATTAAGATATATTGATGCCCCCTGAATGATTTATGCTTTTAATAACTACTCTTAAATGTATACCAAATAACAATACAAAACATTTATTGCTTCAACGAAATATTAGTTGGCCTTTCAAATTTTATCATGTGTGATCGAGCAGCCTTAAGATTAATTTAAGATTAATACACACAAATGTAGATATTGTATGCTATGATTTGTTGATATTCAAAAAAAAAATTGGCTGATGAAGGACATCAATTCTCTTGTATGTAGAAGAGTTTATTCCAAAATATACATGAATTGTTGTTATTTCAGTTAATTAGAGAAATGGAACTCATCGACAAGAAACGATCAAAGGAACTGGAAGAAATGATCAAAAGAGAAGGTGCAGCAAAGGCCAACCGATGATACAATTTTCATATACAAGTTGATTCAACCATAACATAAAGATTGAGTGGTGTTAATAATGTCCTGACTAACAATCTTTGGGAGAATTGAATTTTTCACATTTTGTGTGACAGCAGCAGCTTTCCAAGTTTTTTTCATTGAAAGGTACCAAACACACTTTGTTCAATCAAAGTGATAGTCGGATATAGATGATTAATACTGAAGAATCTCCCATGATCCACCAAATTGACGTAGTTCTTTCTCAAGTTTTGCTGTTGTTATCTTATCTTATTCTCATTTATTTCACATCGATTGTGTAGGAAGCTTGAAGCCTATTAAACTCACTCTCGATAAATGCTTCCTGGATATTAAACCATTACTTGCACCAATCTGATGGTTAATCCAAGGGACTTATGGGGAACAAACCCAGGCTAATGCTCTCTCTACCTCTGCACCACTGTCCCCCACTTTTTGGTCTCATCAAAGTCGTATCATATCATTAAATCTATAATTAGTATCTTAAACATAATATGTGATAATGTGTTATTTTTATAAATGTTTGCATATGCTGCATTCACTTTCCTTGTCTGCAATAATGGTCGATAGAGGCTCTATCGTTATTTTGTGACATGTGATCAAGTGATTATATATTTATTCAAGGATAGACAGTCCACTTTTGATGTTGTTATTTTCTCAGCCATTCCAGCAAATCTGTTAAAAAAGACAAAAAAAAACATTTTTCCACATGTTTGAAGATGTCATAGAAACAATACAATGTTGTATTTGTTATAAAACTATATATCATTGTTTTTAAACACAGGCAGATTCTTAGCATAAATCAAGGGTCCATTGCAAGACTATGGTAAAACCATCATATTTGTTAAGGACTTACTATATTGAATCTTGCATTAAACCCTCGATATGATGATCATTTCAATCTTTGAATCAATGTCTGCTATATCTTTTTAGCTGATCATACATTTCAAACTAGAGTTGCATTGGTTAAAGGGATGGTATTATGAGTTGTGAAGTTTGAACCATTTTACATTAGTATCATTGTTTTATTATTTATCCTATCAATAGTGCCACTTTGGGACCAATAAGTAGGTGCCGTATAACATTTGTGATATCCGGCACTAACCATATAACACATCCACATGACAAATCATGATGTCATAAGAATACCATGACACATGACATCATGTTTACATCATTCTCTGCTTTTTTTTCATGTGTTTTATTTTCATTTTGTTTTTTAAAAGTATACATAAAGGTAAAAGGATAAATAGAATAGATGATTGGTGTCTTTGAATAGGAAAAGTTATCGGGCTCGGCATCGGAATATTATCCGTTTCACCTTCAGCTCACCGGATAATGTTCCTACGCCTTGCCCGATAACATTTCCGATTCACGACACCAACCATCTATTCTCTATTTATATTCAATATTCATCTCATTCTGAGTTTTGCTGACAACATTTCTTGTAGTGGTGAGATGTACAATTTTGGGAAGTTCAATCAACCCTGACTGTGAAAACATGGTTTGATTTGATCTAGGATTTTTAAATGTGAAACATGCTGAAGTATCTTGATTTAGCCTGTTTGTATGTCAGGTATATATCTTGCCCTATTTCCAGTAATTTATAGCAGACAGACATAATCTAATTATAAGTTGTCTAAATATTGGAAGAAAAGGGTGATCAAGAAACGCATTTCAAAACAAATATTTCCAATTTCAAAACTCTGCAAAGGTATTTAACCCATACATTTCAATTGGACTTTCGTAGCAGCAAAGTATTTGTGACATTTACCATAGAAACCATTGTAACAAAAGGTTTTAGAGAAATGACCCAAATATGCATTATTTTCATAGGTAACAGTTATTTTATAATAAGACTTAAGAGACCACTTGTAACATTTTTTTTTTTTGAGATATTATTTTTATCAGACTGTAACACATTTTCCTTGACCTTTTCCCTGTTTTATGTGTATGCTATGTGATATGTTAAAACATTTTGTTAAGTATGTTGCTGACTTGATGCAATATTTTTGTAATTCTTTCACTGAATGAACAATTTAAAATGAAATAAAAAACCTTTTGTGATAGCATTGTACACTGCTAAGCCTTTTCTTTATATACATTGAAGTTCTAATAAACTCCTATAACAGGACCAAAGGAACCATTGTGACAAAAGAATAATTTCTATATTATCTCATTATAGTTATTTTTCAAGGCTTTCCTGTAGTAGTGTTGACTTCCTCCCACATATAGGAGACTTTAAGTGATTTAAATTGTAACTAACAGCATACAATAATCACAAATTTCATGAGCCATTTTTAATTGACATTAGTAGTAGAGACCATAGTGATAAGACAAGAAAATTATTTTTACATTGTCCCCTGCTTTTGTTAAGTATAAGAGGTATATAGTAAAGAAATATTTAATACAAAGTTATTTGAAGTGATGGTTATAGGAACATTTTGATATCTTCTTGGCTTAATATGTATGCAATGGCTACTTGCTAGTCTAAGTAAGAAAAGTGTAGTATTCGGGTATGTTTCTATTTCTACTGTAATCTGTGATTACTTATGTACTGTGTGTTCAGGTGAATTGTGTAAAATGTTTTATTAAAGGTTTTGATGTAAAAATCGTGCAGTTCATTTGGTTTTACTTATTTCTTCACCATCACCTTTATATTGGTAGATCAAATTAATCCATGAAACAAGTTACATCTGCCAACAACAGGTGAGACAATTTGTCCACCCTTATAATGTCCTCAGACCTAATTTGTAATGTCTTCAGACTATCCTTACAATATCCCTTGACAATTCTGGTAATGTCTTCAGACCATTCTTGTAATGTCTTCAGAACATCCTTGTTATGTCTTCAGACCATCAAAACAATGTCCTTAGACTATCATTGTAATGTCCTCAGACTATCCTATCAATGTCCTAAGACCATCCTTGTAATGTCCCGAGACCATCCTTGTAATGTCCTGAAACCATCCTTGTAATGTCCCGAGACCATCCTTGTAATGTCCTGAGACCATCATTGTAATGTCCTCAGACCATCCTTGTAATGTCCTAAGACCATCCTTGTAATGTCCTCAGACCATCCTTGTAATGTCCTGAGACCATCCTTGTAATGTCCCGAGACCATCCTTGTAATGTCCTGAGACCATCATTGTAATGTCCTCAGACCATCCTTGTAATGTCCTAAGACCATCCTTGTAATGTCCTCAGACCATCCTTGTAATGTCCTGAGACCATCCTTGTAATGTCCCGAGACCATCCTTGTAATGTCCTGAGACCATCATTGTAATGTCCTCAGACCATCCTTGTAATGTCCTAAGACCATCCTTGTAATGTCCTCAGACCATCCTTGTAATGTCCTGAGACCATCCTTGTAATGTCCTCAGATGTAATGTCCTGAGACCATCATTGTTACGCCTTTAGACTACCATTGTAACACCCTCAGACAATTCTTGTAATGTCCTTAGACCATTCTTGTAATATATCCAGGACCAGCTTTAAATGTCCTCAGATCATCACAGCATATAAGTCTTCAAGCCATCAGTTAAAAATTGGATCTACAACCATTCTTGTTATGTTCTTAGACCATCTTTGTAATGTCCTCAGACCATCACTGAAGTATCCTTAGACCATCAATGTAATGTCAATAGACTATCATTGTAATGCCCTCAGACCATCCTTTTAATGTCCTCAGACCATCTTTGTAATGTCCTCAGACCATCTTTGTAATGTCCTCAAACCATCTTTGTAATACCCTCAGACCATCTTTGTAATGTCCTCAGACCATCACTGAAGTATCCTTAGACCATCAATGTAATGTCAATAGACTATCATTGTAATGCCCTCAGACCATCCTTTTAATGTCCTCAGACCATCTTTGTAATGTCCTCAGACCATCTTTGTAATGTCCTCAAACCATCTTTGTAATACCCTCAGACCATCTTTGTAATGTCCTCGGACCATCTTTGTAATGCCCTCAGACCATCTTTGTAATGCCCTCAGACCATCATTTCAATGAGTTCAGACAATCCTTGTAACATCCTCAGACCAACCTTTTAATTCCCTGAGACAACCATTGCAATGTCCTCAGACCAACCTTGTAGTTTCCACAGACATTTCTTGTAATGACCCTAGTCCATCATTGTAATGTCCTGAGACCTTAATTGTAATATCCTGAGACCATCATTGTAATGTCCTGAGACAATTATTGTATTGTCTTGTGACAATCCTTGTATTGTCCTTGGACCGTTCTTGTTTTATCCTAAGACCATCCTTGTCAGGTCTTCGGACCATTCCTGTAATGTCCTGAGACCATCCTTGCAATGTCCTGAGACCATCCTAACACCGCCTCAGACCATCCTTGAAATGTACTCAGATCATCATTGTAATATCCCCGGGTATTTCTTGTTATGTCCTACAACAATTCTTATAATGTGCTGAGACCATGAGACCATCCTTGTAATGTCCTCATTCCATCCTTGTCCTCAGACCATTATTGTAATGATCTGTGACCATCATTGTAATGCCCTGATACAATCAGTGTAATGTCCTCAGATCTCATTGTAATGTTCTGAAACAATCTTTGTAATGTCATTAGACCTTCAATGTCATATCCTCAGTCCATCATCGTTATGTCCTGAGACCATCCTTGTTATGCCCTAAGACCATCATTGTAATGTTCTGAGACCATCAAATTTATGTCCTGAGATCATCCTTGTAATGTCCTCAGACCATCCTATCAATCTCCCCATACCGTCCTTGAAACGTCTTCAGACCATCATTGAAATGTCCTCGGACATTCCTTGTAATGTCCTGAGACAATCATTGTAATGTCCTCAGTCCATCCTTGTAATGACCTCAGACAATCATTGTAATGTCCTGAGACCATCATTGTAATGTCCTGAGACCATCATTATAATGTCCTGAGACATTCCTTGTAATGTCCTGAGACAATCATTGTAATGTCCTGAGACTATCCTATAAATGCGTTGAGTTCAACATTGTAATGTATTAATACCATCCTTGTAATGTTCTCAGACCATTATTGTTATGTCCTGAGACTATCCTTTTAATGCCTTGAGTTCATCCTTGTAATGTACTAAGACCATCCTTGTAATGCCCTAAGATCATCAATCATAATGTCCTTAGACCAACCTTTTAATGTCCTGATACAACCATTGCAATGTCCTCAGACCAACCTTGTAGTTTCCACAGACATTTCTTGAAATGACCCTAGTCCATCATTGTAATGTCCTGGGACCATCATAGTAATGTCTTTAGACCAACCTTTTAATGTCCTGAGACAACCATTACAATGTCCTCAGACCAACCTTGTAGTTTCCACAGACATTTCTTGTAATGACCCTAGTCCATCATTGTAATGTCCTTGGACCATCATAGTAATGTCCTTAGACCATCCTTGTAATATCTTCAAACTATCATTGTAATAACCTCAGACCATCCTTGTAATGTTCTCAGACCATCATTGAAATGTCTGCAGACAATCCCTGCAAGATCCTAAGACAATCCTTGTAGTGTTCTCAGACCATCATTGTAATGTTATGAGACAATAATTGTTATTTCCTGAGGCCATTATTGCAATGTCCTGAGACAATCATGGTAATGTCCTGAGATCATCCTTGTAATGTCCTGAGACCATCTTTGTAATGTCCCAAGACCATCTTTGTAATGTACCCAGACCATCATTGTTATGTTTTCAGACCATCCGTGTTATGTCCTCAAACCATCATTGTAACATCCTCAGACCATCATTGTAATGTCCTGAAACCATCCTTGTTATGTCCTGAGACCATAATTGTAATATCCTCAGACCATCTTTGTAATGTCCTAAGATAATTATTGTAATGTTCTGAGAAAACCTTTGTTATGTCCTGAGGCAATCATTGTAATGTTCTGAGGCAATCATTGTAATGTTCTGAGACCATCATTGTTATGTCCTGAGACCATCTTTGTTATGCCCTAAGACCATCATTGTAATGTCCTCAGGCCATAATTGTAATTTTCTCAGACCATCCTTGTAATGTCCTCAGGCCATAATTGTAATGTTCCCAGACCATCCTTGTAATGTCCTCAGGCCATACTTGTAATGTTCTCAGACCATCCTTGTAATGTCTTCAGGCCATAATTGTAATGTTCTCATACCATCCTTGTAATGTCCTCAGGCCATAATTGTAATGTTCTCAGACCATCCTTGTAATGTCCTCAGGCCATAATTGTAATGTTCTGAGACCATCATTGTAATGTCCTGAGACCATCTTTGTTATGCCCTAAGACCAACATTGTAATGTCCTAAGACCATCCATATCTTATCTTCAGAACATACCTAAAAGGACCAGTCTTCAAGAGATACTTTATTTCTTTTACTTAATTCAAATGAGCTATGTTAGCACAGTTATGAGTGCCTCTGACTTACAGAATACAGGTTCCTTAGTTTGCAGTCAGCTTTTAGGCAATATTTATGTTTAATATTATGTTTAACTTACATGTCTTACACCACTGACCATTTTATACCATGTAGAATAGCTATCAACTTGGAATACATTTGTCTAAAGTTCGGGACCTTCCAGGCAATATCTTTCTTATATTTGCTTTATTTGTCTCCAACACCTCTGGTCATTTAACACTAGCTGTCAGATTGGAATACAAGAGTCAAAAGTTTGGGACGCTCCTTGATAGGCAATATTCTTTCTAATTTCTAATCTATTTCTCTCACACCACTCATTATTTCTTGCCATGTGGGATAGCCGCCAGCAGCATGGGCAGAACAAAGGGTAGTACTGTTGAGGACATACAAGCAACATGCATAGCTGCACTGAAGCACTTATTATAGTCTTGCATTGAACCCTTAAAATGCTGAAAATTCTTTACATAACGGTACTTTTAAAAGAAAAAATAAATCATTAAACTGGAACAAAAATAAAAACAAACACAGTTTATGTAATACATCAACAATGCTTTATTTTGTAAGTTAGAGACTGCATAGCCATCCCTATATCACAGGGGTTCTGGAATCAGACAAATAAAATATAAAATATAATGTAAAGATATAGGCCTCTGCTAGAATGTACCATAAGTTTGGCTAAATCTGATGATTCAAGTTGTAACTGTGTAGAATTTATTAATTGTGTATGATCGATAATTCTTAATCAATAGCTTCAACAGGCTTGTTAGTAACTATGTAGAATGAAATATCTTTGTATGGATCATTCAGATTAACCCTTAGAATGCTGGGTAATTTTATAAACATACATTTTTGAGTCATCTGCTTTCCAAAACCTTAAATTTCTGCTTAATTTTGTTGAAGAAAGATACTCAGAGTTTCAAACAAGTTAGATCTTGGGCCAGCCTGGATCTTACTTGTTTGCATAAGTATGATGTCAGTTCCAGCACTATAAAGGTTAAAATTAGGCATGATTAGTTTTGTTTACCCATCCCCCATTTTGAAATTTTGTGTTCAGTCCAAATTAAAAGTAACAGCAGACAACAACTATAGGGAATGAAGAGTAGCATTTTATAAGATACTCCAAAGACACTATTGTGACAAACTGAAAACTTGCTTATGAGCAATTTCTTTTTTCTTTTAACAAACTGATATCTTACGTCTTCTTCTGTAGACACTAAAGGGAGGCAAGATGATGACATAATTATCAAGGTTGAATGTAAGACTAAAGCAAGTCCTTCATGTTTATGAAGGACTTGCTATAGTCTTGTATTGGACCCCTTAATATGTTAACCAAACACACCAATCACATGTTTGGTACAGGTTAAAACTCAAAGCAGTTCAAGGCAAAGACTTTGGAATGTATAAAAAATGACAATTGTTAAGACCATAACTATTGCGTTGAAAGATGTTCAGAAAATTTTTACATTTCAAACAGTTAAACAATAGTCTAGTCTTGCAGTTGAACTAGTTCAATTATCTCATTTGAGGTAATGGGTTTGAACCTTGTAGTCCACTTTTGGTAACAACTTCTAAAAGACCTCATAAAAATGGCATGAATAGTCACAACCCCATTGTTATTCAAACAGTCAGAACATTCAGAAGATACCTGCTACATGTAATGAGATTCAAATTGTTCCATTCCTTTAATATGTCATTCGCAGACACATCCACATTGAAAGATTCAGCACAATATAAATACAAAAAGAAGAAAGAAAACATTTCCTTTCAGATATTGGATAAAAACTATTGTCACAAAGTTCCTTATCTTGAGCAGATGTTTATTTTTGTGTCAGACATTTTTTTTATCACATTATACATATTGAGGGGTCAATGCAATACCATAGTAGGTGCTTCATGTTTGAAGGGCAATCGCTATCATATTGCTGCATTGAACCTTACTTTGTGCCTCTAAACATGCATATATTGTTAAGGCAAATGATGCTTTCTTTTTAACAAGTATATGCAGTAATAACTTCATCTTTTATTGCTAGATTTGAGATTATTCTGACATGACTCCCTCTCTCGTACCATCCCTATGAGATGTGCATCTGTGACAAAACATGATTTTAAACTCTCGAAAAAGGTTTCTATCTTAATTCTTGAGACAGATTAATGATTCATTGGGAAAAAACTATGAGACAAAGAGATTTGCGAATGATAAGTATATTCTTCATTTTATCAAAGGCTTTGGCTTTTGGTTTTATTTGTGGAGCACCAGTATGAGAAAAGGATTTATACATTAAAATATGCTTTCATCTTGGTAAATAAATTGTGTGAGTGAATGTGTTAAATTGCAACATCGATATGTAGATATGGGCATGTATAACATAAATATTTCAGCACAAGACAAAAGCTAGCAAAATATACAGGTATTGAGAAACTGTTAAAAAGCTCATAAAAAGCCACAATTAGAAAGCCTTCAAAGTTCTTGAATTGAAACCATGTTTGGCTTTTTTTTTCCTTTAGATAAAAATACTTAACAATGATTTTCTAATTAACCAAATGTACAAAAAATACTTTTAAATTACTATTGAAATTTGGATAAAATTGTAGCATAGACCTCTATTAGAAAATAATATGCAGTCATTCAAAAGATGGAGTATATTACATACATGTAACAACAACTGTAATGCATTTAAACAATACGTTCTTTATTGAAAATCCTAATACCAGATATGCAATTTTGCAGTTGGTCAAAAATTAGCAACTTCTCCTTTTGCCATAAAGACCTTACCCAATATTATAATTAATTGTCAAGTTATGATATGATGTGAATGTTGTATTTTGTTTGGGACTATTAAAACAACTTTTTAAAATGAAATGATTTTAAACTAGACCAAAGACCATAGAAGCTTGTTTTTCCTCTTTGATACAGTTTTCTTAACAATAACAGGAAATTCCAATGTTCTATAATTGTACTTTAATTTATCTGTACAATCTCTTGATATTATCAAAATCTTGCAACAGACAAGTATTATATGATATATAAGACACAGAAATATTTATTTGTTTTCTTTATAAATAAGCACATTTCATGTACAAAACATAAAACTATATAAGAAAATATGATATTTTTAACAGTAAAACACCCAATCATTACCAATCATTCATGCACTCTTGTCTATGTGTTCTAATGGTCCAATTTTTACCCTGATATTTGCATGATTAATAAAAACAGAGTCTATAAATGTAAGGCCCTGGTATGAATTTCAAGCATTTTGATAATAAACATTGTTCTGTTAGTAAGACTCAAATAAATGAATTTTTAATATATTTATAGCAAGTGACCCAAGAAACATTGCAAGTGACCCAAGAAACATTGCAAGTGACCTAAGAAACATTGTAAGTGACCTAAGAAACATTGCAAGTGACCCAAGAAACATTGCAAATGACCCAAGAAACATTGCAAGTGACCCAAGAAACATTGCAAGTGACCCAAGAAACATTGCAAATGACCCAAGAAACATTGCAAGTAACCCAAAAAACATTGCAAGTGACCCAAGAAACATTGCAAGTGACCCAAGAAACATTGCAAGTGACCCCAAGAAACATTGCAAGTGACCCAAGAAACATTGCAAGTGACCCAAGAAACATTGCAAGTGACCCAAGAAACATTGCAAATGACCCAAGAAACATTACAAGTGACCCAAGAAACCACTGTGACAAAGACTAAATGATTGTCACAAGAAATCTTTACATTTGCCAAAAATGTTTCTTTTTATTTTTATTACTCTTACTTCATTTTTCTTCTCTGCATTTACCTAAAAATAGACTAAGGTAGTACTGAATTATGATAATAGAGGTCATCAACATCAAGTTAATAAATTCACACTAAATAGACAATGTTGAATGTTTCAGCATGGGTTTTTTTTTAAATACAAAATTGTTTTTCTTTAACAATATATCAGGGTCTTTATATTTCATATACCAACAGCGTATCTTCAGATCAACTTGCTTACCTAGACAAACTAGCCTTACAGCTAAAATCAAGGGATCAAAGCAAGACTATTGTAAGTCCTTTACAAAGGAAAAGCACTTACTATTGTTTTCATTTGAACCCTCAAAATGTTCTTATAAAAAATGATTTTAAACTCCAATTTAATCTTAATCAGTTCAGACTTTGTGAGTGTGCAGGTTGATTCAAAGATGAATTGTTCATATAAAGCATGTCCCTTTGCCAAATGCCAAATGTTGAACTGTCCCAAATTGGAAGAGTTTGCAGACGACATTTCAAAATTTGATGGAATTGAAAAATTTTCTTCTGATATGGTAGAAAACATTGTTGGAAAAGGAGAAATTACTTGTTAGGAGCAATTTCTCCTTTAACCACACTGTTTTCCAGAGTCGTCTTCTACAAACCGGTCAAATGTCATTGTTGTTTGGTAAGGTTAAACAAGCACCAAAGTTGTAACAACACTTTTATCACAATATAGGATCATCAGCACCACAGATTGTGGATTTAATTTGTCTTTTCCTTCTTCACTTTAGCCTCTTTTTTGTGGTCCTTCAAAAAACCTGAAAATAGGAAATAAAAAGCCATTAATAGAAATGCTTACAACCCCTGCTAATGATTGAAGAACCTATTCATGAACTTTATGAACATTAAATGGTGGCTCATGAACACAATGCTGCTTTGAACTTGTTCATGAATTTCATGTACATGTTCATGAACACCAAGAAGATGTTAATGAATGTATTCATGAACCTGTATTTGATGTTCATGAACAAGTTCATGAATAAGTTCTAGAATCCTTCATAGGGGACTTCTTTTAAGCCACTGGTCTTTAATAGAGTATAAAAAGTTATTTAGTTTGGGGCTAAAAAACTTTATGATGAAATTCATATAGAAAGTTTGTCTTGAACCCAATATTCCATCATACCTCATTATGTCTCATCCTCATTTTGTTTTCAAAAGAATATATAACTCAAAACGAGCAATCCATACCGTTGTTACAAGTGTTTCTGTTCATATGGGGAAACTGATTAAAGTCATTGACCTTGGGTCTAGTGTCTTGTCTTGAGTTCTGCAGTAAAAAACTGTTGCTTGTTTGCATTATACTTGAATGACGTAATAAACAGGGGTTTTGTCTTGATAGGGTTTGAAGGCATTAAGATAATTGCATGCTTTGAAGAAACAAATATTCAAGATTACTAATGCAAAATCCTTACTTTTATTTATACTTCACCACCTAATGCCATAATTTTGTGTCTTGCAGCAGACATCTTTCAAAAAGCATTGTGGCAAAAGGAGAAATTGCTTGTCACAAGCAATTTCTCCTTGTGCCAGAATGCTTTTCAATCTATTCACATATCACACCAGCGGAACTGGAAGGTTTTCACATGTTTACAAAGCTTTTCTAAAGTTGTATGCTTCAAATAAAGACATGTCATCTGCAGGTGGTAAAGAGGAAAATTGTCAAACTGAACTTCTTAATTAAAATTTAGAAAAGAAAAGGTGTGGCATTCCATGCAAAGTCCTTTTTTTATCCTCTCATGTGCATCAGATAATCTTTTCGACTTCAAACAACACATTTTTATCCATTCCATCAAATCAGTTTTTTTGTCTGATCCAAATTAAAAGAAACAGCAGGAAAAGAAATTTGTAAGGTGTGACTTTTAATAAAAACAATAAAACAAAAGGATAACAATATAAGTTATTTCTTCGCTATGTTTGAGAGTGTGGCATTTCAATCACTCTGTTACCGGTACATAAATACATTATCCAAAGTATGTATTTTGCAAAAGGTTATTATGAAACATGAAAACTGAAAGCTGAAATTAGCACTTGGATGTTTGTAACCAATATCCGGATTCTACCTGTACAAATATATATGGCTGCTAAATTGAAGTAAGAAATACTTGTAAGAGTGATAGGCATTCTACTTAATGGGATCGACTATGGGTTTAAGACTCATGCATATAAAGGGACAAATTGGTACCTTAGTCCAAATAAGCCATTAATGACTAGAAGTCAACAGTTCATATCTTTTCACATACATGTATATCATCTCTTGAAAAACTCGCCCAACAGTAATGTGCGATAAATCCAAATCTGAATTATCTGCAGACAACAGTAATAAATTACGAACAATGTTCATCATAATACAGGGCAAAAACACTTGTGTTAAGAGGAAGAATAGTTTGCTTCACTCAAGTTCTTCCTTTTGTCAGACTTGTTTATTAGAGCTGGCTGTTTTGAGTGTAGTATGTGCTAAGGAAAGGAAACAAATTGAAAGGGAAAAGTTTTCAAACAGTTGCATGCTGTAAATAACTGAGTGTAAAGTTTAATTAATCAGAAGTTATAAAATCAGTCTTTCAAACAGAAAACTTCTTTATGTAATGGCAGCAGATGAAATGTGAAAGAATCAATCTTAAATCTTGCTCATTACTAATATCATATTTCAAAAAGAATTAAATTATTTTGTTTTTCAGGGATATTTTTTTCATTCACTCTAATGAGTAGATTTTAAAACTGCCTGCTGTACTTTACTAAGAAAAGTTAAAATAAATCGTCATATTTTGGATTTTGTGACAAGTTTAAATTGTAGGCACTTGCAGACAGTAATAATAAAGAGTGAAAAATATGATATTTTCAAAATATCAGTTGATATCACTGGCTCCAAGGTAGAAACAGCTTGTCATGGGCAATTTCTTACAATCTATGAGGTTGTGATATGCAGGCAAGTCCAAACATGCACTGGTGAGGGAAAGTGTTGAAGGGTTTAATGGCAAACAAAATAAATATACACGTATAAGGTAAACATGAAAACTATTTTTTTTACACAAAATTCTCCTTTCGTCAGATTGTTTCAAAATGTTGGGAAAAGGTCTCATCTGTTTTGGGGTACATTTATTTAATGTTCAGCATAGACAACTTATTTATAATTGCAGCAATAGATCCAGGATGTCATTTTGAACAAACCAATGTGACTTTTCAACTAAGCAAAGAGGTCTACGGCAAATCTGATTAAACAATACTGAATTTTTGTAAGTTTGTTTACTAAAATCTTTGGATTGGAGTTAAATCTTGACTCATTAAGGGTTAGCTAAGGAACATGCAAGAATCTTAATGTGATTTTTATACCTGAAAACAAGTAAAAAACAAAAAAGCAAAAGGAAATCTTTAATCTCTATATCTAAATTAACCTTACTTTGACATGTTTGCTGCAGAAATATCTAAAAAAAAACTTTAAAAACGGGATATATTGCTCCATAAAATAATGTTTGAATGTAATATACAGTCCATCTCCTTCAAAAAGACCACTGCAAGGTTATTAAATCCGAGGATATCTTAAAAAAGGAGCTGTTTGAATGACTGGCATCCATATAAAACCGTTAATTGTCTTAAGCACACAATTCTGTCTTTTCATTTACTGTGTGTGCTCTGTTCCTTTTAATTCTGACAAGTAAAATTAAAATTTATATGTATATGACCCCAAACTCGATTGCCCATAATCGCTGGTCAAGCTGAGTAGAACCACTAGCACTCCGTAAATTAGTTAGGAGACTGTCTTTAATGAAAATCTAAATACAGTCACCAATTTTTGAACCCAGTTGGGAAGGGGCCATGTGAAACAAGTAACAAAGTCCTGTTTGGTGTCTTTGGTTGCAGTTACAAGTACATCAAAGAGTCAAAACAAAGGGATTAAGATCAATTTTACTTTCATCATTAGTACAAATAAAACCACTCATGCTTTGCAATAAACCGTGCTTCAGGAGGGTGTTAAAGAACTAAAAGGTCGATATGGTGAATATACCTGACGATGCTATCAACTATTTTTATCATAGATGATCGATTCTCACCTAATCCCCGCAACTTTTTTTTCTTGACCTTTTTGGGTTTAACTGGCGCTTCCTCTTTAAAAGCTTTATCAGAGTTGAAATAATATGTAGTTACATTATTACATGTTGATTAGAGTTGAAATACATGTAATTACATTATCACATGTTTATTAGAGTAGAACTCCAAATAGTTAAATTATTACATCATTAATATGTCATGGTCATTAGAGTTTAAATACCTATAGTTTCATTTATATTACATGTATATTACAGTTGAATTACATGTAGTTACTTTATTACATGGTGATAATGATGTTAAATATGTCCCTTTACTGTGTTGGTTACCCCTGTTAAAGACTCAAGAACTTATTCATGAACTTCATAAGCGTTAAATGGCTGTTCATGAACACAGCTTTTTCATGAATTTCAAGAACAGGTTCATGAACACCAAGTACAGGCTCATGAATACATTCATGTTCCTGTTCTTGAGTCATGAACAAGTACTTGAAATTCATGAAAAAGTAAACAACAGCTTTGTGTTCATGAATGGCCATTGAACATTCATGAATGTCCATGAAGAAGTTCTTGAATCTTTTACATGTGTATTAGCAATATACAATAACAGTTAACAAAATGACAACAGATTATCTGTGGAAATCTTCCATTATATTAGTCCATACTGATACTGTCATGGGACAGCTTTTTCAATTTATTCTTGTGTAATAAAAAGTACCTATGGAAAACATCATGATTTGAAAACAATCATCGAAATCATTGTGTCAAACGAAGAAATTGCTTATCATGAGCAAATTTTTCGGCAGCTATGGATATGTTTTCAATGTCAAATGCATTAATTCTTTTCCTCTTTAAAGTTATTTCTCCAGACAACATTTAAGTCAACTATCAAATCAATTAGAAAATTCCATAGTCATTATTGATCAATTAACATTGAAATCATTATGACAAATGGAGAATGCTTATCATGATCAACTTCTCCGCCCACCACAATGTTTTCAGAAGTGTTCTGTAGCAAAGGACTGGTGATTAACCCTTATAGTGCTTGAACGAATTTCATGCTTATGCAAACAGGTTAGATCTAGGCCAGCCGCCAAGTAAATTGTCCGCTGGCCTGTGAACTAGCCTGTTTGCTACTCCTGGTATCTTTCCTTAACAAAATTAGGTAGATATTTAAGGTTTTGGAAAGCGGATGACACAAAAATCTAATTTTAGAGAATTACCCAGCATTTTAAGGATTAATGTTGTGTATACAGAAAAACAGAAAAAAATATAAAGTTGTTAGATATCAGGTATATACCATACTAATTATGACAATTTCCTGTATAAATGGAGTATGAGTATGAGTCCTCTAACGATCTAACTATGCTATTGCTAACAAAGCCTTCATTTCTACAAGTTCTTAACTGACATCCCTTACTCCATAATATCTTTCTTTGCCACACCTGACTTCAGAAGCCAATGTGACAAAAAAAAAAAATTGCTTGTAGCAATATGGTATAAACCAATTTACCCATATCCTTTTGTCATGTTAATTGTATCATCTGTTGTTGCTTTCCCCATTTAAACTTTCCAGAATGTTCCAATTCAAAGTTAACAATTTGAAAAAATGTTTATTTATTCAACATGACATCGGAAAAACTAATGTCTGGATCAATTTAACTATAAAGATCTGAATACATTTCATATCAACCCATCTTTTCATATTCAAACTGTGATTGTGAAAATATACCTAAGGAAGGTATGAAAAACCCTCTTTTATAACATTTAATGAACAGAAATGTTGACAGAAGAAATTGCTCACTAGCTATAAGCATTTTTTTGTAAAGTCCCGATAATTTCATAAAACCTCAAATCAACTATATCTTAATCAAGTATATTAGAAGAATTAGAATATCTTTTAGAGTTCAACAGTGTGTATTAAACCTTTTCTGAGTCTTACAGATGACTTGTGCTGTCTTGAAAAGAAAGTTTTAAAACATTTTAAGACATTTTGAAACATTCATGCAAAAATCTATTCTTTTTTTCCCTTCATGGAAAAGTTTCCTTTAGCTATTCTTGTTTTCATGTATGTTTAACATAAATCAAATGGTATAACAAAACCATTTACACCTTCCATTTAAAAACAGATGATCTTTCTTTGCCTCAAGCACAACACCATTTGCAAGTCTTAGAAAAATAAAGAATATATGCAGAGACTACAAATATATATGTTGTAGTTTTACGTTGTTTTGCAACCTCCCTACTTCTGAAAGTCCTGAGAAAATAATACACAACACACAACACTTATATAGTATCACTTTATAATATATAATATAATAAATAATAAAGTTTAATTAACCCTTATAGTGCTGGAACCAAGTTCATGCTTATGCAAACAGGTTAAATCCAGGCAAGCCGCCAAGTAAATTGGCGGCTTGCCTGCGATCCAACCTGTTTGCTACTGTGAGTATCTTTCCTAAACAACTAAAGCAGATATTTGAGATTTTGGAAAGCAGACAACACAAAAATCTATTTTTAGAAAATTACTCAGCATTCTAAGGGTTAAACAACACTTTCATTCCTTTAAAAGGGTATTGATACACACCCAGGAGATAGGTACAAAAACTAATGTGACAAAATGGGAAAATGGCCCATAAAAATCATTTGTTTACTTGTGAGAATTGTTCCTTTCCAATATATCCCAGAGAAAGTGCCATGCTTATAACTCTTGTTTGTAAGTGCTTTAAATTCAATAGATCACAGAATTCTATCTGTCAGAACGATTTATATCCTTATTTTATTAAAGAACACTGCAAAACAGTTTGATAAACATCAATTATATGTTTATATGGGTTTTACATTGCATCACCATTATTTCGGTTAAATAAACAATAAGGTTCTTGCTACATCATAAGATTTGCTCATTCTGAGCAAATTCTTCTTTCATATCAATGTTTAAAAATACTGTCTGCTACAAATGTATTCAGAGTCATATGTATCAGAGAAAGTAACCTTTAGCTGAGTAGAAGACTTTTTGACCCATAAATTGTACATGTGTCTTAGACATAAAGGTCTGTAAATATTGTAAATAGAGTTGTTTTAATGTATTACAGACTGATATAACCTGTAAAATTATGTATTCAAACACACCCTAACTCTTTCGCTACCATTAACGCCGATCAGCGTCTTGATGTAGAGTGTCAATGTTCTTATTGGCAACTGAAACATGCGGTTTGGATCTGCATTGTATGTTACCATATTTTACAACATGGCATCAAGGTCAATGTCACCAGAGTTCAAGGTCATCTTATCAGAATGTGCTTTGTTAAGTATGTTTTTATACAAAACAGTTTATATTCTATTTGTGTTTAATGAATTAACCTAATATTAATCAAGATGATGACTTTATGATATTTTTCTGATTATTTTCTGTGAATTTTAAGAAATTGAATTGGCATTGAGATGTGTGTTTTTTTTTCAAGAAATCTGGCTACAAAAACATAAAGCGTTACAGAATAGATCAAATCATCAAAATTTAGTAAAACCCCTAAAAGCCAAGCATTTCTACAATATCCCACATATTTTAGCACATGTACAACATAAAGAATGTTTATTTACATATAGTTACCTTTCTTTTGTAGCATCATTTCTATATCTCGATCCTCTTCCAAATATCTGAAAGATACATAAATTTTCTTTTATATATTAATAAAAAATCATTGAGAATTGCATGTCAATATTACCAAAGCGCAACGCAGATTAAAAGGGACTTTTTTTTTTACTTTTCAACATGCAAAATAAAAAAGTTTAGCTCCTAACTCTATAGCACCATTCTTTGAGGCATCTCGTGCAGAAGACTGTAGAAATAATTGTGAAAAAAAAAGAAGAATCTGCTCCTATTATGTCAGAATGGTCTCTATGTAACATCATTAATAGTTTTCCCAAGACCTGTTTTGTCATATGCTGAAGCTTTGAATTTGAACCAGGCACAAGTTTCCATATGGTCTTAGAACTTGTTTGTGAGAGTTTATTGGAAAGAGACTTCACCAGCCTAGCACTGGTGAATCATGGTAAGCTAAAACAAAACCTGAAATAATGTTAATACAGCATTTAGCCCCATACAAACAAACATACAGGCTTCATAAAAGGGAGATAACCCACCTGAGTCTGTCCTCATCTATACTATCAACAATCTTGTTCCTCTGGTCGACCACAAGCAGTAACCTCTCTGTCAGATACTCTTCTTCCTTTATGTCATCCTCCGTCTTGGCTGTCTCTGTAATCATAGTTAAAGGGTAAATCTGTACTAGATATTCTTTATTCTAAGAGTTCACTTTTGTCTTTCTCTTGTCAAAGGTATTTTTGCCTCTTTTCACTTAGTTTTTTCAAAGTTATTTTCCTTTACAATTTGCCTCTAAAATTTCCTTAACACTTGTCTTTTTCTTCAGAAATATTTGCAATATCATTGTTTTAAAAAAACCAGTATCTCATCTATATTGAGGCAGTCAGTGCTCCAATCCATGCATAAGTTATTCATTATGACCCCTACTTGATATAGGCATGTTCACACATTCTGGAAAGCGATGTCTCCTTTAGATAAAGTGATTAATCAGTCCTTCAGCTGCTAACCTATTCCTAAATAAAGTTTTTTAAGACTCTTAATTTACTTATAGGTTTTTTTTTTACATCACACTAACATTATTTCCATTATGTTGTGATGCCAGACTCTAAATAATGGAGGAAGACCCCATAGTCATCTGCCCATTAGGGCCGGTCAAGCAGGGTAGAACCATCGGAACTCCTGAAGTCAGTCAGGCCTCTCATGAAAATCCAAATGCCGTCACCAGGATTTGTACCCACACGGAGAGAAACCATGTGATTGTTATCTATCAATTCTCTACTTTAACCACTTAGCCACGGAGGCCCCTTACCATTTCCCCAAATAAAAGATTTGGGGATTTGTGTGCATTAAAAGCAGTAGCAGCAGGTGCCCAATTTCCAATCATGAGTTGCGATAATTTACTTGTGAAATTCATTAAGCAAAAGGAGAACAATTATTCAAAGCATTTTTTTTCTACTGTAGCATTAGTATCTTAAGTTGTATTTTGTATATATGCACTTGGTATTAATGCACATTTTTCATGCTTTATGATAAGTATCTGTCATTCATTCCCACCAGTCATTATATCAAATATTGGAGGAAATAGTTGTAACCCTTATAATGCTGGAACCAACTTTATACATATGCAAACAGGTTAGATCCAGGCCAGCCACCAAGTAAATTGGCAACTGGCTTGTGATCTAACCTGTTTGCTACTCTGAATATCTTTCCTCATGATATTTAAGCTGATATTTAAGGTTTTGAAAAGCAGATGACACAAAAATCTATTTTTAGAAAATTACCCAGCAATCTAAGGGTCAATATAACTTGGTGCCATCACAATAAGCCACAAACCTGGTCTATTCAGTAGAACCCGAAGCTTTCTGTCAATGTCCTCTTGTTCAATTTCCAGTTCCTGTTGGCGAGATCTGTAACAAAGAAAGAAATACATTTCCACCGCATCTAATGCTTTTAATAGCAAACACAATTAAGCTGGATTCAGAAAAATTGAAATTTTTGTCAATCAAATCATGTATCTATTCCAACCAACACTTTTCCTTTTAACCTGAAACTGTCTTTGCAATTACTATACTACAAATATGCCTATTTTTCAGAGTGCCACCAAGGTATACAATAAATGCAATTGGGGGATTCCTTGGCCAGGTTGTTATAGTACAGAACAATAAATCACATAGTCACTCCCCTTGTGGTTTTAATTCCCTGTAACAGTAGATTTGGATCTTCATGAATGGTAGATTCCCAGTTGACTAATGGAATACTTATGTTTTAATCTAACTTGACCAGCCCTTGGTGGCCTGGTAAGCTTAGGGGGTTCTTTCTTCACTGATCATGAGGCGTCCATCACAAAACAATTGAAATACTGTTGATACTATATATAAAACCATAACTAACACATCATTACTACCATTATATTTTGGCCTTTAGTCTAATGGAAAGCATCAGCAGACAACAAATTTAAAGTATGAGAGTCAATTTTGGTTATACATGTAATGGTATTAAAGCATGACTTCACATTTTGAGTTATAGAAGGTAAAAGCTATTTTGATAGAAGAAAAATTGCTCATCTTGAGCACTTTCTTCATTTTTCCAAGCGCTTTCTTGAATCATCTGCATTAGGTGCAATAATAATAACACATGAATAGGTAAGAAAGTGAATAAATCTTATACATACCTGAAGACATATTCATGTTCTACTGCCGATGCATGAAAATGCATAAATAGCTGTACAGTTAATCTTGTTTAACCCTTTACCAAACGCCAAATTTTCGACTGTCTCATGTTGAAACAGTTTGCAGACAACATTTAAAAATGTGATGAAATTTGAAAATACTCTTCTGATAGGGCAGAAAACATTGTCGGAAAAGGAAAAAATTACTCGTTACGAGCAATTCCTCCTTTTCCCACAATGTTTTCCAGAGTAGTATGCAACAAAGGAGTTAAATGCTGTTATTGTTTGGTAAAAACTACTCTTTAACAGCGCATGAACATTTATCGAGTCTAAGGCTTTCTTAATACAGGAAACAAGTCATTCAGAAAGCTCCTGCATTTATAATAAGTTGTTGGTTATTTGACATGCCACAATTCTGTCTCCTTATACTATGGTCACTTAAAACAAGATTGACAGAATATGAAAGAAAGGACTACTCCATGCTCATTGAATACCTACATGTATATGTAGTCGTTCTCAGTGCGGACCAGTTCATTTTTCTCGTTAACCAGTTGAAACCAGCTCATCATCAGGTCATCCTCATCTTGATCTTGTACAGTGGCTGTCAAATAAAAACGGAGATAAGGCTAGGTTAATTATTATCCAACTAATTTCCTCATATGAGATTATGTAATGAAGCCTACACAAATCATTCACAGATGACAACCATAAGGTATGAAAAGAGATTGTTTGTGATATCTTGTAGAAACTTAAGTAAAAAAAGGGTTTAAACAGTTCAATATTCAAATACAGATATGTTTTACTGATTATCTATAAGGGAGGTGCTAATTAATACCAAGTATTTTGTTTACCTTGTATATTTGTCATGAAAATTTCAATAAATAAAGCAAATACTATTCAATGGAATTGAATTACAATTTCTTATACAGTTTAGTTTAAAACAAAGGATGCAGTCCTACCTAGCTATGGTAATTAAATGAGAAAATAAATTATCGTATTGAACTATGTAACATATTTCACAATTAACTATCAGGATCAATGATATGAATGTAATGGAAATTCCTTGTTATATCACAATAATTCAAATTAGTAAACATGAATAAAGTTTTAAATATACATGATGATTTGGATGTTTGAAATTGGGTACAAAAAAATGAATTATTTCACTCTATAATTAATTGTGTGCAATTTCATATGATGTCCAAATTCAAAGGGTGTATGTGTTCATAGGGTGTTCCAATTCATAGGCTAATCAAATTATTTTTGATTTGCAACTAAGTCCCAAAATTCATGTGTGTGTCCAAATTCATAAGATGTCCAAATTCATAGGGTGTATGTGTTTATATGATGTCCTAATTCATAGGTTAATCATAGCCAGTATTTTCGATTTGTAACTAAGTCCCAAAATGAGTCTGTTGTCTATTTAATGAAGATGAAGATGCTGTATTTAACTGATCCCCTCATATGAAATTTTGTGAACGGTCCAAATTGATAGCCACAGCAGACAACATAAGAGCAGTTTGAAATATAGGACTTTCTCTGGAATATAGGGTAGAAACAATTGTGACAAAAGAAGAAATTGCTCATGAATATAAAGAAATTCTTCAACTTTAAAGTTGTCATCTTTTCTCGCCTTAAATATGTAAAACCTGCAAAATTTCATATAAAGGAATGGGTAAATTTAAAAAACAAATACTAATCTAATGATGAAAGGTAAAAAAATGAGTCTATTTTAATTCTTAAGACACCATCGAATATCAAAAACCAACTTATTGGGTGCAAAAGAGAAGAAAAAATGATAAAAAGGAATGTCAAAGAAAGGTGTTCAATTCTTGTTTCATGTTTTTTTTACATCACTGTCAACATTATTCTAGTTATGTTGTAATATCTGGCTCAAAGACAATGTAGGAAGATCCCAACCTGAACTGACCATACAAGGGCTTTATCAATCTGGATTAACCAGTGGTTATCTGCCAGGGTACCGTTTTACTAAACAACTTACGGAAAATGTTTGCGTAAGTCATTATTGATTAACATGGATAGTATCTTCAATGAAAGTACAATATTGCAATGTGACACGTCATTGGAAGCGTCTCGGAGAGACGATTCCAATGATGTGTTACTTTACAATATTGCTTTGCCAAATATTGAAATAAAAGGACTTGTTGTTTTAGACTTACGCAAATCTTAAGCGTAAACTGTTTAGTAAAACAGGCCCCAGGAGACTTACTTCTCATGAAAGTACAGCCATATCAAACAGCGCCAGGCTTTGAACCAAGCGTGAGAACATCTTAAAGTGTTATTTAAAATTAAGTTCTTTATCAATAAGTCTAATTGTCAAGTAAATTAGTTCTTTATCAATTAGGCAACACATGCCTTCTCTTAGTATAGCAAACCTTATTTTGTGCAAAGGATAAACAGAATAAAAGGAATAAAAAAATGATGATGAAGAAATGGGGATCAATATTATGTTGGGTATTGCGGATGGGGATTTCAGGGTTTGAGGGGTAAATAATTTTTGGCAGAGCAAACTCCCTTTCCCAAACAAAATAATGGACAGAGTGATGAACAATACCTCCTGAATACCTAATTATAAGACACAGAATTCTTCCCCAAAGAATGTAACTTGCTGAGTTACCAAAATTGAAAAAAAGGCAGACAGCAATAATTCTTTCAAAAATAAAAGTACTTTCTTTGTGTATTAGGAGGGTAGAAACTACTATGAGTTAAGCAAAAATCATTCCTTTGTGATTTGTATGGTGTTTAATACTGCATGTCTAACTTTTCACTTATGCTACATTTTCCTGGATCCACCAGTACTAGGCTAGGGCTCTGAAGAAACATTCCCAAGAAACCAGCACCTTATCTGCTGGGTCGCGCAGGATCCCTTAAATTCATAAAGATCCAAACAATAAATGACTTGTGTAATAAAAAAAGGTCTTATAATCAAGTATTCGCAGATAAAGACGACAAAAGATCCGGGAGTAGAATTGGGACAAAAATGGTAAAAATTGGATACATCTTACCAATTAAGACATAGTGCCTTCATTATAGTCTATGTGTCAAGTAAATGAGAAAGGTCAAAATGGTGAAACTTACAGTCATGAAGGTAATAAAATATAACACATTTTTGGCAAAGATTTATACAGTTTTAATGAAAAAAAACCCAATTAATCTCATAACTCTCAGAGAGAAATAATTCACAATGAGAATTACGAAAATTCCTGGTTTCGTTTTTTCAATCCCATGGGCAGTAGAACCCACCATAACCAGTGTTACTGATATGCATGTTTTTTAAACTTCCTCTTTTCATCCAAAGGTTTGGAATTCCATAAAAATACATAATATAGATAGCAATTGACCCCAGGATAACTATAGACCCCTGTGATAGTTTGTATGTCTTGAATCTTGTTAGTGATTCCAAATGAGCTTTTATAGAAAAAGGGGTTATGAAATTTACTAATGCACCCTCTTAGATTATCATCCACAAACTTATTATCTTAACCAAACAATGAATAGCTCTGAGTCCTGAAATAAGAAAAAAATTAAGACAAATGGAATACAATAAACCCTCATTTCCACATAAGAAGAATAAAAGCTATTCTATGTGTTAAATGTGTGAAGCACAGACTGTCAACTTAGTCAGTTACTTTAAAAGATTCAAGTAGACACACCTACAGCAATTAACTTGGAAAACCAGTCACTTGTTCCTTTCATAATGTAGTCATGAAGTAACACTTCTTTCTAAGACAGGCGCCTGTACTCTAACCACTTGGCCACTGAGGCCTAAAGGTTATTATTTAATTCTTGTTTCAGTTCCCATTCATACTATGCAGTAGATATTGGAACCAATTAATAAAATGTCAAAAACATCCATCAGTAACTGCACAATGGAATCGGGAAAAAAATCAAGTTACAGTAAACTTAGATGTTAATGCTCATGGTTAGCCACTCCTTTCATTGCAGTCATTTGAAAACCATACAAAAGTTATTTTTAAAGAAAGATAGGTCAAATAAAAGTCTGTCAGGAAATGTTTCTTTAAGTAGTTCTTTTCTTTCCAACAATTAATAAGATATCCTAAAACATAGCTTGCATAATTTTCAATTAACCACACATATATTAGATCAAATGAGGAAAACATGCCATGCTCAAATGAAATTTTCCGTAATGCTCCACAATTAAAAATCATCCCCATCACATTCTTCCAGGTGATTATCAAAATCAAGGTAAAATGATGAAATAAAAACATTGATTCTCCTTATTATCATATGATGTGATTTGAGTCTGATGCAGTATAAAAGGAAACTACCTGGCTATAACATTGCAGTCATTTCATTGGTACATATACTTCTTTACCGATACTTGACAATATTTTCAAAGGGGTAAGAACAATTGTTAGAGATGGTGAAATATATAATGTGACACCAACTTCATGAAGCACCATTTAAATACCGGTATGACCAACCCAGAGTTGAAATAGAACATTGTAAATTATACATTTATAAGTAATATCTCTTTTTATTGCAAAGGTCTTTTAGATCAGAAGAATTGAATAGTCAACAAGTAATTAAGGGGTTAAAGAAAATGCAACCAACACTCCCTGTAAGAAAGACTATTACAGTTCTCAATATCCTTTGAAAAGATAAGTTTTTCAAGTACCGGTACCTTAGCATTACTAATGTAGTTATCACAGTATTAAAACATATAACATACAGCACACGTGGTCATGTGAAGACTAAACATAGATTCTACATGTTAACCTATCTAAGTAAGATTTAAAAAAGACAAAAAGACACAGAGTTCCAGATAAGGGTATTTCTTCATGTATTTCACAACTTAAAACTCTTTGTTACTACCATGACCACTTGAATATCCTTTGAGGGTTCAATGCAAGTTAAAGTTTAATTAAGTTTAAACCTATATACTCTACATCAATTTTTACAGAAGCTTGAATCTTATTAAATTTATTCCTGTACACTAAACCATTACATGTGCCGATTTGTGGGTCAGCCCCAGCAATTTTCACCTCATCTAAAGGGGATCAAATTCAGGACCCTCGGTACAAGAGGCAGATACTCTACCTCTGCACACTGTCAACCACTGTCACAAATGCGGAGCACTTACTTTAGTCTTGCACTGAAACCTCAACTTGTTACAACACACCCATAGACGATAATTTAAGAAACCACTGTGACAAAAGGTTAAAGTGCTTGCAACTCAAAACTGCCAGATGAATGAAACTCTCCATACGACATAACTTCTCATAAATCCACTAAGAGTGAATGAGAGAAGAGTTCAGTGAATGGTGTAATAAAGCAAGGTAGGAAAATGAGAAAACCGTTTAACTATTTGCCCCCAAACATCACACTGTTTTATCCAATTCCAAAACTTTTCTCCTTTTGTCACAATAATTCCTATAATAAAATTTCGACACATATGCTTAAACAAGCACATTGAGGGCTAAACGCAAGACCATAACAAGTCCTTCACAAATGTGAAACACTTACTATAGTTTTTCAAGTTACCTTGATATCAATGTACATGTATAGCATGGATTCAATGCAATACTATAGTAAGTCATTCACAAATATGAAGCACTGACTTTAGTCTCACATTGAACCCTCAGTACATGAGGTGATAATTTATTGTTATCCATCTCGTAATATGTTTTTAAAGTCAATATAACATAATGAGAAAATAGAGGAAATCAGGCTTTCTTGTATGTAGGCAGTCTCTAATAAAAGAAGGTTCTCTTTGACCCCCTTATCTGAAACCCCCTTATCTGAAACCCTTCAGACACAGACACATATGTACCAGGTACGATGGACTTATTTCCCAACTATCAGACAGTTTCCCTGGCTTGCTCTTCTCTCTAGTTCACATGCAAAAAGTTGCAATACAAAATTTATAAAAAGGTAAACTTAATATGAAGAACCAACTACAGAGATAATATAAACTGAAGGATGCATCAAGTTTCTCTTTCCTTCTCTATGTCATTGACTTGTTGATTGAGTGATTCATTTATCTATATGGGGTTTTACATCCATGAACACTATTTCAATAATGTTGTAATGCCCGACTCTTAATAAGGAAAAAGATCTCTTACTCAACTGCCCATAGGAGCTGGTCAAGCCAGGTAAAACCATCGGCACTCTGTAAGTCAGTCTGGAGACTGCCTCTCGTGAAAATCTAAATGTTGTCACCAGGATTTGAACCCACACTGAGAGGTGCCATGTGATTTCAAGTTATGCACTCCAACCACTAGGCCACAGAGATTGACTTGTTGAACTTAACAAATGAAATGTGAATGTTGTGAAGACGAAAAAAACAGATTTATCATGACTTAATGAAAATCCTTTTTTCATGACGCAGACAAAATAATTACGGTGGCTTTGGTATTGTAAACTCTTGATTTGGTAAATGACAGGACTTTGATTAAGTCCCACACAGCTTTAGGATAAGTAATAAAGAACTTTTTGCTATTTTGACTTAAATATTGAGTTTTATTGTATTTTGACGATTTGTTGGGAAAAGAAATGAATGGTGAACATTTTTCTTTGAGGACATAAAAAATGAACAAATGAGATTTCATGCAAAACATTAAAAAAAAATGTGAATGCGTAGAATGGAATACTAGACCTCTATAGAACTCCAAATTACTTAATATTCTGCATTGAAAATTAACAAAACATGAAATCAATTATTAATAAAGGTAATTGGTTCTATTCTGGAAAAGAAAAACACCAATCAAACTTAACCTTCCATTAAGTAATAGGAGAAATACGCCTATGGAAATCTTAGCACAACAATTATTAACAGCATGTTGAGGGTACAATGCAAGACTACATGTTGTACCAGATTAACAGCATGTTGAGGGTACAATGCAAGACTACATGTTGTACCAGATTAACAGCACGTTGAGGGTACAATGCAAGACTACATGTTGTACCAGATTAACAGCATGTTGAGGGTACAATGCAAGACTACATGTTGTACCAGATTAACAGCATGTTGAGGGTACAATGCTAGACTACAGTATGTCCTTCGTAAACATGAAGCATTTACTGCAGTATTGCATTGAACTATTGATGCGCAAACTAAACAGCTAGTCTAAGAAAAGACAGGATTAACAAAGTATGGAAAATGACATTTTCATTGTTATCATGATTAGAATCCACCATGACAGATAGGAAAGTACTTTCTCTTTTTGTCACAACTGATTCTTTAACCTTCTTGAGGATTCAATGCAAGACTTAACTATAATAAGTCCTTCAGCAATGTGAGGTTCATACTATGGCATTGCACTGAAACCCTTGCTCTGCTAAAGGTCTTTTTTGATAAACTCATATTTGCTCACAATGACATATTGACAATGTAATTGGCATCGCTAGAAACCAGTGACTTCAAAGCATAAATCTCTTAGAATCAACAGTTTCTTCTTTTCTTTAATGCTTGTCCTTTGATGTTGCCAAACCCCTCAGAGTGATCTCCCTTTTATTGGATTGATCTCTGCCACCACAAATGTCACAAAATCATCAGGTTAGAAACAAAATTTGTGTTTAAAGATGGCAGCCACACCCATAAAAGTCATCCATTTGTGCTTTATTTTTAAAGAAAACGAACAATTTTTCACTTTAACCTGAAGAAATCAATACAATTAGACATTACGGTATTACTAAATCAGCCTCTCTATGTGAAAGATTAACAAAACAACATCATTTAAAATTCATTCACATCGGGATGAAAATTTTGTGGTGGCAATGATTTATTCCACATAGCAAAGGGAGACTACTGTGATGTTGCTTGTGATGTAGCCTGACTTCAGACCAGTCCAAATTGTGTGAAAGGGTTGTGTAAATAACACAATTCTACTAACTTAAGTAGAGAACATATCTAATACACCAATAAAGGTGGATAGCCTTTAGCTATAATAAAGATACATTTTTATAACATCAATATAGGTTTATTGCTTTTAATCACCAATATACACATAAAGTTACATTTCTTTTTCCCAATACATGTTTATAGATACAGCGTTTTTAACCCTTATAGTGCTGGAACCAACCTTATGCTTATGCAAACATGTTAAATCACAGGCCAGCTGCCAATTTAATTGGCAGCTGGACTGTGATTTAATCAGTTTGCCACTCTGAGTATCTTTCCTCATCAAAATTAAGCAGGTATCAAAGTTTTTGGAAAGCAGACGACACAAAAATTTATCTCTAGAAAGTTACCCAGCATTCTTAGGATTAACACATCCATATAGAATATAGAACAGTCACATACCTTTTCTGATTGAATCCTCTAGTGTTCTGCCCTTCAACTCCAGTTTTGTCAGTTTAGAATCTATCAACTTCAGCTCCTGCTGTATCTTGTATGGTGTTATATGGTGTTTGGTCCTTGACACCTGAAGAAGATTGAATTCATTAATTGGATGTTGTTTACCTTGCTCTATCTTACCTCAAGCTAATGTATTTGCTGCAGCATATTTCTGTAACCATTGTGACAAAAGGGTAAATTGCTCCTAATGAGCAATTTACACTTTTTCACAATGGTTTCTACCAAATAACACAGAAAAACAAGAGCTGTCCATAAGACAGTATGATTGACTATACGATAATGTCGTAGATATAGGTCAGTGAAATATTATTTGTTTCTAAAATATGAGAATGCACAAACAATATCTTTATAATAGGTGTTAAGATACAAAATTGCAAGCAAAAGTTTAAGTAAGATTAAGATTTCTAACTTCAAAAGACCGCATAATTTGCTTAAATTCAAAACAAGAGATATGAAACTTGATCAGGGACCATAGATTATGACCTGAACACATGTGTGAAGTATCAACCCATTCCATAGTGTAGTTAATGAGATACAAACTTGTATGTAAAAGCTTAACCAAGGTATGACGCCAACAGTGATGCTGAGGCTGGGGTGAGTACCGGTACTATAGCTCTCCTTATTCTTCAAATAGTTGAGATAAAAACCATCAAACTAATGCATAGGAATCATTGTCCAGTATACAAAAAGAGGAATTATTTGTCCAAAACAATTTCTCGCTCTGGCACAATTATTAAATCAATCCGCTGCTTCAAATGCGTTTAAAAGAATATACATAAGGAAAAAACACTAACAAAGAACAGGGTGGATAAAAAAAGTATCAAAAGCCAACTCACCATTCCATCAGATTTCGGTGGTGGGGGCCTTCTTGGAGCAAATGGTTTAGGACTGGTTGGGGATTCGAGCTTGTGGGTTGACACGTCAGGCCTTCTGGGTGGTTTAGCAGGAGGGGGCGTCATATCAGTCGGCTCCTCAAATACAAACTTCTGACCCAACCCAATCTTTTTCTTTTCCGTAGTTATTCCAACACCAATACCCGAGACCCCATTAGGTTTGTTAGGTTCTGGAGATTTAAACTTATTATTGTCTTTGTCAGTAGATGTTACATATTTATCGATGGCATCAACCGATTTTCTCTGGTAAGGTGAGACAGGCCTGTTGGGTTTGTTGGTTTGTGGATTATTAGCGGGTGATGAACCTTGTTTTTCGGGGTCAACATACCCCCCTTGCCTGGCCTCTTTGCGAGCAGCTGCTTCCTTCTGCCACTCCAGCAAACCACTGGTATCATTCTTACCAGAACTTTTATCACTCAAAAGATCAGCAGATTTAGGCCTAGCCTTTTCTTGCTTGCGCTTTTCTATTTGTTTCTTCCACTCGGGAATATCATTTGTTTTAATATCACTGGTAGTTGTATTTGTTGTGTTTGTTTGTTGTTTTGGACTACCATCTGTTTGTTTAGTGATAACTGTTGTGGTGACAGTAGTCTTTTTGGTAGTAACAACCCCTTTCACTTTGGGGTCTTTAGACTGCTCCTTGTCTCCAAATAAATGTGAACTTTGTGATACAAATGAAGATTTAGGCCTTGGTGGAACTTTAACCTTTGAAGTCTCTGAGCTGGAAGCATTTGTCTCTAGCTTATCCGTACCTAGCCTTTGTTTTGTTTCGGATTTATTAGATGAAATATCAGCTGATTTCTCTAAATCGTTGTCATGTTTGGTTCTAACATTAGCGAGACTTTTTAAGAGTCCTCCTAACACTTCTTTATTCTGATTATCACCACCAGGCCTTTTAGGGGTACTGACAACTGCCTTGTAACCTGAAGGTTCATGCACAACAGCTTTATAAGCTATATTCTTTTCAGATGTGTCCATTGGGCTTGAAGTTCTGTCTGGTTTCGATGGCACATTTGTATTTATGTTTCTATCTCCACCTACTCTGTTGGTATTTTTATCTTTATATCTTGGAGACAAACGCGGAGATGCAACCTTTTTCCCAAATTTAGGAGATGAAATTGAGGAATTATTCGAATCATTTGCTAAAAGATTTGGAGGGGTGGAAGATGGAAGCGGTGGCGGAGAAGAAGAGGATTTTAAGTCTGACCTATTTGATGTTGTGCTTGTGAGATTTAGATTGAATTCACTTTTCCCAACTCTAGGTGGTGTCTTTGGTCTTGTGAAATCAGACTTTGGTCTATCTGGAGTTTTTGTTCTGAGCGTAGGTTTGAGATCAGACTTTGGTGGCTGATCTTCATCTTTGGTTTTCAGACCTCTGGGTTTTGCTTTAGGCTGAGATTTAACAGATGGCTCCGATACATCCATTTTTTCATGATTTGTCATGATATTATGTCTTGGCTTTGGTTTAGGCGAATTTGTTTTATTTGTCTCTAAAGCTGAGGATTTACTGTTATCCTTCGTTTTGTCCTCATTTAACTTATTAGCACCTTCTTTAGCTTTAAGATTCCTTTCATCCAATTCTCTAAACTTGTTCACTAAATCACCAGCCTTTGTAGGAGTTTTAGAAAAATTACCTAACGCTGAGGAGTTGTTAGAATTGTTTAAAGGTCTACTAGCAACTTCATCTGTTTTCTTGTCTTTGTCTAATTTACCAACACCTGGCTGAAATGTTGAAGAATCATTTTTCACATCCAAATTTCGTTTCCATGAAGGTATTTCAGCACCATTATGAGCTTTGTTCTTATCATCAAAGTTACTCAACACCTCATTAGCTTGGTTTCCTGTTACTTCTTTCTTAGCTTTCGCTTCAGCTCGACGCTGCCAAAAATCTGGTTTAGGATCGGATTGCCGATCTACATCCTTTTTATCATCAATTCTACGCAGTTTTGTTGCACTGGATGTATCTTTGTCCCCCTCAATAGTACTAATTGGCTGCCTTTTAAACACTTTGGTTGTTGGTGAGAGCTCGCTTTTTCTAAAACAGGATCTGTGGTAAAGGTTACCATTCTCTATATGTCTCTCTAGAAGATAAACTTTATCGTGACAGATAGTGCACTTGTCACCAATTGATTCTTGCCGGTTGTTCTTGATCTGAAAGCAAGAAAGGCAGCTCTTATATAAGGATTAAATCAGTATTAATCTAAGATGATTTTTGTGATTTTGAAGATAGATGATAAAATATTGACAACAACACACAAGGATAATTCAGTAAATATCATTATTCAATTCTAACAGGTTGCCTTAGAACACCTTCTTCAGTGAAAATAAGCAATAGATTACATCGTCATAAACGTAAACATGTTACAAGCGTTGGCGTATGATGGGGCTAATGCAGCAGAAGGAAATTAATTGAATTTGAAGAAAATACTATAATATGGAATACATTCTAAAGGACAAAACTAGTAAACTCTGAATGAAAAAAATGAAGAGTTGCTCATATCTCCCCAAAGTAATCTATTAAAAAGGTTCATAAAAACAGAAGTATCAATGAAGCCCTTGGTAAAGATAAATGAGTCTTAACTGTTTCCTGATATGTAATTTGGTAACAGGTCTACATTGGAAGCAGCAGCAGCATACAGTAATTATGCATGAACAATTAAACATTTTCCTTGTGATATTCAGGAGAAACCACAGCAACAAGAAAAGATAATGCTAGCTACAAGTTATCTCTCCTTTTGTCACTGTGTTTTGATAAGTCCTCTGTTACACTGAGTCAACATATTTTCAGTGATATTGCAAAACTGCTTCAGAATTAATTGACATGTACCTTTTTGAACAGGGTTTAATACAGTGACAATATTTGTTATTAGATATAATATTTGATTGTCTTTTATACTGGGTTTAATGTTGTGTCATCAAAATATTTGTATGGAGTTTGACGCCTTGTCAACAACTTTTTCAGTTATGCCACGGCTTTCCTGGATCCACCAGTTCTAGGCTAGGGGTCTGAAGTGACTTGCCGATGAAGTGACTTGACACTCCCACGAAATCAGAGGTGTCAGATGGGCTTGAACCTGGGACCCCCAAGTTCTAAGGCTGCCAACTTAACCACTGGGCCACGAAGTCCTAGTTATAGAACAAGAAGTACCTGTTGGTTGTCTTTTATGTTCTGGGATGGTGTGAGAGACTTTGTTTCTGTGACACCAGGCTCCTTTTTCTTATTTGTTGCTGAGCATTTATTAACACCTGGGCCTCCCACTGAAATGTATAGAAATGTTATTGAGCTCTTAATCCATTAATCAGTTTGGTTGACAATTTCAATAAAGGAAAAAATATCACTAAAATAATCATGTTGTTTTAAAATACATTGTTTGTGCCATTTGCTTCATAATAGCAGCAGTGAGACAGGGTTCCCTAATGAGTGTATAATAAAAACGGGATTTGTAGTAGATGACTCACAGTACATTTGTGACAAAAGAAGAAATCATCATTCGTATATCAAGCAATTTCTTGTTCTGTAACATTTTCATACCAAAAGACCATAGAAAGTTTTCAATATTCTAACTTAGAGAAATGAAGAAAAGGTATTTTATGTCATATCAACAATTTTCCAGTTATGTAACTGCTTTTCTGGATCCACTTGTACTAGGCTAGAGCTCTGAAGTGCCATGTCAAAGGTCACTCCCACCGTCCCATGAGACCAGAGGTGTTTGTGGGGCTCCAATCCAAGAACACCCAGTTCTAAGTCTGCCACCTTAACAACTGGGCCACCCAGAATCCTTTTAAAACATTGTATTTGTGTCATCTGCTACATAGAAGGACAGTGGGAAAGGGTTCCATAATGAATAAATAACATAAGGGGGCCTGCAGTAGACTACTCGAGCAATATTTGAGACAAAAGAAGAAATTATGTATCATATATTTAACAACCCCTTTGGTTATCAATTACTAAAGATGGCTAACAGAATAGAAGAATTTGTTAAACTCACACTGTGGTTTGTCATGGAAGTAGTTATAATACTGGGACACATATGTCACCACGCTGAGTCTGTCAGGAACCCGTATAGCCACCATGTCTGCGGCCTCTAGGAATGCTGGGATATTCAACTGTTTCTCAGCTACCTCAAAAGCCTGTGAAGAAATGATTATGATTAACCTTTTCTTTTATATGTTTTACATGCCATACAACAAAAGATAATTATCAAATATGAAAACCATTGGGACAGATTCAAGAACATATTCATGAACTTCATGAGTGTTCTTGAACATTAATGACCCTTCATGAACACAGAACTTTTTCATGAAATTCAAGAACAGATTCATGAATGTCAAAAACTGGTTCATCAAAACATCATGAACATATACTCGAAATTCATAAACAAGCTAAGAACAGCTTTGTGAACATGAATGTTCATGCAGTTTATGAATAAGTTCTTGAATCTTTCGCAATAAAACTAAGAATCACTTTGTAATATTTGGCAAAAAAAAAACATCATTGAAAAATAACAAAAAGCAGTTTCTCCTTTAGTCACAATGACTTCTGAAACCTCCTATGCCAGGTGCATTTTAACAAAACATAATTATGGAGAACAGGATAAATAAATCCAACCTTGAAAATTACTAAATGTAAATCACAAATCAAATAACCGGTATCTTTATTGCTAAATTAAGTTACTCTCCAAATCTAGATCAAGAATTCTTTGCACATTCCTTCTGTTGACTGGCAGTAAGCAGTAAGGTTAAGGGCCCCGCAACATTGGTTTGAATTACAGAAAAGCAATGAATGAATGGTGTTTTAAGGCGCATCGACAGCTGAGGTCATTTCGACTATCATAGTCTCCCTGTTGTCTGGAAGAGAGCTGATGGTTCTATCAAGCTTAAAACAGCTCTTATGTTTATGAGCCAGGCATCACAAAATAACTCAAATATTGTTGATGTAATGTAAAGGCCCAAAAAAGCAAACCATCTGACTTACCAAATTATTGTTCTCAAAGACATTCTCTTTTGACAGGGAATCGTAGTCTCTGAAAGTAGAAAAAAACATTCTTTTTACAATCTTCAACATTATTATACAAGATTGTTTTGTTCTAAATGAAAAAGGGTAATTGCATTTGATCTAAATTGAAATAAATTTTTCAGTTTACAAGCATTGAAATTATTGCTAGAAAAAGGAAAAAATGCTTAATAAACAATTTCTTTTTTTTTCACTTAAACTACTGTTACAGTTGTTAAAAAATCAACTACAGCAAACCTGTTAATTAGGTGCATGTTCACTTGTAATGAGGAGATTTGGAAGTGAAAAAAATTCATTTCTCTAAAACTTAACAATAGCTGTTATACACACTAAAGAATAGTCATTTGACTCAAAATTAGATCTGTTTTATTTTTTCAAAGTGTGTATACAGTGAATTAACATGCATTTTAATCCAAAAGCGTGACATCGCTTTTGACATCTACAGCATATACAATGTTCATACTAACATAAATCAATGCTTCCTGAATTGATTATGCATCCAATAGCTTCTTTTAATTGTATATCAACCAACAATACCAATACAAAAACTATATCATATCAAAAATACCTATTTTGACATTCAAATGATCTCGTCTGTGAACAAGCACCTTTAAAGCTTTGTGATTGGTTTGCAAATATTCTAAGAGAAATAACGAGGAGTTATACCATTAACTAACTGTATGTGTTAATGCCAAAATCTGCATTTGGATAATTGTATGCAGTATGAATAGATATAGAATCTACAAGTCTATAGAAACACAGATGAAGCTGTTCTGACATTACCAATGATCTACTTATCTACCTATTTTAGAGAAGGTGGTGTGCACATTGTCGAAATACACACCTTAACACATGTGGTTTGTCATTGAAATGAATACAAATTCAATGAAAGAGAATGAAAAGGAATGACATTTATTAGTCCAGATTTCTAGTCTCAAAGGCTATAGCTTATTGACTAATGCCTTCGAGACGTAGCAAAGCATGATAAATGTCCAAATGTTGAAAAAAGAAAGCTTCGTTGATGGCCTGTTATTTTGACTAGACATTTATATACAATGTACTACAAGTCAATGACTGTAGTTAGTCCTTAACAAGAAGCACAGTACTTACTACAGTATTGTACTGAGTCTCCAATTATTGTAAAATGGATGTTTTGAGTTGGTTTGTAGAAGTAAGATAAACTAATCAGGCATGGCAAAATCAATACATGTAGTCCATCACTTGCCCAGCGTGTCCTTTATGAACAAGTGATATTTTTCCCCAAAAGTTACTAATTAACTTTTATAAGGACACACACAGGAAAAGATTTGGCATTTACAGACAAGTATGTCAAAATCAGATAATTGCCAGCCCTGCAAATCCAATAGAATATTGAGAATTCAGTTCAATACAAGACTATTACAAGTTATAATATTGCAAATGTTAATTACTTACAATATTCTACCATTGAGCCATCAATATAATCTGCCTAAATCAGCATACAGCTGATGAACCAATAAAACATTCATGATCAAGAGTACAGGTAATAAGACTCCAACAAGAATATAACACTAAATCAATACATAATCGTACTTAGTAATTGTTTCATTCTACTGGGATTTCAAGACTTAAGGTAGAATACCCATAATCTGCCATTTTGAAGCTCATCCTTTCGTACAATTACTTTGGTCGTTATCGATATACATCGGTCAGGGCAAGAACTATTCGCATTAAACTGAATAGTGCTGTTCCCAACCAGTGTATACTGAGAGCATCTGAAGTAAACCGATGCCAGAAAAAGTTTCAAAACAATGGATTATGGATATTCTACCTTAAATCAATACACAATGGTACTTATTAATAATTTGCTTCTTTTGGGATTTTATGACTTTATCCTTTTCAAAAACAACAGCAGACAAAACTATCAACATATGCACACTCATAACTTTCTTCAAGATAAGAATAAAAATATTTTGACAAAAGGAGATCAGAAAATGCTCATCTTGAGCAATTTCCTCAATGTATAATTGACTCAACCCTCCAGTGTGTTGCAGTGGACTCAAACAATCATTGAGACAAAAGTGAATTAAAACAACTCATCCCTCCTTTTTATCAGAAAGGATTCAATCCAACAACACAACAAATATGAAATTACCATGCCTTTTTTATCGTCTTCTGGTTATACACTTTTAATTTGGTCAGTTCTTAAAAGTCTATGGTGGAATGGGTTACATCTGATTTTAACAATTTGATGGTTCTATGCAAAAGAATAGTAAGTCCTTCATAAAACACTTACTATTGTCTTGCACTCAACCCCTTTATAAACATGTATTATGAGGGCCCATGTAAAACTTGAGTATGTACACATACATGTACTTCACAAATGTGAAGCACTTACTATAGTCTTGCATTGAACCCTTCAATGAATCCCTCACAAAGACATGCAGTAACTGGTTGAGAAATTACACTGAAAAGGAAGACAACCATGATAGATCTGAGAGATAAATATTTGAGCAAGATGAGTAATCCATGTCCGTTGTTTGTTTGTTGGGGACCCCCCTTTGTTTGTAGGAATGTAAAGTAGGCCCTCATAATGGGACTTCAGGCCTGACCATGGGGAAAATGCCCATACTCATAGCAAAACCAGGATGACAAACTAGGCCTAGAGTGGAGAAATATCCTTGGAAGTAGGCAAAATAATTTGGTAAAAAGATTGCTTTTTCTTAAATGCCTTTTTTTAAAAAATCCTATGTGCAATCTATATAGGAGGTAGGAAATATTGTCCTCTACAAAAATATAAAAAAACATCCTGTTTTGCAACAAATTGTATAAGTACCTCGCAACACCATGGTCAAAACTTGAATTCTGGGAGTAGCCAAAGTAACCTTGGTACCTCTCATTAATCCCTATGTAGTACCATGCAGAGTCATGTAACAGTCTACTGTTAATAAGATAATTTCAAATGCCGAGTCAATTTCCAAAATATCCCTAAATCCACTTCATTTGTTTTTATGCACCTTCAGCGGAAAATATAAGAAAAAACATGGTAGACTAAAAAAAATCAATAGTGATGAGAGATTTCTTTATTTGTTACAATGGTTTCAACTCAATATCGCAAATTGTGATATGACCTCATTCTTCATAATTGCTATCTTGTGTTGCTTTCATTTGGACTAATAAAAGAGCAAATATGTAAATAGTGAGAGTCGGAAAATGGATGGACAAAGACCATGGATGTTGAACTCCTTATTATGTTTTAGTCCTTTCTCTAACATAAAGATTGATTCATTTCATACAATTAAAAAGAAAATTGCTGAGAAAGGGAAAAGTCCTACTTTGCCTTATGCATGCTAGCTAGTGACTGAACATATTTTCCTGTTATCCCTTTGACAAACAATAACGACATTTGACCACTTTGTTGCAGGTGACTTAAGAAAACATTGAGGGAAAGGAGAAATTGCTCGTGACAAGCAATTTCTTCTTTTCCCACAATGTTTTCTGGCCTCAGATATTAGATATTCCAATGCAACAGATGGCAGGACAATCAATTAATCCAAAAACTAAAAAGAATCTATGAATAACTATGTCATTGTAAGATTAAAGCTACACAGCGTGACAATATGAATACATGTACAATCTCATTATTTGCAAATTCTCATTTGTTTAAATTCTTAAATTAAATTCAACATTTTTTGTGATAATTGGCTTATATAATTGCTTAGATTGTTAACTTGAAACAAGTCTCCTTTACTTATGTTTCAATGACCTTTATTTTCATTTGAAATACCTGCTTACATGTATTTAGCTAAAACCATTGCAGAATCCTTCTGTCTCAATAACATAATTTCAAATCCAAACTTACACAATATTCACACTTTCATGATTATAATGGGCTGAATTCATTGCTGCAACTGTGAAATAAAACTAGCATTTTCTTTTGTCTCAATTACATTGTAGTATCTGCAATGTCAGCTTAACCAAATGCAATTTAACATTTTTTTTTAGATCAGGTTAAAACCATTGCTGGGATTGTGAAATAACACTTTCACGATGGTAATGAGTAATGAGACATCTGCAATAACTGGCGCAGGTGCACTACATGAACACGTGCCAGGTAATGAGTCAAAGCAGTTTATCCCCAGTGGTTTATATAGGAAGTCTTACAAGGATCTTTTGCCCTCAGTATTTCTTAACCCTTTACCAAACGCCACATTTTTGACTGTCCCCAATTGAAAGAGGTTGTAGACCACATTTTAAAATGTGATGAAATTGGAAAATAATCCTTTGATAGGGCAGAAATCATTGTGGGAAAAGGAAAAAATGCTCGTTATGAGCAATTTCTCCTTTTCCCACAATGTTTTGTAAAGTTGTCTGCAACAAAGTGGTCAAATGTCGTCATTGTTTGGGAAAGGGTTAATTGAATGCTGTCATATGTTAAGACTACAGGTAGTTACATTATGGGAAATTGATTTTTTTTTATCCATAAATACTGAAAAAAAGGACCAAAATTAGCATTATTTATATTTAGCTGAATAATGATCCTATGAGTAAATATCACAGATGTGTAGAGTTTTTAGGCCTGATTTTAAGTTATGATAAAACGAAGGAAGTCAAAGTTCACATTCCTCAAACCACCCTGCAAAGGACTCAATAAGTGTATTCATGAATAGACATTAACAATAAATGCCAATTCATGAACACAAACTTGTCCATGAACATGTTCATGAAGTTAATAAATAAACTTCTTTAATCATGTTTAGGCAATTTGAATCCATTAGATTCAATGCTGCCAAGAAATTCAAGAATTAAAAAACGAATTTTCATAAACTTTCAAAGTTTACCATATTGTATGAGAAATCTCAACACATATCAAAATAAGCTTCCCATTTTTTAACGACATCAGACAACAATTATCTTTGTTCTGATCATGCTTCAATTGAGCTCTAAACATTGACATTTATGGATATATCATATTGAATGGTTAAAATGAAGGCAGACTAATATTTATCTATCGGTATCTTACATTATCTGTTTCTAACTACAGTTGATAAGGCATGATAACTCACAATGAACACCGCCCATTCATGAGAAACAAAACAGATACAAACTAAGGTTTCAATGCAATACTGTAGTAAGTGTGTTGCAAATGTTTTTTTATTTTTATATATGGGTTTTTACATCACAACAACATTATTTCAGTTATGTTGCGATGCCCGACTCTTAATGATGGAGGAAGACCGCTTACTCAACTGCCCATAAGGGCTGGTCAAGGTGGGTTGAACCATTGGCATTCCGTAAGTCAGTCGGGAGACTGCCTCTCATGAAAATCCATATCCCTTTCAGGATTTGAACCCACGCGGAGAGGGGCCATGTGATTTCAAGTTCTGTACTCTAACCACTAGGCCAAGAAGGCCCCTGGTTGCAAATGTTAAGAAATTACAAAATCTTAAATTGAAACCATCAAGCATTCAACAAAATAACAATTCAATAGCAACAAATCTTTAAACCCTTTTGATAACTTGGAAATGGATGAAAGGTCTTTGTTTTTGTGAGATAAGAATGAAATACTTGCCACACTCCTACTTGAGCGACATCCATGAGTTTTTTATCGTTAAGATGTCAATAACCTTTTTCCGTATATAGGATTTTGCAATCAATTTACTTTGAAAGCAGACGGCAATCATAAAACAGAGAAAAACAAAACCAAAAATCAACTCCATTCAAGGTATTATAAAACATAAAATAAAATTTCCTTAAAGATATCAGGTATAGTCAAATATGATAAAATGTGACAAAAGGGGAAATAGCTTGTTTCAAGTAATTTCCCCTTTTTGTAACAATGTTTCTTAAACCTGCTGTTGCATATATGCAGAAATGCATATAAATAAGGGTAAAGCCTATCTATCAATCCCGGAATTTAATGTACATCGTCTATCAAGTGTCATTTAAAAAGTGTTCAATGCAAGACTTACAGTACCGGTAAGTCCTTCAGAATCGTAAATCATTTACCAAAGTTTTGTATCAACCTCTTGATATGAAATTACTGTGGTAGAAAAGGCTGTCAAACAATACTTTCTCTGCTATCAGGAAGCAATCCTCCTTAAATTCAATGTCAGTTTTAGGTGGTAGTCTCACTGTCTGCATTCTTTTCAATTCAAAGACTAAGAAGATATTTGGTAAGAATTTACTTGTGAATAACTTAATCTCAACCTTCTTTTTTCTCAATACACAGAACTTTAAAATAACCTTGGAAAATAATTACTTTTTCAATACAGGGTAAGAAAGTTATTCTTTTAGTTGTTTACTTTTATATCTTAACATATAATAACAATAATTACTTTGAAATACACCTCAGTGTGAATAAATCCTGCTGTGATCATCTGAGGCGGATTTCTTGTAAGCATGTTTAGTCTTAACTAAAAATCAAAATGTTTACAGAAGAAATTGTTACAAATCAGGGAAATGTCTCTAAAAAATACATTTTCTTTTTTTAAACTCGTGTCTAACTCTTATTTGGGGCAATAAAACCATTATTTATTTGGTAAAGGGTGTACCCTCAAGATCACATGTAAAATGCATGCTACCTGAGCCGAAAAGAATGTGAAAGTGGCCCTTTCCTTCTATATCTCAGTGATACTTGATTGAAGCACGAACCTTAACCCTTAGACTGCTGAGTAATTTTCTAACAATAGATTTTAGTATCATCTGCTTTCCAAAACCGTAACTATCTGTTTAATTTTGAGGAAAAAAGATACTCAGAGTAGCAGACAGGTAAGCGCACAGGCCAGCCACCAATTTACTTGACGGCTGGCCTGAATCTAGCCTGTTTGCATAAGCATGAAGTCGGTTCAAGCACAATAATGGTTAATCTCATACTTCAAAATGGATAGCTTTAACCCTTTCCCAAACAATAAAGACATTTGACCACTTTGTTCCAGACCACACGATAAACATTGTGGGAAAAGGAGAAATTGCTCATTAAGAGCAATTTCTCCTTTTCCCACAATGTTTTCTGCCCTATCAGAAGATTATTTTCCAATTTCACCACATTTTGAAATGTCTTCTGCAAACTCTTTCAATTTGGGACAGTCGAAAGTTTGGCGTTTGGGAAAGGGTTAAATTGCAATGCAGCAAATTATTAAGGAAATAAGCGCAATGCAAGGAAAAATTGCTTGTTACAACATATATCTCCTTTTGTCTCAATGGCATGACTATATCATAAGTATATGTGTATAATAGTGTCGTACTTTATAATAAGTTACCTTCTACTATTCTTATTCAAAATCAGACCAATGTCAAAATTCCTTGTATGGGAATACGCGACAGCTTTTTGATAAAAAATAAATAGTAAGTTACAGGACAAAAATGTCCATGTCCCTCTTATCTCATTAAGTATAAATTATTCCTTCAATACTAAAGTACTACTAAAATGTCCATTTCAAATATTTCCATGTCAGCAACTGTCAATTTTATTTTCCCTGTAGAAAAAAGGAAAAGAAGACATTTCTACTTAAACTAAACTTAAAATATTGACCTTTACATGTGTTCTAAATCTGAACAATTAAAAACAAATTAACAGTTAATAATTAAGTATTGGTATACTAACTCAAACTAAACGATTAGACATGACTATAGCATAATGAAAACCCACAATGTATAAGTTTGAGAGAATAAATTAAGAAAATTGCAAAGAATTATTCGTCTCATCTCGACCTCCGAGGAAAAGGGTAAAAGTGCCCTCTACACATGCATTCTACTCGACTTCACACTGTTATGAACATTACATACAAAAAAAACTGTCAGTTTTGTCCTAAAGTGAAATACCTGGGTAATGCTTTACAATATAAACCACATTTTACAAGCTGTTTCATTTATTTGACTTGACTAAGTACTTAAAAATTTAATTTTGTGATTGATCCAAACGGAGTCCAAAAGAAACTGCAGATAAGAATTCAGATGGGACTCTAGAGTACAAGAGATGACATATCACTTTTTTTATCGAGTAGAATAATCTATTGTGACAAAAGTTGACATTGCTTTTTTCAAGCCATTTCTCATTTTGCCACAATAACGTTAAGTGTTTGCTGTAGTTGCATTACGGTTAGAATACATACATTTAGTGAAGGTAAAAGTAGAGAAAGGCTCGATTGCAGCTGGCTTCAATAATTTGTACAGAATTATAAAACCTATAGATCTATATAGATGATTTGGGTTCATCTTCAGTTTTGGTTTAATCCACTGCAACATCATACTTTACTTTGACACATCTCAGTCTGTGCCAAAATGACTATGAGGAAAGGAAAAATTGCTAAAATTGATAAATCTATATTCCTGACACAGTCTAATATGAAATAGAAACAGTATTGTGTCAATATCATCTTATGTCATCTGCCATTGTTTTCAATTTGGACCAGTCACAAAATCAAACATGTGAGAATGGTTTAAGAAGATGGCATTCAGGTAAGATAGAACAGTTGAGGCTTGTGTTTCATGGTTGATTGTTGAAACGAAAATAACAATGGCAAACATAACATAGGAACACAGCTGGTCACTCTATGATGAAAAAATAATCTGCCCCTAACAGTCAAAGTCTTTCAAAAAAACTGAAAAAGATGAAATCATCGAGGGAAATTAATACAAATGGAAAGAGAATGACTAAATGTCAGTTGTTATGATTTGTATCTTGTTTTTTAATTGAAAAATGAACAGAACGTAAAAGTATGGGAAGGCTCTTCCAAAAAGCAGGGACTGTAACAAAAAAACTTTGTAAGTTTTCCTGAAAGTTACGAATAAGTTTGTGAATCTTTTGGGGCAATATTATATTGAGTTGTCATAGAGTATTGTCAGCAAATCTATGAGCAATTACGCAAGATCACATGACCATTAAAAACTTTGGGCTTGCCGAAGATGATATCATGTGACCAAAGGCTGCATGCCCTATGTACAAGTATAGTTGAATCCTTTGTTTCCTTAACCCTTGTAGTGCTGGAACCAACTTCATGCTTATGCAAACAGGTTAAATCACAGGCCAGACACCAAGTCACCTGTTTGCTTCTCTGAGTATCTTTCCTCATCAAAATTAAGCAGACATTTAAGGTTTTGGAAAGCAGAGGACACAAAGGTCAATTTTTAGAAAATTACCCAGCATTCTAGGGGTTATATAAGCTGTAGGAAACATTTTAAGGGTTAATATGAGTGCTTTTACTTATGTTTTAGTGCACACATACTGGAGATATGACAAATAATTGGGACACAAGGAGAAATTGTTCATAATAAGTAATTTCTTCTATCATGACAATGACTGCTGCTGTATATCACATGCATTATGTCCTTTTTGTTCCTTTCAAAATTGACTTCATTGTTTGCCTTTGATCTCAATTTGGATTTTGCTTGCACAAAATCCTATGAGAGAACACAGGTTGAAATGCATCATAAAAAACCTTGCTTTAGGAAGAGTATTGTAACTTTGTTTACCCAGTCAAAAGCATCAGCAAAAGTCAAATTACTTACTCTTTTTAGAGTAGAAACTCTTTAGAGTAGGTCAACAATTATCAACCTTGAGAAAAATTGACCATATACATATGAAAACATCTTAACAAATGCAGAATGAGATGCAAACATGATGCATATTTCTTTTGTCATTATGGCTTTCTTAGGTATTCTGAAAATTGGCAAATTTTATGAACCTTCATTGAACATTCAAGTATATACAACTTCAAAGCTTTTGTATCCAATTTAAGTTGATACAATGGACATGTTGAGGGATTGATGCAAAACAAAAGCAAATGGTTGACAATAGTGAAGCGCATGTTACCGTCTTGTATTAAACCCTTGAATATTGTATAAAGCATTGGTCATAAAAATCCCCCAAAGTACTTTAGCCAGGCGTATCAAATAACAGTGATGTATCCACTTCAGGGTGTGGTCATTCCTGATTGGAATATTGAGTAACCAAAGTATTGAATTAAGAGATGATACTTATCTAGGAGGAATAAGTTACATCTCTGACTCAACCATACCATTTCCTAAAAGCTATTATATCCAAACAACTGTCAAACTGAGTAAGTTGGGTTACATCAGTGATAATTTTTCATTTTGAATCAATGAGTTTTTAAGTGCACATGTTTTGAAACAATGAGATTTTTCAGAGATCAATGAGTTTTTTGTGCGTTATGCATTTACTCCAAATGATTTTCAACTTGAACACTTTTCTAGAACAAACATAAAAACAAAAACAATTGAACAATTCAACATTGATAATAGTTTGAAGACATATCGTAGTCAAATATTTCACAAAAGCAGTGGGTCAAAATACAACAGTGTAAAATGTTTATATATGATATATATCTAAATAACAAAACTATTTCAAATCATAGCAGCTAGAACATTATATGGTCATGACTTTATAGTGCCTGCTTTTTTTCATAATCTATGTTTCAAAGTCCTACTTTCATCAATTGTTAATTGGAACAACAGTTTAACACCTTTGTCTACATTTGAGATCTATCGAAAATTGCCCAAGTGCTTGGGTAAGAAAGAAAGGGGGCACTTGTTATAAAACTTCATGTGATACAATCTACATACATGTATTAAGCTACAACAACAACAACTTAAAGTGAGACTTTGACAGTCATTTTCATTGATACCTTATGTTTAACGAAATTTTCGCTGGTAATTCTCAACTGACCTAATCTTATCTCTAATTGTAAACAAATTCCATTAATTTTATACTTCAAAAGGCAATACTTGTCCTTGTTACCATCCATCTTACTCTTGAAAAGGATAATAAATGTATTTTGATGTTCATTTTCAATTGTTCTAGAACACCAAAGTTATTACTGTATATTGGCATTAACATGACTTAAACCATTCTGCAGCAAACAGAAATTTGGAAATCAAACAGAAAAAAACTTCAAAAAAAACAATGTTGGATAATTGAATTGAACCTAGAATAAGTGACAAAAAGCGATATCTGTATAGGTCAGTGGGTATACAACCATATCCAGCATATTTCTTGAAACAGGCAAACATGTTTATTTACATCCTAACGTCATAACACCTATCATGTGGTAAGTTTAAGCCACATAAACAATGTCCTATTAGGTTCATTGAACAAACAACAAAACAAATAGTGTTCATTAGCTTGGAGGAGCATTGAAGATACTCCCAGCATACTTCTTTTCCTTCCCAATGTTTACACTTTCAAACTTATTCATATACATTAAATGGTCATAAACATAAACACAATACTTTTTTCATGAAATTGGTTCATGAATATCAAGTACAGGTTTATGAATACATCCATGACCCTGTTCTTGGTGTTCATGAACATGTACTTGAAATTAAATCACCGGTTAAGACCATTTTTGTGTTCACGAATGGCCATTCAATGTTCATGAAGTTCATGAATATATTCTCGAATCTTCAATTGCAAGGGGTAGAATACAAAGCAGGCCTTTGTAATTGAAAAGTGTTGAAACCACAATGAGCTTCAATTAGTAATAAAAAAATCCATTTAGCTATGAGCTAAACAAGTAACAGAGTTGGTTATCCAAAATGATGAAACGTAGCTTAGTATCATATAAACAAATAACAAAGGTACCGTTTGACACTTGGCAATGTACTCATGGGGTATTTACGTAAATTACATTTGATCATTGTTTAAACTATCTGACATCTGAAAACAGAAATAAACAATGTATTTCTTATCATATCAATTCTAAATTACACCTGGACATGCCAATCTACTCTTACACTGGTCAGATAATCCGTACATTCTACATTTTTACCCTATCTTGACAGTAAATATTGACATGACGAAACAGTCAAGCTGATATCTTTGTTCATTTGTTTGTTTTATTGGGGTGTCAACAGTTTTACACTCATGAAGTGATTCCCAACTTGTATGTGATGATGAAAGACCCAAATCTTGACATATTTTATTTGTATGGTTTTTAACGCTGTATCAACAATTGTTCATTTATGCAACAGCATTTCTGGATATTCATAATAGTCTATATCAAATCACAAGCTTTCTCCTTTTATCAAATAATTTTTAGCCATTGCAAAAAAGATATTTTTTTTTTTCATAAGAAACAGATGTCGGCTGCTGTTGCTTTCAAATTTGACCAATTTGACCATCACAAAATCCAATCTAAGAGAATGGTTAAAACATCAGAAAACAATATATGCCAAACATGTGGGTCATTTTACCAGGATTCCTAAAATATCTTACTTAACTGGACATAACTAGAATAAGTTAATTAGATAACAAAAAGTGAACTCACATCAAATCCGGCCTAAAGCGATGAATAATGGCGCAGAAGGCCAGCCCACTTTTCCATGACGCCGACATGTCCTTGACCTCGACGTCTCGGTAACCATCGGCCATCTTTTTACACCATATTTGGAGATTCTTCACCTTTGTCATCGCCATAACTACAAGTCAGAATGCCTAGACTGGTGAAGTCAGAATAATGGTCTTTGGCTGTATAAGTGTTAACTCCACCTGATAAACAGGGTGAAGGGGTTTATGAAACCCAAACTGGTGGCTATCAAACTCCCATGATTCACTATACTGCCCAGCCCGGTTGACAGTTGGTATTCAAAAAGGTTTCTCCCTCAAACCATCTGCAACAGTAATAAGTAAAAGTCCAATCAATACCATAGCCTTGTACAAATAGAGATAAAAGTCTCAGCTGTAAAGATTAATCTTCGAATAATAACACTCAACCTTCTCACTAGATGACACAGTGATCCAATGGTCCAGATATGAGGCCTACTTGAGTCTTCTACACACAAGAGCTCAAAACCTATCAAAGGAATTGTTTTTTGTCGGTACTCAGTAAAATCATCTCCATAGGATATTTTTGCTGAATTCCTCTATAAATGGCTTACTATTCAATTTTCTATATATATATGGCTTACGAAAATAGAAACTGGCATTGGAAAAATACCCTTTTATTACTCTAGGTGATCTGATGGCTACTTATCAGAGGTTCAATACTTTTGCAAGTTTTGAAAGCCTTACATTTAATTGTAATATAACAAGCCATCACTTCATGATAATGTTACTTTATGGTATTGACTTTGGTTCTAAGTGAAAGCAACAGACAGCATGAAATTCAAATATCCTGAATTGAACATACATGTAATCCCTAAGTTAAGGTTTAAGCTAATGACAATCAACCTATAAGGATGTAGTAGTGTACGACTTAAGTATCTTTTAATACTTTACAACATAGCGCCACATTTGTACGTTTTGCAGCAGATGACTTTCAAAAAGCATTGTGGCAAAAGGAGAATTTGCTTGTGACAAGCAATTTCTCCTTTTGCAACCATGCTTTTTCAACCCATTTACATATCACAACAGCAGAACTGAAAGGTTTTTCACATGTTTACAAAGCTTTCTTAAGTCGTCTGCTGAAAGTAAAAAAAATGTCGTCTGCAGGTGGTGAAGAGTTAATAACTTCAAACTGGATAGTATCATGGTTATAATGGAAATTTGAGTAGAAAATTCACATGATCATTTAGGCTTTAGGAGAAGCTTTGCATTACAAACAACTAACTTCGCTACCCCTGAATGAGGGAAATGGTTAAGATTCCAGAATTCTAAGTTGTAACCCATACGATCCTATGAATGCGGCATATTGGTGTAACACCTCAATATTGAGCCTTAACCCTTTCCCAAACAACAAATTTTCAACTGTCCCAAATTGAAAGAGTTAGCAGACGACATTTCAAAATGTGATGAAATTGAACAATTTTCTTCTGATAGGGCAGAAAACTTTGTGGGAAAAAGGAAAATTGCTCGTTACAAGCAATTTCTCCTTTTCCCACGATGTTTTCTAAAGTTGTCTGCAACAAAGTGGTCAAATGTTGTTATTGTTTGGGAAAGGGTTAATGCAATACGAGTGTTAATGCTTCATGTTTGTGAAGTATTTACTATAGCAGGTGTTTTTTGTTATATATCAGGGTCCATTAGAGGCACCTTCCTGATTGGAAATTACTTTCAAACCATGCAGTTTTCCCAAAAATTCTGAATCACATCAGCTTTTTGGTTTCCCAATGCAGCAATTTCATCAATAAAATTTCCCATAATAAGAAAGCCTAGGCCTCTTCACAATTCTAAGAAGAAAAAAGCCCTGTATAGCATTAAACTGAACCCTCCATATCTAACACATGTTAAGGAATATCAAATCATTCTATATGTTAATAGAATAATAAACATGTTGTAATTATATTGACCTTACATTCAAGAACACTTACTGGAGACCTATCATGAATAATTTATGTACTAACTAATCAATTAGCTTCAGTGAAACACCTCGTTTACATCCCTGCCAATGAACACTTTCCATATTCAGGGTAAACTGTAGGGATGAAAAGCATTGAAGCTATTGTGACAAAAAGAGAAATTGCTCTCCATGATTGGACTTTAAAACATCATCTGCTCAAATGGCTTTAAACTGGATCTTATAAGGGAAATAGTAAAAATGTGTGGGAATACCAAATATTTACAACAATGCAGGAAAGCTTTCAGTTCAAATGTTGTTGAACGCATCTAGTTTGAGAGTTAAATGCAAGGCTCTAGTAGCTGCTTAACCCATTACCAAACAATAACGACATTTGGCTACTTGTTGCAGACGACTCTGGAAAACATTGTGGGAAAAAGAGAAATTGCTTGTAACAAGCTATTATTCCTTATCCCACACATTTTTCTGCCATATCAGAAGATTATATTCCAATTTCATCACATTTTGAAATGTCGCCTGCAAAATCTTTCAAATTTGGACAGTCGAAAATTAACCGTTTGGTAAAGGGTTAAAAGATATGAAGCACTTACTATATAGTATTGCACTGGTAATGTTGTCGATCCAAACCAATTCAAGTCTTTTTTTGGTTTTGATTTGCTCACCATATCAACGTTTGGAAATTCCTTTTTCACGCATGAATTTATTTTTAAAAAAAAAAGAAGCAAAATGTAACATACCATAGACGTCAACAAAAGATTGTATGACTAAATATTAAAATCCACTTTCTCTTTGAAGCGAAACAAACATCAAGTTAAACTATTTAAATCCAACACCTTGAATAAATCAATTTTATTATGCAATGACGAAAGTCTGGACAATGCGTTAGATATGTTGTGATGTGAATTGACAAGTATATAAATACTTATACAACAGCTAATAAAATAGACACAAGCTTAACAATCCTTTGAATGTGTACAAGGTATGAGAAAATGCTCATTAATCATTATGACTAAAGACCGGGATGTGGCATACACTCATACACACATGATACTTTGATGTTTAGTAAATTTACATTGACAAGTTTGAGTCTATTTATAGACAGAATACCTTATAAATAGACTTGGTTTCTGTGGTATTAAGGTGAAAACCCACTGACTGTTACCAAATCTGATTGAGTATGTGAAACATATTCCTTTATGCACAATTCATTTGTAACACATTCAGCATTTCATTGATATGTCCCTTATTATAGGGTAGGGTTGAAAGTTTTGGACCCTTGTGGGTCTGACAAATGAAAACATTGCAAATTTTGCAAACCCATGTGAGCTGACAAACAAAGGAATCGAAAATATTGCAAATAGAAGTCATAATGTATACTTGTAATCATGAACATGTGAAAAAGGACTGTTAAATATTTTGCCTGTTACCTTTCCCAAATTGCTCAATTAAATGTATACCAATTATTCATTGATGCTTAAACATTGAATAAATTCTTATTACATAGTGAAAAGAGGAAATTTGATCTTTGAAAAGTAGAGTGTGTGGAGATTTTGCCTTTATTGAACATTTTTCCGCCAGTGTTTGACAAAGAGTAATTACGAGATCCTGATGATCATCCTCAAACCAGAAGTAATTACAGTTTAATTATCTTTCTTGGTTTTTATTGATGGTTTAGGAAGCTTAAAGCTTGTTAAATTTACTATTGATGCCTGCTTCCTGGATATTAAACCAGTACTTGCTCTGATTTGTTGGTTAGTCCCAGTAATTTTTACAGGGCCTAATGGGGATCGAACCCTGGACTCTTGGTACAAGAGGATAACGCTTTTCCTCTGCACCATTTCCCCCCACATTTAGCAATGAAAGCCATTTCTTCTTTTTTTAAATCTCTAAATTTGTAGTCCGGAAAACTATTCTATCTAGCCTGTAAATTGGTACCATTATCAACATTTTTGACATCAAGGTGAAACAAATTGAATGAAACACCAAACAATGACCCATACAAGCAATACCTTACAGAAGGGCTGGTACCACAATGTGATTACAGAAGGGCTGGTACCACAATGTGATTACAGAAGGGCTGGTACCACAATGTGATTACAGAAGGGCTGGTAACACAATGTGATTTGAAGCCAGTTCAAAAGGAATTTCACAATGATATTAAATTTTGTTGAGCTGACACATCTAGGAAAAAAATGCTGTATGTACATCTATCCATGCTTTCACATTTCCTTTCCTACACATATATTGAAAAATTTTCTTTATAAGAACTTGGCTTCTTTCTCACATAACAAATTGATAGGTAATGTTATGAAGGAAAATAACTGTGCTTCGAAAACTATGAGGACAGTGTACCTGATAACACTGAGATCACTAACTTGAGCACACAAGGGTCTTATGTAGTTTGAAGCCAATTAGAAGCGGGTTCACATTTTTACTTTGAAGCTATCAATATATTTGGTGGGTGACCAACATAGGTTCAAATTTATAATTCATATCACTGTTCATAAATTAGATAAGCAAGCGCGCACAGTCAGTATCAGTAGGTGAGCTCCTTATCGTAAAACTGTTTTGACAGTATCAAACATAATGTAACAGAACAGTGTTGCTTCTGCATAAAATGTTAGACGGTGGGAAACTTAGTGCCTTCCTCAGGCTGTTGGGTCCGAGCACCTGAATTCAAAGGCTAGCAACCCAGCCCCTTAATTTGTCCCATGGCGTATAAATTTTGTCCTATAGTCAGTCTACTTGCTCCTGACATTGTTTGAAACATATAGATTGGTTTCAAAATGAGAGTCTTTAAAGTGCAATCTCAATCACCAGGCGTTTGGATTTTGATTTTAGTAATACTGGCTGTTACACCATACACAACTAAATGATCTAGTCAACAGGGTCCTAAAATGGCATATCAGTTTACATGACTAACATGTTTCATCAAAGCATGTAACTAAAGTGGGTGACGATCGTTTCGTTTAACTGTCATTTCGTCTAACTGATATTTTGGCATTAAAGGGAACGTCATATTGTCTACATGTATGTATTTAATAGTGATTTGATCAATTTTACAATGATTATAAGTTAGTATCCCTTATAACGACATTTTGTATCAAGATTTTATATTTAAAGCACCAAAAAGTACTTCATACAAAACTGGCTTTAATTGCAATAATGCATCCAAATAGTTCTTTTCACTTAATTTGATCTAGTTTTTCAGAAAATACCATTACCAAATTTAAGGGACATTATATTAAAAATTGAAAGGGACTTCAAATCAACTAAGTGTGAATTATAAACATGCATCCAATTAGCAAATAACCCCTAACTAATAGATAGTATTTTGCATAAATGAATTTAATATTAAGTAATCAAATGCAAAACAATACAAAACAACTATATGATCAAATGATATTTAAGTAGAAAGTTTCTTTGATAAGAGAGATTTAGCTATACATAATTCAGGTAGATGAAATGTTTCTTCACCCTTATTTGCTTTGTAGACGAAATGATGGCTCCACAAAACAACTGTTATTTACTTAAGTCATCTAAGTTCTCAAACATGTTACTATTAGGTTTTTGTAACCTAAACAAAATCAATTGTTTTCGCCTTTCCGCAACAAGCACATTAATTCAAACATCCTTGAAAAAATTAAAGACCAGAAGTCCATCTACTTTGGAAATAGCCATTTGAGCGGTGCTCATCTTTGAAACACAGTGGAACAAGTCATGACATCATTACCTTAGTATTAAGACATTTGATGAAATATAGCTACCAAAACCTACCACGTTCTTTTGCCTAAGAACATGAGATAAAACATACGATTGCACAGAGCAAACACCTCACAAACAAAGCTCTTTGCACTGAGATACCGGTTAAAATAGTCGAGAAACTCAAAACAAAATTGGAACTCTGACTGTGTGCTCATCGAAATCAGAGATCTACTGTACCTGAAAGTTTGTATTTGAAGACAGGTAGATCCTTATAACATACAGCACCATTTAAGTATAGATGAAAGTCACACGTTGATCAGTAACAATTAAATTTCGGTTAATTGTTTATGATTTTTAAAAAAGAGACAATCGCTTCCGTGTACAACAACAACTTCCGGAGCCACGCAAATTGCAAAATAACACAAAGAAACTCAATTAACGAAAAGGAAAGTATTTACCTTCTCGAAGAGGTTGTTGCAACTATGGGAGGCGACTGGTGATAAACACAAAAAGTCGAATGTATTGCAGTTATGCCCCTTTATATAATTCAATTTAATGGACTATATCTGAATACATTTCGCATTACATGCATCATTTGGTCGTATCTACTGCAAAAGACAATACATTATAAACCACGGTGACAAAAGATATTAGATATCAGTTTACTACAGTTGTTTCTAGTTATAGAGGGTACTAGTACAATTAATTCGACGTGAAGATTGCCTTTTAATTGCAGACATCAATTCATCTGGGGGTATCTGGAGATATTGCCTGAAAAAAAAAAGAAGAATATTTCCTGATAGCGCCAAATTAGTTTGACTAAGAGGGCACATGTGTATCATTGTTCATACCATTTAATTGTCTGCTGTATTTCAATTTAAACCAATCACAACTTGCATCATAAGCTATTATTAGGTAGGACTAACTGTTAGAACCTGGACCATTCTTTATGTTGAATTAGTCGCCAATGAGTTATAACGATAAGTGCCTAGCACGATTGTCCATTTATACATTGATCTGTTGGTTTAACTAACAACAAGTCCTCTCTAAAAAGAAAACACGTTTTGTCAAAGCAGCATGTAGGCTATCTCTTCTAAGCAAATCTTGGGATTTTTGATAAAGCCATCACAAAAAAGTCCGTTACCACCCAAATATACCAGATATAAAACTATTTGTTTGGATATGAAAAAGGATAGCACTTACGTTGAACCCCGAATGAAAATATTCTCTTGCCGATTCCTTTTATGGTACAAACCAGAGACATAGATAAATGTAATGTTTCTGTACAAACATCGCAATGTGGATACTTTTTCTCACGAAAGAAATCTTCAATGGCGCTCCTTAGTAACATCAAGGTAGCATCATTTTAAAGTCAAACAGTCGGTCTTTGGTTTTAACTCTTGCATAGATCAACTATTTAAATCAATTTTATCACATACAAGCGATCTGCACGCATTTTTCTTGTTTCTTTCTGAGATAAGAATGTCACGCAGCTGCTATGGCATCTGGCGCCCATTCCTTTCACTGATCTTACAATGGTCAAGGTTTTTTCCAGCCTCATGTTTTTGATGAGACCTTCATGTTCCCCGTATTATCAAAGGACATTTCTCCTAGTACCAGCAAACCGTTAACGATATATGATAAGGGAGATAATAATTGATTGTTTTAATTTATTTGAATTATTTGCCTTAGTTGTCTCTGGTGTCTCTCTTTTTTTCTTCTTGTTTGAATTTCCTTCAAGAATTAATTCATTTTTACCAACATTTCTATTTCATTATTTCAGTGAAAATCGTGTGTTCTTCTATATCACATACAAACTTAGTCATCAATTTAAGCAGGGAAATTCACGCTACTAACTGGTCTCTGCTTACATATTGTTGATATAGTTCACTAATTTATAAATTATCATTACCAGCCGATGAAAACGCTACAAAACGTTTGCACAACACGTGCAGCGAACTCAACATAGACAAGAGCCACGCCACGCACCTCGTGGGGTCAAATTTCGCAGTGAATGATTCGAAACGAATGTTCTTTTCACAAGCTTGGTAGAAATCATATAGAGCCAAAGACTTGCACTTCGTCTATTACATGCCATTTCAAAGACCCCCCCCCCAAAAAAAAATGATGGCAATAAGCTTTTCACCATGACGATCTGTGCAATGGGAACTGCATGACAGATGTCTTGTACCATCAGTTGGCTGATAAGCCTTATCTCTATACATTAAAAGCCAATCCACTGGTTCGTAAAACAGGAAACAATAAAAGTACCGGTTTGGATAATCGAAATATAAGATAAGTATTGTTGAGAACGCCATAACACCACAAACGAACACAAACATTAACGTCCACGCTGATTTTGTTTCCGTTTAAAACAACATGAAGGATAAAGTTCTGTTTAAGTCACTTTATGGAAGTGAACGAAGAGGTCTTGCTATCTTTGTACAAAGATAGGCTTCTAATGCAATGAATTGATACGAATAAGGACATATCCGAAGAAAAGAAACATTTTGAAAAGAAACTTTCTTTTTTGAGTTGGGTGAAATTCATTTATCTTCATTTATGATGATTTTCGCTTATTTCGTGATTTGTCTATCTGTCACAGAAAAATAAATCACCCAAGAGGAGCAAATCTCCATTTGTCACAACAGTTTTTAAAAAGCGTCTAATAACAGATGTGGAGAAGTAAGGTTGTGGAGTAAAGGGTTTTAGTCGTTTTTGAAAACTCAGTGGGCGGGAGGGAGAAGTCGATGTTAAAAAAGGATACAAAAAAAAATTATTGATGACAAGATTCACTGCTGCATAATTTAAATGCAATTCATGTTGAATACAAGATCCATTCATCTTTAAGTTATACACCTATCGACAACCATAATAACTACCATCCTTCGGTCTGTCGGGAGGGACTCTAACTTTGTTTCATGACTGGGAGTTGTGGCGTACTCCTGTAATCCTTTGGTGTGAGGGCCGGGGGTTGAGGACAACTCGGGGGCCTTAGAGGATAGCATGGGGTCCCTGGGCTCCCCTTGATTTATGCTAATTTGGGAACTTTTTATCCCTCGTCTATGGAATTGTGAATGAAAAATAACAATCTCCAGGGGTCATATCCAGGAATGGGGAATGTCATTTACTATATACGTTGGGGGTCAAGGAAAACCATGAGGTTCTGGCCCGTGCGTTTACCTCAAACCTCAGGTTACATAGAGGATCGTCCTAGCTGGACCAGCGATACTGGATTTCCACCGTATAGAGAGTATCCTAAAGACAGAACAATGGGTATGTTTTCATGGTTTAGAAGTCGTTAAGGATGGTTTATAAATCCATTCCCAACAACAAGCCGTTACATAACTGAAAATTTGGCTACTTTGTTGCAGACGACTCTGGAAAACATTGTGGGAAAAAGAGAAATTGCTCGTAACGAGCAATTTTTCCTTTTCCCACACTGTTTTCTGTCCTATCAGAAGATTATATTCCAATTTCATCACATTTTGAAATGTCGCCTGCAAACTCTTTCAATTTTGTTATATGTGATTCAGTGTCCTTGAAGGAGCTGTATGTGTTATAATTATATGATGTAAATCCTTCATCAATATGAATGGTAAGATTATCTGCTTTCAATATGACCTTCAGTCTATTCCCATACTGAATTATGTGACTGGTCATAGATGAAATAACATGCAGACGACAGCCATAATATCTCAATTTTGTTGGTGAAACTTGGAGGAAATCATTGCGACGATATGAAAAATTGCTTTTTTCTGCGATAAGTTTTTAGAAGTCTGCATCATGTGCGTTGAGACATGTATTTTTAAAGCATAATTATTTATTATGTTTGAGAATTTCAACTAAATAAGTCGGCTTGTTTTCCCTGATAGTTACACCTATTTTCAAAAGGCATAAATGAAATTGAAGAAATTCAATTGTTTTCTTTAGAAGTCGACTTAAACGTGTTTTGTAAGTACCCATCACACTCAACGAGATGAGACAGCGAACTGTAAAACCTTCAACGAGATTATGAAAAGCATTTGTTTGTCATTCATTCCTTTCTTGAAGGTAGAGACAAATGAATGTATATTCTCAAATTATCTTTTCTCAAAACAAAAGTAGTGGTCGCAAATGACTTTAATGTTACAAGCTGCATATTTGGCAAAGTCTAAAGAAGTGGCATCTGACCTGTTAGTTTAAGTTTTATATAGATCAGTTCTTGATCTGGCTGACACAAAGGTTGTTTCGTAAGGCACCCGTGCGTGCCTTTAAGTTTCGAACACAAAAAAATAAAATTTCATTTAATACATATTGACAGCTTGCGTATTCATTTGATGCTTAAAACATATTTCTGCTTTTCAATACGGTGTAATCATTAACTTGTCGACATCGAAGGAGCGACGGGCTTTCTACGTCAGAGGCGGTTTACACCTATTGCATCTTTAATTATCCAAAAAGTTGCGTGAGAGTTTATGTTGCGTAATAATCACTTTTAAAGCGATATGTACTAGGTATGTGAATGGAGGATAATATTTGCAACGAAGCACTCCTATCAGATTTTTGCATAGTCATTGGTCTAGATAAGAACCCTATTGTAATATTTAACTTGTAGCTTCTTCATATGCATTTCCTTTTTTCCAACAAATCATATTTTGTTTGTACTCTTGACGAGGCAATGTTGATGGGTATTCACAAAAATTGTCTTACAAGAGAAATAAAACGAAAGTGAACTTGCGAAATACGCCTCTTCTGTCTTCATTTTTTTCGGGTTAGTCTTTCTATCAAACAAGGTGTATCATCACATTGTGGGCGGTTGTAAACACTGTGAACTGAAGAATGGGCATAGTTTCTGTAGTCCATTGTAGAGGACAACGACCCTTGGATGAAGGATCTGTTTCATGTGTGTCGTGGGTTCGAACTCGGTCTATATCCAAGAAGCAGCATCGTGAGTATTCAACGTAATCTGTAAGAACTGGAATCACTTGAGGTACATCATAAATATGTTACAACTTATCTATTCCAATGTGTGTAAGTAACTTGGTGAAGCAACTATAATCGCGGTCGGAACCCCTCGGTGTCGCCAGAATTGTCCAATCCAATTTCCCTTTTAAAAATTCAATGAGGTCATTGGTCTGATAAAGAAAATCATGAAGATTCCCGCAAGGCGCATAATCACCAAACGAAATTCAGATATAAAGCAACTGTTTCTGATGAGATTGGACATGTTGTAAGCTGTATAGCACCGTAACTTAATGACCTCAAGCAAGATAATCCCTGAAATTTGAACGCATCTCGAATGTGAAGAAAAATTAACCTTGAGACATGACATTTTATTTGAACGTGCAGCGAAAGCCTTATAAAAATTCCAATCATCGAGTACAAAATCAAAGAGAAGTTTGGTAACCCAGAAAAATAAAATAAACGCTATTGGAACTGTTTGATCCAATAACAGACGGATGAAAACGAAAACGTGAGAAACCATTTCGCTCGCCGCAGCTTCGTATTTGGGAATAGCCAATCAGGCGATCGGATAACGGCGGGAGTGGATTGGTACTCGATTTACTATTTATATATCACTGCGCCTAGATTACAGGCAATCAGTCTGTGCTGGCGCTTCCAGCCTCTAACGTGTTCGCATTAAATGTTTCATTAAATAACGGTGATTCGTGATAATTTGTGGAGATAGGTAACTTACAGACAGTGCCAAGTTTGTGGATATTACATGGAAAGTGTTTTTATAATCGGTACATGATTCTTACAAAGGTGAAAAGGTGCGTTTTTCTTCAGAATCTTCGTTCTTAAACATTTAACAGTGTGCTGTTGGTACTTAAAATTGTCTGTTTTCCTAAACGTTTTAGAAAATTTACCTATTTACATGTTTTCATAATTGTGTATTGAAACGGATCCAAAATACAAGCAACAGTAGACGTCAATCCTTAACCGTCTATGATGATACGTTTTGGTAATATTCGGAAGACATTACAAGCAACACCTTCCTGTGTCATAATGGTTTAATAAATGTTTTACTTTTGGCAGTTTGAATAGAATTAGTGCATCATATCATAGCGCTGGTATAATATCATGTAAGGAATGCTTTAATAATGTACTCGCTGTACCCGCTTTTGTCTATACAGTGTACTTTCTATCATCCCAGCCAAACCGTTATGACAAAAAAAGAAAATGTTTGAGACACGCAAGAGTTTCGTTTGTCGAAATAGATTGCTTTCAATATACATGTATATATATGAAATAGAAAGTGCTGATGTTTTCATTTGCCCCGTATTTTTTTGGATAGATAAACGGGTCACCATCTTCCCATTATGTAAGGATTCCTCTCATCCGAATAATGTGTACATGCTATGGGTATATCTTCATGCTGGGGTTTATCATACTGCTTGTTGAGGGGGTATGACTTTTTGGACGGCGTTTATTTTCATATAGGACCAATTAGAGCAAATGTAACAAGATGAATCGACAGTCTGTATTCGATCTAAAAACGTTCTGCTATACAAAGGCCTAAAAAAACGAAACGTTCTTAAAAAATGTGTTTGTCGATCAAGATAAGCTGACATATTCTGATCTGAATCTACAAATCGCAACAATATACAAGGCTTGTTAACCCATTACCTAATAATAACGGCATTTGACCAGTTCGTTGCAGACGACTCTGGAAAACTTTGTGAGAAAAAGGAGAAATTGCTCGTAACGAGCAATTTCTCCCTTTCCCACAATGTTTTCTATCCTATTTGGCGTTTGGTTAAGGGTTAAACAACCTTTTGGCTACTCTGTCTCGTAGATTTATTTTATCATTATCATCTTTAATCTGTTGTAACAACACTTGATCTCGAAAAGCGAACAAGTCTGTCACGTTCCATCTTGGATGGTGTCATCGTGTTCCCTCCAGAATGGCATTTTACTCAATAACAATAATACTCATAAAAAAGTCTTTATTCAACGAGGAAACTTATTTGACAATTTAAACTGACAATCTTCCATAAGAACCTCAACAATGAACAAGAAAACTGAAAGACTAGGGTAAATTAAGGTTTTGCACTCCATTTCGGAGTCCTGCGTGGTTAAGGTGGCGGACTTAGAACTCGGGGGTCCCGGGTTCGAGCCTTACCGCCACCTCTGGTTTCGTGGAAGTTTCCTTTGGCAGATCACTTCAGAGCCATAGTCTGGTACTGGTGAACCAATGAATGCCGTAATATAACTGAAAAAGTGTTGACATAGTGTTAACCCTTAACCAAGCGCCAAATATTCGACTGTCCCAAAAGAGTTTGCAGACGACATTTCAAAATTTGATGAAATTGGATAGTAATCTTCTGATAGAATAGAAAACATCGTGGGAAAAGGAGGAATTGCTCGTTACAAGCAATTCCTCCTATTCCAACAATGGTTTCCAGAGTCGTCTGCAACAAACTGGTAAAATTTCGTTTTTGTTTGGTAATGGGTTAAACCCTATCCAATCATCATTCAGTCAAATGAGATTAAATACCATGCTAGCCTGGAGTCTTGGCCCATGCATACCCACATTAGGTTGGGGGAAAACAATGCTAGCTCTTACCATGCCTCGGTACATTGCTGCACACAAGAGGCCCATGGTTGACATCACCCATTCTTTCCGAACCCGTGACGGTATACAGAGAGGGGCGGAATCTTCGTTTCAGTGAAGCGCGACTCGTTTTGTTCGCAGTGCATTGAGAATAATTGTTAACCATTTCCTTCTTCACTAGAATTTCCTGCGGGAGACACTTTAAATATGTCTGGATACATTTTATTACATTTTAAAGACTTAAACGATTCATCAATGGAAAATGATTCGTGTATCGACATATCAATACAAATGGTGCTATTGATGGGATTTGCAAATTTTCCTTTTATCATAACTTACAAAACTTAAAGATATTAGTACGGCACTGACGAAAAGGACCCATATAGGACCTGTGTCAAAAACTTACTATAACCATAACTGCAATGTTATCAAATACCGTTCACCGTATCGTAATTCAGACACGTTATTTCTTGCAAACTTCACCGCTGTGGTGCATAGATCTACAAAAAGATATATTATATTAAAAAAACTTTTTTAACAATTAGGGAGATGTTGTGAGCAGCATTCTCTTCTTTTTTTTGCGGAAATGGTTTCTTTTCCATCTGTATCATTCGAAAACAAGTTGGATATAATTAGGTAGATATTGTGTTTAGTAGTTTCTTCCTTTTGTCGAAATGGTTTCTGTATTATTAAAAAAAAATCTTTAACTTACAGCTAATCATACAGTATCGACATCTGATGCTTTCAAACCGCATCCTTCTTGGATAGTTTGCTTGGGGGAAATGGCACATCCTCCCCTACATGTACATATAAATGTCAATAATTTGTAACAGCAGTGTAATTTAAAACAATAATTATTCAATAATTCCTTGATCTATCAAGAATGTTTTCGTGAATAACTTATACGTGTTACTTTGATAAAAAAAAACATCGTCTGCTGTGTTTTATAAATAGTTTCAACAAAACAATAATTGAATTGCTTTGATGAACGCGAAGCAAAGAAGTTGAGAAACATCTCTGTCAAAAGAAGAAAATGCCCTGGACTCTTTTTATGACAATGGTTCTTACCAATATCATGAAGAAGTTTTCTTCTTATTCTTCCTATTTGATATGTATCGTCTGATGTCACTTTGAATTTGGTCTAGTCTTGGAATTCCATGATCTGTTAAGAGAAGAAAATGCCTGAAACTCCTTTTATCACAATGGATTCTACCAATATTACGAAGAAGTTTTTTATTCATTTTTTACTTGATCTTTATAGTCTGCTGACGTCCCTTTAAATTTGGTCTTGTATTGGAAAACCATTAGCACATTACCAAACAATAACGACATTTGACCAGTTTGTTGCAGACGACTCTGGAAAACATTATGGGAAAAGGCAAAATTGCTGTGCCAAGCATTTTTTCCTTTTCCCACAATGTTTTCTGCCCTATCAAAAGATTATTTTTTCAATTTTATCACATTTTGAAACGTCGTCTGCCGAAAGCTCTTTCAATTTGGGACAGTCGAAAATTTCTAGCGTTTAGTAAAGGGTTAACACGATTGAAATGTGGTTAAGGATCAGTGTTTCACACCCGTTCAACGGAGTAATACAGTCAACAATAGGCTTCATCTAGATAGAATGCAGTGTGCTATTCTGTACGGATTTATTTCAACCATCTTTTTATTCTAATTCAATTAGAAGTCATATAATAGTTTTTAGGGCTTTATCTAAGTGTTTTTCGGTTCGCAGACCTGTTCTGCTCGGTCAGAGGATAATTTTGTTTCTGTAAGGAAGCAGTGAATCGTGTATATAGGGATTACATATAACGTGGTGATTTCAATGGAATTATATAGAATTCTCCGTATCCGTTTCGAATGTTCGTATCATCTTTAACAGTGTAATCTTTTTTCCAAATTTCTACCAATATCGGTTTTACAAATTTTTAAAACTTAATTCGCTTCGAAAGTCGTAAACTTATGTGGCATTTATAGCAGTCGTAAATTTATGTAGCGAAAGTAGCAATCGTGGACTTATGTAGCATCAGTTGCAGCCGTATACTTATGTTGTATAAGAAGCCGTTGTTGACTTATGTAATATTAGTAGCACTCGTAGACTTATGGCGCTTTAGTAGCAGTCGTAAACTTATGGCGCTTTAGTAGCAGTCGTAAACTTATGGAGCTTTAGTAGCAGTCGTAAACTTATGGAGCATACGTAGCAGTCGTAGACTTATGGAGCATACGTAGCAGTCGTAGACTTATTTAGCGTTTGTAGCTGTGATTCATGGTAGTCTTTAAATAGTGAACATATACGCCATATGACATTCGGTTATTAGCTATGCCCTAGGAACAAATCAGTTGGGGTGTATTCTGTGGTATTGTTTGGTTTAGATGGGGTAAACTTGTGGATTACTTTCTTTACTCTTCGGCAGGGGTGGGTTGATAATTGACAAGTCGCCTAAAAAAGAGCATTCATAATGATTTGACCAACACGAATGTGCGACTCTCTGACAAACATATATATGAAGACGTGTCTCATATTAAACAGTTTACTGCAAGACACTCGTAAGTCTCACGAAAGTGAAGAACTCACTGCAGTCTTGCACTGAACACACCTACTATAAGAAAATAAAGATGCGATAATACAGGTGTTGTAACACGGATACACAATATAACATCGAAACCTTATACGTATTGGACTCGGCATGCAATATCTGGTGCTAGAACATTTATATAACCATATACTTATAAAAGTCATTTGATGTAGCGCCCGTACAACGGATTCGCAATTTTTTGTTTGGACGTACAATATCTTGCTAGCCTTGCAATGGTATCAGAATGCATTGAAGGAAAGATGAAGTCCCGAATAGTTTCTGTTTGACCATCGCGACACATTGTTAAGACACTTTCATAGTCTGATGCTTCTAGTATGATATCAAAGTTTGCTGAATGAGTTATATGCCACTACGATATAAATGGAAAGTAAAGATTGTAAAGTAGTGCCAGGGAATATGTCTACATGGATTTTTTAGCTTTTTCTTCTTGTATATGCTTTTGTGCAGGTCCAAATCGAAAGCAACAGCAAGCGTCAACTATAAACAGTGAAAAATTATATATTCTTTCTGATTTTTGATAAAAGCCATTGTGACAAAGGGTTAATTTACTCATAGGGAGCGAGTTATCATTTTGGCACAATGGTTTTGAAAGACTTCTACAGCACATGCAGCTAGGTGATTCGACGTGCATACCACTTTACGCAAATGTTCGTTTACTGATTTTACACAAAACGCGCCGTAACGATTAATCATCTGCCGCATTGTCACCTGATTCACTAGTTGAAGTATTCACATTTCCGCCAGGTGTTTGCATGGTGACGAAAACTAGTCTAACGATATATGCACCCGTTATATAACACTGGAAAGGCCATGTGATCCAGAAGTAGATATTTCATACCAACACAGTTACGGAATAACGCTTATAGGGCTTGAAACGACTTCATGCTTATGCAAACCGGTTGGATCCAGGTCAGCCGCCAAGTAAATTGGTGGCTAGCCTGTGATCTAATCTGTTTGATTTTCTGAGTATCTTTCCTGAACAAAATTAAGCAGATATGTAATGTTTCGGAAAACAGACCACGCATTTTCTTTTTTTAAAATAATTCCCAGCATCTTAATGGTTAATTAATCCGAGTTAAACACTGAGTCTCATTAGGACATTATCTGGATAGCCTTCCATAAATATGGTGGGATGAATATACGCCACACGAAATCAAAAGTTGTTATTGCGTGCTTGAGAAAGAACAAAAAGAAAAAGAAATCAGTTGTTGGCTGCAACAACCAAAATTTCGACATCTACTACTTTATGCTATTCATTGTTGTCATCCATTGCTAAACCTAAGTTCATAGCACTTGAAGCTGACGACTTGAATAACTCTTGATACCAAATGCGAATAGCTCATACACGACATAAATGTAGAGGAATTAGGAGAAGCCATTGCAACAAAACAAAGTCTTCAAACTTTAACATGTCTTATATCGGCACAAAAATCCCATGGCATACTACTGTATTAAAATGTCTCTGCTTGGACTTCGTGTTCGATAGCCCCTCAAACTTCATATTGGGGAAATATTGTTAAACGCGCCATGTTTTTTTTTTTTAAATTATTATCATTTCTAGTTCAAACGAACATCTTTATTTCATAATTCACTATACATTTGAATAAATGTTTGAACTTGAACTTGCAATTCGCATCTTCTGAAGAATTCAAAGCTGGCCAATTACTTTTTCCGACCTGGGGTAATTGGGTTTTTAGAATCTTGTTGATAACCTATTTACATTTCCAATCACGGTCAACTATAAACGTACGACAAACAACGATACCTGAAAACACAATTACCTCAAACTCTGCCATTATTGAAATTTGTTCGAGCTTGATGTCCTAAAGGGTTGTCGTAAAAGTGGTGTCGTAAAGAAGCGTGTTTAAAGATTTACCAAATAAACAAACAAATCATAAAAAAGGGATAGAAAATGAAAAAACGTGTGAAAAGCTCGAATGTAATACGACCGTTTTATTAGGCTCCGGTTCATTATCCCTACAATGCTTCGTGGATTAGGATTAATGCGATAAATCTTTAATCCTTTACTAAACAAACAAGAGGGATAGAGTGTCTGTTCCAGACAAATTTTTGAATAAACATATAGTTAATTTAAAAGGAGAGTTGCACTTTTTTCTATACACACATACACACACGACAACACACACACAAACACCCGCTCATTCAATAAAATCCATACTTTCCCATTTTGATCTTTACTTTCTTCTCGTTTTATTTTCGTCTGCAGGCGTTTTGAATTTGGAACAGCCCAAAAATCTGAAAGTCTTAATGTTTACATAATAATAAGTCTTATACAGAATTATGGACTAGGCCAATTTAAAAGTGAGTTGCTGCTGACATTAGGACAATTTCGACATTTTCTTTGATTTAAGTCACTTGAAACAACTCCTCCTCTGTCATATTGGTCTCTAAGATATGTTGATGTAATACCTCGCGTTCGTTCAAAAGAACATGTGCTAAATAAGGAGCTGAGCATAAATATGTACTTTCTTCTTGATGCGAAACAATCGACATCCATATGTTTTAGTTCATACATGATCAAATTCAAAAGCAATAATACCGGACGACGTAAAAAACATTGTATCAATGGTGGTAATGGCATGCTGGAATTGAAAAAACTAACCATTGGGCCAATAGGTGAAATTGCTTATATTGAGTAAGTATTCATTTTGCCATATTGGTTTCCAAGGGGTCCTGTGTGGCCGGTGGTTAAGGTTGCACTAAAAACTCGGGGGCCCGGGTTCAAGCCCCATCGACACCACTGATTTCGTGGTAATGGCCTTTGGCAAGTCACTTCAGAGCCCTAGCCTAGTACTGGTGGACCCAGGAAAGCTGCTACATTACTGACAAATTGTTGCTATGGCGTTAAACACCATACAAAGAACATTGTTTCCAATGTATCTCACCACAATTGTGTTTAACCCTTTCCCAAACAATAATGACATTTTACCACATTAATGCAGACGACTTAAGAAAACATTGTAGAAAAAGGAAAAAATGCTTGTGACGAGCAGTTTTTCTTTTTCCCACAATGTTGTCTGCCCTATCAGGTGATTAATTTCCAATTTCATCACATTTTGAAATGTTGTCTGCACACTCTTTCAAATTTGGACAGACGAAAAATTGGTGTTTGGTAAAGGGTTAAACGTGTTTATGTAGTGGAAAGGAGTTAATCAATATCCGTTCGTACCCGGCTATAATGTGCTAGCCATGACGTCTCGCATGTAACGGGTGTCGTCAGGAGGCCCCGGATTATAGCTTGACGCTCTATTGAATGTAAAACGGAAATCACCCGCTTACCCTGCTTAGTTTCGGATTTTTTTTGACATTTCACTTGCAAGTTGGGATTTGTTCTCCTAAAAGTAAGGTTTATCGTATTTATAGGGTAGATCGATGTGGTATGATAGAGTTGGTCATAAAGAAAGAACGATTTGTGAATTAGGATCTGTGACGAATCATGTTTGGAAATGTTCAGTTTCGGATTTTATATGAACAAGTTAGTCGGGGTTTGCGATTTATTTCCGAAAGTTGATGCGACTACCTAAAGACATGTGTATCATGCATTTCAGTGATTGCGATGAAGAGAGGCTATGATAAGCTAGGGTAGATTATAGGGCAGTTTGTGAGATAACATATATAACAAAACACATGAGAAATATCTTTGTTCCGGGATTTTGCATAATGGAGCAAATATGTATTTACACGCTTTCAAAACTGATAATGATTGAGTTATATCGCGAAATTGTGCGGATAAAAAGGATATAGATTTTATCGAAAAGAAATATTAATTTAAAAATAACGACAATAAAGATCTTATAATCATGAGATGAAAAAATGTATACGCGGAAATCTCTATGTCTATCGGTTAGGATTTACAAGAGTGATTTTTCTTTTATTTTCTAGTGTTTTATAGTTAACATACGCGTATAAGCCAACATTCTAACGACATTACAAAACATAGGAGATGGAAACTAAGAAGAGCTTGTTTTTTCTGTGTGTACATTCTTTAACTCTTGTGTTGTGTGAAAGGCGGGCGGCCGCGGTGGGGGACTATGATCTCGCCCCTAAATATGGGACATACCCACACAGAACCTCTACAGATATATACATGGATCCGTGTAAAGCACGTAAGTTAATTTTTATCTTCATTATTTTGTTATTCAATTAACCCTTAAAAGAGATTTTTGTGTCGTCTGCTTTCCAAAACCTTAAATATCTGCTTAGTTTTGTTGAGGAAAGATACCCTTTTGAACCTGACAAACAGTTTACCAAATGATATAATTTGATATAGCATTAATCTCCTTTTATGAACCTTTAATATTTGACTTTAACCCTGAGGTGCTGGAACCGATTTAATGCTTATGCAAATAGGTTAGATCACAGGCCAGCCGCCAATTTACTTGGCGGCTGGCGTGGATCTAACCAGATTGCATAAGCTTGAAGCCGGTTCCAGCACTATAAGGGTTAAGGAGGTTCCCATTTATTGCTTTCTCTATATTTCGGACGTACAATTGCCTACGGAGATGGTGCTTCCTTAAGTGATATTTTAGAAATAAGTAGAAGACGGCATTTAATACTTCCTTATATTGAATCGCATGGCCCCTCCCTCTCTCCATCTTCAAGACTCTCTTGAACTGCCGGTTCATTTATTTTTTATATAAACATACAGTATGCTTTATCGAATCCAACATCGTATATTTAAATAATAGTTTCGGTTTTATACCTCATTGTTACACACCTTAAAGTACCTTTGAAACGCTTTAAGCTTTCATTTCGGTCCAATTCTCACATTGTTAGATGCTTCTTTTGTCTATAATGTTATACGCTGTTTTTTTTTATATCTTATTTGAGAAATGAATATGTTAAAAGCTAGATACAAGTAACGGAATACCACATTTATGTTAAAGCTTAAACGATAGTCGTTTTTTATATAGGGTGGGAACTATTGTGGCAGAGTCAGAAACTGTTCGTTATATACATGTAGTATCTACTGAACTCGTTTGATCATACTCCAATAAAGAAATAGATTAATCGAGCTTTCTCATAAATTGGTAATGAGCAGGTAACCTAAGCTCTCACGCATGTCTGTAAGTCACTTGACTCACGTTATACGATCTTTTAAGGAAGACTCCTAACTTGAATGATCCAAGCTGTAACTCTGTGTAAAATGAAACATCCACGTCTGAATCATTCGGACTAGGTAAACTCCCTATGATCCGCCATTCTGTACATCTTTCGTCGGATAACTACCGGTCGTTCTCGGGATACATAGGTAGGTGCCACAACTAATCTGAACTCTCCGGGTCAAAGTGTAAGTAAGTGATATTATCGTAAGATTCAATAAAAACGTGCGTCGGCCGGGAAACTTCATCCTTTCACCATTTACCACTAGTGCAGTCTGCAAGTTAAGTGAAGTTGGGCAAGTTTTAAGTTAAACTCTGGTGGGAATTCTAGGTTTCTTACTCAGTTTGTACAGATAAAACGTATGAATTTGAGAATGTTTCAGATAAATTGTAATAGCAGACGACAATTATAAAAAGGGAAAATCTTAGTGATTTCAGACAGAGATAATAACTCAGACAAGCGGAGTTATTATTTGTTACGAGATGTTCATTCTTTTGTCAAAGTGGTTACTAAAGTCATTGCTGTGGGTTATTTATGACAAGCCATATGACAAAAAATGGTGAAGGAAACTGAAACCATTTTAACAAACAGTTTTACAAAAGAAGATAGGATGGTAAAAAGACTTAATAAATGAGAATAGAAAACACATACACACAAACATAAAACAATAATGTATTCGAAATAAAGTTGAATTCACAGATCTATTTCTATACGTGAGCCTATGATAGACCTTCTTGGCAGCTTTAAATATCAAGTATCTTGATAAAAGAAAATCGCTCGGAATATAAGTAAACCAAGAATATAAACTGACCATCGATGAACTATTTCATTACCTACACATATATATGATATATACATGTATTTTCTTTATCAAGAAATAAGAAATGTCTAATAACATTTTAATACAATCCGTGCTTTATCTTCATGGCATTGTTAATGTTAATTCCATCGTGCATCAAATGTGTGCACGCTTATTTAAAGAAAATTTGGTATTCTAATTCACGCCTTTCTCTATTATTCATGGGCGATATCACAACAAATACAAACTTAACACCCCAAACAAGCCCATGTCACATTTGTCTTGATAAACGCCCAACGATAAATTCTCGTCTGCTCGGAATCTCCTCCATATTGGTGCATCACGAACCCGTCCCTTTCAATAACGGTGAGTTATTGGCGGCTTGGCTTATCAGCTCTTGAAACGACAGGATGCCCAGTGTGAGGCGAGTTTATCTTGCTTCTGTAATTATTCCGTTCTGATACTGGTAATGGACTCCGAAACACCCTTTACACTCTGGGGATTGAAGAGGTTTCTTATTGATCGATTTTGAAAATACCCAAGACAAAAGCGAGCAGCTTTGTTTGTAACATGCGTTTTGTTCATCTATCCCATACCGTTCACATACGATATAGAGAGCTTCCCTGACAAAATGAAACCATCGAAGCGTTTACTTATCTATGAATACGGTATACGGACATTTGCCCCCCCCCCCCCCCTCCCCGCCCCCGGACATTTGCCACCCCTGACATTTGCCCCCTTTTTGGGTATAGGGCGGACATTTGCCCCCGCCCCCGCCCCCGCCCCCCGGACATTTGCCACCCCTGATATTTGCCCCCTTTTGGGTATAGGGCGGACATTTGCCCCCTCGTAGGGGTGGCAACATCTGTATTCTGATTCACTTGTCCGTTAATACGAATTTTTGGACTTGTCTGTTATATAGATTTATTTCAGTAAGTATTCACTTTCCCACAAAGGTTTTTCGACAATCTGGACTATTGATTTTGCCGCCCTTTATATGTAGATGGAAATACGGCCCCCAAAAGACGAAGTTGAGCTGGTTTCTACTCAATTTCACAGAGAACATATTTCTTCAATAGGAGTATTCCATTCTTCTGTCACAGTGGTTTCTTGAATCCCATGCTACATGTACATGAAAGTGAAGTATTATGGCGTTAAAAGAGTATGTCGAATCTACATGACCTTATCAATTAGAGGGACTAGGGTGACACTTCAATGACACCTCAATGAACATATTCTATGGAGAACATGGTGATAATTCACTTAGCTGTAACATACTGCGTCCGCGGAATGTGTAAAACAACCAAATATAACCAGATCCTTCTCAGACGCTCTTTCTTAAAGACATTGTTACTGTTTTACGGAACAGCTGAAGGGAAATATTTGCGTGAGTCAAAACTGTAAACTTGGATAGTAGCTTAAATGAAAGTACGATAATGCTATGTGACATGTCATTGGAAGCGTCTCGTAGAGATGATTCCAATGATGTGTTACTTTGCAATATTGCTTAGCCCAATATTGAAATAGGAGAAGCTGTTGTTTTGAACTTACGCAAACTTTTAGTATAAAATGTTTAGTAAAACGGTACCCAAGACCTTTTCAATTAGGCAGACTAGGGTGACACCTCAATGACACCTAGATGAACAAAGTCTAAAGCGGTGCAGTTGGCTGTAAAATGCTGCGTCTGTGGAATGTGTAATACAACCAAATATAACCATATCCTTCTTAGATGATCTTTCTTAAAGACTCTGTTATCGTTTTACTAATTAAAAATCTGAACACGTTAGCAAACGATAACGACATTTGATCAGTTTGGTCCAGACGACTTTGGAAAACATTGTGAGTAAAGGAGCTATTGCTCTTAATGAGCATTTTATCATTTTCCCACAATTTGTCTGCTCTATCAGAAGATTTTATTTGAATTTCATCACATTTTGAAATGTCGTCTGCAAACTTTTTGAATTCGGACGGTCGAAAATTTTGTGTTTGGTAAAAGGGTTATTAGAGAGAATTTGGTTCTTCTGTTCAGATGGTCTTTAAAGGAAAAAATGTGCGTAAGTCAAAACTGATAAACACGGATAGTATCTTAAATAAAAGTACATGTAAAATATTGCAATGTGGCCTGTCATTTGAAACGTCTCGATTTCCAATGATTTGTTACTTTGAATATTGCTTTTCCAAATGCTGAAATAAGAGGGAATAATGTTTTGAACTTACGCAAATTTTAGTATAAAATATTTAGTAAAACGGATCCCTTGTGTTGTAGAGTTTACGAATAATTCCTTGTTTCGGAGATTTCACAAATAATTATGATAAAGGGATAAATACTTCGTAATTTGCAATGTCTCCATTGTTACACTTTGTCATACATGTTACATCTTTAGTCTCCAAGCGCAAATGTTTTGTTGGTTTAAGTCTCAGTCTGCTTAGTTATGTATAGCAGCCAAAAAGATTATCCGGGGGTTAGCTGCTCGATGCGTCGAAACATCTTCCGCATGGTTACCTTTTTCGCAGACAGACAACGATTGTTTTTATTCACACGGTTGGTTAAACAAATTGGAATTAGCGACTCATTCATAATTGACAATCTTGACAGGCTTATGCCATGTTTTCTTTGGCATAGCCTATCTTTATATAGTGTTGCGGCATGGGAGAAGGCTATTTTCATTCATCTATGTTACGTATTGTTTTTTAACATCGGAAAACTGAATTTCGGTTACATTTCAATGTCCAGTTCATGATTTGTATAGGAAGCTAAGCTGTCCATAACAAGTCGGTGAAACTAGATAAAAATCATTGCTCAGCCTTTGGGTTTCGCCCTTGAAATCCCAAATCTTCCAGCACCCGGATTTGAACCTATGTGTAGGGATGCGTAGTAATTTCAGATTAGGTACTCTAACCACTAAACAATCGTCCATCTGTGGATACGGTGGTCTCGGGCGAACAAGCTCTGTCATAATAGATTCATTCGAAATCAGAATATTTCCCTTTTTCCTTCTATCGAACTGATGTCCCGTCTTTGATCTGGTTCTGCGTGCTCTGCCTTGATATATTTTTCCGGAACATGATTTTGATTTTTTACTTCTATGGAACTGAAATCTTTGATCTGAATATGTCAAATCAATAGACTGATCTGCATCGAAAATGAAAGACTAGGTATATCCTAGACCCTTGGAATTTGTCTGAATTCTTATCATCAGTATATGGTAAAGAAAAGGTGTGACAAAGCCATTTTTTGCACGATTTTGAACAAAGTACCTTAAAGAAGAGATTGAGAGGGCAGTATTTGTGCAGAGGTAGAACGTCGGCCTCATGTACCGAGGGTCATGGATTCGATCCCCGTTAGTCAATGTGAAAGTTGCCGGGACTAGCTATTAAATCGGCACGAGTACTGGTTTAGAATCAAGAAAGCAATCATCGAAAGTAAATCTTATAAGCTTCAAGCTTACGTCACAATCGATGAAAAATAAATAAGTTTAGAATTAGTAAAGTTTCTTTGTATACAATAATAGTTTTAAGAATTTTTCAGTATAGTCAATACTTCTATAAGTAACATATATGGAAGGGTCGGGGACAACTTAAATCTAGACAAAACATAAATTTCAGAACAAATATATAACTATTGTTCTAAGTTACTCGCTGACTGAAACTAGATATTCTCCTTTTCTCGCAATGATGTAGCCTCAGATCTATCAGCTCGATATTTATCTGATTTAGATTTGTGACACCTTCGATACTGACAGGTTTGATAGACGCGTGTCAGAACTTTGTTGGCAGTAAGTCGCCAAATTCACATATGTGAGCTGGATAAGAAGACTCGACACAATTTGCGAATCAACCTCTTATTTCATGATTACTCATATAAACGCATTGGCTGCAAAGGTCTTTAGAAACACTCTTGACAAATGGATAAATTGCTCCTTACAGGAGCAATTTATCCATGTGTCAAGAATGTTTCTTCCATATATCATACATTATACATATATGACACTATATACAATGTATTGTATTTCAATGTGTTCTATTTTTCTTCCTCTCTTGTTCCTTAAAGAGGTAAGGTATAACAACTCATATTCAGTTAACAACAGTTGTGGTTGGACAACATTAAAATACATGGTTATGTAAAAAGGACAATGTAGTACGTGTCTCTTTTGAAATTAGCATCGGCATCTTGGATCTCATGCATGTTTGCTCTTTTATCGTGGTAAAAACAGGTTCGACACTTTTTCAGTTGTATTTCGGTGTTTCCTTGATATAAGTCAGTACTACAAAGTCTGGCCTTGGATTTGTTTTCTCAGTCGAAATGTAAAACCTTGTTTCAAAGAAAGTCATTACTACAATTGTTCCTACTTTGGTCTTTAGTTGGTCCCAGCCTTTGCTTCAAACCCTTAACTTCCCATACACAAGGCGGGTAAAATGTCCCTTCACCTACGTTATGGTTTATAAATACAGGGTCCCCCAATCAGACACTCACTGAGTATGTGTGCGGCAATGAACAGTTATTTAACGATGGAGCTGGTTTATTACCGAATAAAACATAATAGAAAAACGTGCTGAATAGGTTCAGACGTCACGCCATTCCAATACATGGCATTGACTGGTAGGGGAAGCAAAGCGAAGATTTTACGTATGACAGTATGCAGCAAGTTATTGATAAAATGAACAGTCTTGCACACGTCTTACAACACTCCCTTCATTGACACCCTACGGATTGGCTAATCGGAAAACCAATCGGAACTCTTCGAAAATTTCCGGCAAGCCCAAATGGTCCTGATTTCTGGTAAATGGTGGTGGAATCATGCTAACCGAGTTAAATATTACGAGTGAGAAACCCTTCCTTGTCATGATAAAGACTAGAGATACATGCTTGAGGTTGCATTCAGACATGACACTCTATGAGGTAAAGATCCATAGCTTGTGTGCTTAATGATTGGGTAGTAAGTCGGCCTGACTCCATAAAGTATAAATGGACCTCCGTCAAATTCAGCGCAATATCAAGAACCATTTATTGCCTGTGAAAAACTTTATTTTTGCGGTGTTAGAAAGAGACGCTTTGAAAAACTATTTTCCACCTCAATTATGAAGCAACTTCTGATAGCTTATATCAATTACTCTTGATTATGTTTAATTTGCACCGAATGTGGTTTAACAAAGGTTTCAAGGGGGGTCTCGCTTTTAACGTGAATCGAGACTGCGACCCTCATGTTCAGAAGCAAACACTATTCTCCTACACTACTGTCAGCTTCTGTAAGATCGAGATCTTTATTACAACAGAAGCTGGATGACACGAGCTAGTCTTATCTTAAATTCCTCTGTTATACCTGAATTAACAACAAATGAATATATACTGTAGTGATAATGTTTTAATATATAACATTAAAGTGGTTCTTTTCATAAACTCCTTGTAAAGAAAAAAATATCCCTTTGTTACATTCGTTTCTGTTCAGTACCACAAATTTAAATGAAATTACGAATGGTTTTAGATGTTGTCTACATCTTCCTATGTTTCTGTTGGGTCCAGTCCAAGTAGAAAAAAATGAGTTTCATGGGGGAATGTGTAAAGCATTTATTTGTATCGTGATTTCTCGTCGATTTCTCGAAATCTCGTTCCGGAATAAACAGACGTCCCCCCGACAGTTCGCACCTGATGGTTCAGTGCACGTTTATTACGGGAGAAACTTTTTTTATGATCGCATCTCGCTATCGCGGGACCATTGCCAAAATCACCAGACGAACACATTAGTGTCGGCTGCTTCTGTTATTAAACCCTGTGCCAGAGATAGACAACTTTTGATTTTTAATAATGTAAAATCTAGATTTTTTGGTGTGAATTCTTGGTTCCGGATCTATTCCTTCGCACAGTGTTCCTCTTTTATTTTACTTATTCATCATTTCTAACCTTTAATATCTTTGGAAGCAAATGCTTGTGAAGAAAATAAAATCATAAAAACCCCGATTCACTCACATCCGAAACTATCTTTGAACGTATTTCGTCTTTACTTTTGAGCTGGTATCTTGATATATTTACATCAGTTCGGATCAGACTGTACTAAGCTCAACATATTGAAAGCTCACTCTTTAGCTCAACTATAAAGAAAGAAGAATTTGGTGACCAATTGTACTCACACATGTTTGACATGTGCTTAGACATTGGTGAATTTAGTGTATATGTATATTAGTTACAAGTATGCATATAGTGTTTTGCATTCAAACAAGACATAGGTCAAAATAGAAACGCATCATTGGGAAAAGAAACCTTGTGTAGTCTATCTAGAATCATCGACAAATAAGTGTCATTCAAAGAGACTTGAAATATTGCAGGATTCTGTTTTCAAGTGTGAAGACCACATGCAAACTAATTCTATTTCAATGGAACAGTCGTTTAAAAGAATCTCACATGTTCAGTGCTTCGATGGACACGATTTTGGAGGAGCTTAACAAGCGCCCTTTGGATAGAAGTAGGAGCAATGTTGTTCACCGTATGACCAGCAGAGTAGTATCGATAGCAGCAAACCACGAGAGTCGTATCTTAGGTCAAAAAAGGTTATACAATAGAATCTCTATACCTCGGAGTTCAGAAGACCCGGGTACCGTTTTACCAAAGGATTTACGGAAAATATTTGCGCAAGTCAAAACTGATAAACATGGATAATATCTTAAACGAAAGCACAATATTGCAATGTTACATGTCATTGGAAGCGTCTCAGAGAGACGATTCCAATGATGTGTTACTTTGTAATATTGCTTAGCCCAATATTGAATAAGAGTGCTCGTTATTTTAGACTTACGCAAATCTTAAGCGTAAACTGTTAAGTAAAACGGTACCCCGATGAAAGTGTTCGACATTGGGAGAGTTTGGCGCACAAATGACTGTAATAAAGAGATATGGAGATAGAGAACAAATGATATGGGAACCAGTACTTACTTCGACGTATTGATTAATTCGACATAGAGATAGATTTACGTACAAATGTCGGGAATACAAAGACATAGAGATCAAGAGCAAATGATTTAGTAACCCGTGTCTACTTAAACGTATAGATCAATTCGACAGTCAGAAGCTCGAGTTACCAACATTTGGTTTGGTCCAGGAAATTTTGATATTTAAATTGGCATTTCAGTTTACTTGGAGTCTGTTCTGACGTGTAGCTTATACTCAACAACACATTTTACCTGTTATATAAGCACTTGTTTTCAAGAAAGCTTAGCTGTCCAACCATAATAAGTGCGAGAACCGGATGATTAAGTATCAATGAATACTGGATCGAGCTGGGTAGAACCATCCTCACTTAATACTCTGCCAGAAGACTACCTCTAACGAACAAAAATCCAATCGATATCAAAATTTGAAACTATGCGTAAAGAGTACCTAGGATTTTATATCATGCTTTTTTGGTCACTCAGCCACGGATGACCTTTGACTTTTAAAAACAGAGAACAAAATGCACTAAAAACTACTTTTGGTGCCGGTCAGTTTGTAAAAAGGATTCAACACATTTCCTCAACACGGGTTCAGTTATGGACGTCTTCAATGATGTTTACCAATGTACAGCTAAGATAAAGTCTCTTGTCCAAAAGGACACTAAACAGTAAAATTATTGGTCGCACTCGTGAAATCGAGCTCGAATCGTCCGGTCCTCAAGCCCCGACGCTAATCACTCCGCTATTGGCTATCCGGTGGTTACCATGAAGTGGTGATCGACTCATTTCATTCGAGATATATTGTACGATCGTTAGTACTCGGGTATTTCCGTGAACTGCGAAAAACACCCGTACATAAGTGTAGGATTAAAAATTCATTATTATATGTCCCCGGCTAATCACACATTTCCTGTGAGTGTCCATGTTGAAAGTGTCATTGCATATGGAAGTGTTGAGATCATTTAAGACCATTGGTTTGGGTTGGTATCTCATAAGTTATAGTGAAGTTCCAAGTTGTGATAGATTTCTGTTTCCTGTATCAAATTAGATAAATGTTAAGACAAAGCACTTGACATTTTCATTTGAAAACGACGATACATCAAAAGCAACCTACTAAAAAACAATATGGTGGCTTTCATATTTTGTCAGATGTGTTTTCATAGGATAAATCCGATGAGTTCTGATTCGTAAAGTAATGGCGTCGCTCACATGTGATACGGTCCAGGGAACCGTTTTACTTAACAGTTTACGCTTAAGATTTACGTAAGTCTAAAACAAAAAAATATTTTCATTTTAATATTGGGCGAAGCAATATTTCAAAATAACACGTTATTGGAAGTGTCTCTACGAGAAGCTTCCAATAACGTGGTAATTTGCAATATTGTACTTTCATTTAAGACACTTAATTATATTCCTATTAGTGAAATACTGGGATTTCTCAGTGTATTGGTTTTCAATTTTGTCACAGTGAATATCGTCACTAGTGATGATATTCAAAAACTCATATCATCACTAGTGATGATATCAGTTTTGACGGAACTACTTTTTCACCATTCCTTTGCATTTAAGTCATTGCTGCACCTGTGCACACGATACTTAAATGTTTGTATTCTAAGATGTATCCATACGCATGAATGGCGTCATAGGACGCAAAAATGACGTCATGTGAGGTAATTATTGCTTTGCTCCTCCCATTTTATATTCCATTTGGCGTTTATGGAGGTATTTTGGCAAATATATTTTATATAGTAGAATAAAATAAATAGAATAATCACTTGAATGTCTTAATATCATGTAGAAAAAACTCGTTCTTCGAACTCGTTTTTTCAACCTGATAACAACCCATTCTCGTGACATATTTTTATATCAATCGAAAGGAGTTGATTATCCTCTATATCCATGTTTATCAGTTATAACTTACGCAGATATTTTCCTTAAATTGTTTAGTAAAACGGTACCCACTGCCAGATTAACCGATCGCCACCACAGGAGGGATGCAATAATCGTTTTCTGTCTGGTACCCTGTCATCATTAATTGTAGCTTAACACTCCGTCTCTCCGAGACGCTTCCAATGAAGTGTTACTTTGCAATCTTGTACTTTCATTTAACAAACTATCCATGTTTATCAGTTATGACTTACGCAGATATTTTCCTTAAGTTGTTTCGTAAAACAGTACCCACTGGCAGATTCACCGATCGCCTTCACAGGAGGCATGCAATAAGCGTTTTCTGTCTGGTACCCTGTCTTCATTAATTGGAGCTTAACACTCCGTAAACAAGCCAGACGACCAGACACGAGTACCTGTTAAAGAGAAATTAGACTGGTACAGTGGCAATCTTTTACAACAGGGTCATGTGTAAAGCTAATGGAGTTTTAAACTAGGTCGTTATTCTTTTGGATGTTAAACACTTGAAGTAGTTACATTGGCAATCTATACAACAGGGTCATGTGTAAAGCTAATGGAGTGTTAAAATAGATCGTTATTCTTTTGGATGTTAAATACTTGAAGTAGTTACATTCGACGGGATCATAATACTAAATAATAATAATAACAATAAAGACTTTATTCAACGAGGATACCTATTTGACAATTTAAACCGACAATCTTCCATACGATCCTCAACAATGGACAAATGAACAAAGTAACTAGAAGACTAAGGAAACGTATGGTATTTCCGCCCATATAACGTCTTGTAGTAAGGTATTAAAACGTTAGTGAAACGTATGGTATTTCGGCCCATATAACGTCTTGTAGTAAGGTATTAAAACGTTAGTGAAACGTATGGTATTTCCGCCCATATAACGTCTTGTAGTAAGGTATTAAAATGTTAGTGAAACGTATGGTATTTCCGCCCATATAACGTCTTGTAGTAAGGTATTAAAACGTTAGTGAAACGTATGGTATTTCCGCCCATATAACGTCTTGTAGTAAGGTATTAAAACGTTAGTGAAACGTATGGTATTTCCGCCCATATAACGTCTTGTAGTAAGGTATTAAAATGTTAGTGAAACGTATGGTATTTCCGCCCATATAACGTCTTGTAGTAAGGTATTAAAATGTTAGTGAAACGTATGGTATTTCCGCCCATATAACGTCTTGTAGTAAGGTATTAAAACGTTAGTGAAACGTATGGTATTTCCGCCCATATAACGTCTTGTAGTAAGGTATTAAAACGTTAGTGAAACGTATGGTATTTCCGCCCATATAACGTCTTGTAGTAAGGTATTAAAATGTTAGTGAAACGTATGGTATTTCCGCCCATATAACGTCTTGTAGTAAGGTATTAAAACGTTAGTGAAACGTATGGTATTTCCGCCCATATAACGTCTTGTAGTAAGGTATTAAAATGTTAGTGAAACGTATGGTATTTCCGCCCATATAACGTCTTGTAGTAAGGTATTAAAATGTTAGTGAAACGTATGGTATTTCCGCCCATATAACGTCTTGTAGTAAGGTATTAAAACGTTAGTGAAACGTATGGTATTTCCGCCCATATAACGTCTTGTAGTAAGGTATTAAAACGTTAGTGAAACGTATGGTATTTCCGCCCATATAACGTCTTGTAGTAAGGTATTAAAACGTTAGTGAAACGTATGAGCACTGATCAACTAACTATTTAACGATACCAATCTGAGTATAAGACGTGAATCTGTATGCAATACCTTCTCGGATGATGACGCTTTCCCCGCACTCTCTTCGGCGCTAGTACGAACCGGTTTCTTTTTGTGTGTGAAATTTTCAAATGAGACGTACTCTTCCCTTCGGGTTGAACATGTATGTACTGAATATGCACTGAAAGCTCAGGGTGGTCAGTAATGGCAATTGTTTTAATTCAGTTCTCGAATGCGGGAATTTGTGACTGGTTCGATTTGAATGCAATAACGGCAGGAGTAGCATGCAAACCAAGGTCTATTCAACTTTTCTCCAAACAATAACGATATTTGACCACTTTGTTGCAGACGACTTTAGAGAACACTGTGGGAAAAGGAGAAATTGCTCGCAACGAGCAATTTTTCCTTTTCCCACACTATTTTCTGTCCTATCAGAAGACTATTGTTCAATTTCATCAAATTTTAAAATGTCGTCTGCAAACCCTTTCAATTTGGGATAGTCGAAAATTTCTTGTTTGGGAGAGAGTTAAGCGTTTGTACAAAACCCATTGCGACACTATAAGCAATTCGTCCATTTGTCAGAATGGTGTCTGAAGCATTCCGCCTTGGTCAAAGTCAGGCATCAAATACTAAACGTTTAATCAAGTAAGACAAAGTGGCATTTTGATTTGATGGACCGTTAAATATTTGTTATTTACCTATTAGATAAATTCAGATGCATGCTCTCCTCATGAGAACATTTTAATTTCGATCACAATTGATAAAAGTGGAAGAGCTTGCAGAAGTATAAACTTGACTGCATTTACTTAGAAAATATCAATTAGAAATTGCAATCTTACAACATCAACCATCTCTATGAATACCAATTCCGTAATAGACAGAAGAAATACGCAAATACTTGAAATTTAATAATGACTGTGCTACGTCGTAGCTGGGTATCTAAAGAATGATTCTATTGCTACTATATTCAATTTTCGTTTATCACGCTGATTTCACTGCAACGATTTCACAACTGGTCTGATTCTACCGTTTCATACAACATACATAAGACGTACATAACAGATCTCAAATTGTAATAACTTTGTATTATCAGTTCTGTTGATTAAGTCATAACGACATGCGTTATTATTCATTACTCGTAACTGATAAATAGTATGCGTACGGGAACACAGTCAAAGACTTTGTCGATGAAGACAATTTCTTATTATCGGTCACCGTGGTCCGCCTCAGGATGGGGATGTCGACGGTTCGAGCCCCATGGGAACTGCACCCACTTTCCCTAGGGAATGGTTCTCGTGGGACTTGTTCCGAAATTGCCGGTTCTTGAGCCACGAGCTAGTTAAATGAGCTTGTAATATATAGTGATAGAAGTTGGGAGGCACTTGGTTAATTAGCGAGAAGAGTCTCATAAGCCAAACAGGCTGGCCCTTCAAATAGGAGTGACACTATAATACACTGCTGAAAACTACGTTAAACTCTGCCTATCATTCCTTTGTGATTCTTTCGGGTTTCTGGATCGTTTGAATGCTTTTACACAAATCTATGAAGATATATTTGTGGTAATTTACAAAATCTGCATGATGCCATCGCATCCCGCGGACTGATATGCCATATTTTAACCCCAGATCTGCCAAGCGAATTAAGCGCGCATCTGTTATGAGCATACAGTCCGTTAGAACCGTCTTAAATGAAACGCGTCATGGGAGAAATCGCCCCCACCCCAAGAAGTTCAACCTATTCGTAAAGAACCTAATCTAGCAATTAATTCAAAATAAATGCCTCATTCCTATGGTCGTAGAACCTGGGCCCCAGTAGTACATGATTCACTTGTTTCACTTTTATAACTTTTTTCTTTGCCATATTATTCTTTTTTGATTGTTATCCCATAGTTGTCAGACAATATAGACGTTTTTCAATATTTACCGGAATATCAATGAATCAAAAATTGAACTAAGACATTAGATATGTAAATATATTATTGATAATTACAATATGTAAATACCTGCCAAGGGAATTGCCGAATCCAAGTTGGTAGAACTTGTGACTAAACCTTTTTGCCTATTGAGTCATTTGCTTGATTGAATGTTCAAGTTTCTTTTATAAAGTGTTATGGCGATAAAATATGTTTTAAAAAACCTAATCTAGTAACCGTTTCATTTCCCCACAGTATATAGTTTAAACGTATTTACTATACACTACATCGATTGTGACAGAAGCTTGAAGATTCATTCTCGATAACTGCTTCCTGGATACTTAACCAATATCGCCTATGTAGGGATCGAACTCGGGACCCTTGGTTCAAGAGGCCGATGCTCTACCACTGCAACACAGTCATCCCGTATCGTTTCGGACGTAGAGTCGCTCACGATGTATGCAGAGGTCTCCAAAAGTATTCCGTGCACCTCTGCAAAGGTTGATGGTGGTCATGTGGCCGAAATGCTGCGGTACCAGTATTTCCTAAACGGTAACTCTACCATACATGTATTGCTATAAACTGTAACTGTATTTACAATAAAAGATAATGTAATTATGTATGCTACTATTTCAAAACCGGTAACTGCTTCCCATCATGCAAATGATGGATCGTTAGTCGTTGTTTCATGGACTTTGTCGAACTTTGGAAATAAGTGACAACAGTCGTAGCTTCGAACTTGGCACTTCTTTTAAACCCTAGTCGGAGAGGGTACTGGCTGATCTTTTTGTAAGAACCTGTTGAAAAGTCTCGGTAATTTGTATACAAACCATGTCCGTACGACTATACAAATTCATTGCACGGAGATAGAATGAACATTCAAAACACTTGCACCTCTCAGCACGTCTGCGGTATGCGTTAGAGAAACATGTATTCTTACCCTTCTTCTGGAACGAGTATACTCAGGCGCGACTATCGAAAATATCATTTGAAAATACTGTTGGGAAATGAAAACTTGCTAAAACTATTAACGTCTTCCACAACGCTGATTTTGCTCGCATGCCATACGATCCTGCTGGCAAGTAAATTGTTAGATGTTTCGTATTTGATTTAAGCGCTTCGTTATTAGTTATATTAACCCATTACCAAACAATAACGACATTTTAACCATTTTGTTGCAGACGACTTTGGAAAAACTTTGTGTGAAAAGGGGAAATTGCTCATTAAGAGCAATTTCTCATTTTCCCACAATGTTGATCCCTATCAGAAGATTATTTTTCAATTTCATTACATTTTGAAATGTCGTCTGCAAACTCTTTCATTTTGGGACAGTCGAACGTTTGGTGCTTGGTAAAGGGTTGATGGCTGTTGAAATGTACAGACTACAAAGGGTGTTTCCCCCTGCCAAATATTTTTGGAGCATGTTATGTGCATTCTGCACTTCTGGAATTGCACGTCAATGTTTTTGTCTCTCCCTCTTTCCTGAAGTCGGTGTAAGTTTTTTTAATCAGACAGGTAGTCATTTCTAAACAATCGACGAGGCATGTTTAAAGCTGCCTGTTTACAGGTGTAAACTTCGAAGTTTTGAACTAATGTTTTTAAAGCTGTAAAACCGCTGTAATGATACATGATATGCACTGAAATACAGCCATTGAATGCAAAATTAGTTCGTTTTTAAGTTTAAGAGCATGTTAACTGTGAACTTATATGTATTTAAATCCAAAAGCATTGCAGCGGTTTCAAGATATATCGCTATATGTAGACTGTATACTAAGAAAATATTGACGCTTGCTGAATTAATCATGTTTTTAATAGCTCATTCTGATTGTATTTTATACAACAGTATAACAACTGTATTGTTTCATCACTATTTGTGTGTGTGTGTGTGGGGGGAACATTCAAATATTCTCAATGTGAATCACTTTAAATGGGACATTGGTAAACATTTTGACTGTTACAAGCATAAGCGTTATGAAAATAATCCAATCTCCGAGAAATTGAACTTCATGTAGACTCCTTTTCTGTTGTTCTGCAGTTACCTTTCTATTAGCTGCGGGCTTTTTCACATACCTGCACAAAAAAAGCTTTGAAACGATTATGGCAAAGGGAGGAATTGCTCTAGTAAAAACATCATTGAAACCGCAACAGACGGCAATTATAAAACGTGTTCACTAATATTTAATGGGTCTGAAACGGAAAGTGCGTAACAGAAGAAGATTTACAAGCTGTGTCCTATGACAGATGCTTTTGATCTGTCATCAAATTACGCAAGGATTACTTAATTACGTTAGAAACCCGTTGGGACATAACCGAACACTGTGCGTTTAATTGTTTTTGTTCATCTTTACACTAAACTGATCATGTTAATTCATTAATTGTAATCATTACTTTGCAGACGTTTTTCAATTTGGACTTGTTGTGTGACGAATCGCGGGCTAATGCCATTGAACATCGGTTAGGATTTCGTTATAGATGGCATATTTGTCGTATTTATCCTTTTATTGATATATGCTCGTTTAAACAAACCCAACAGATGTTTTGAAAAAAAAACCATTTTGACAGAAATAGAACTTGCTCATGACGAGTAATTTATCCTGTAGTGTAGATCAACGATGTCTATCCAATACTTTATGGTAAGCATTACGGTTCGTTTCCATACCTGTCACGTGCGCATAACCCTCAGATGGGCGCGAGTACTGGTTTAGTATCCAGGAAGCAGTCATCGAGAGTGAATTCAATATGCTTCAAGCTTCCGTCACAACCAATGTAAAAGTAAATAAGTTTAGAATAAATGCTCATGTGAAACAACTTCAAGCAAGAGGCCATTGCCCTGTGTTTTGTACGAACATCAAACCTACAATTCAAATCAGATCATTCCTATTTTAAATCCATTAACAGAAGCTAGACTAATTGGTTAGCATACAGGTGCATGCACGTGTTCCGTTTAGAAAATATTCAACACTATACCATTGAATCAAGTTCAGATTGACTCGGCTACTTAATATTGTGAACATAATTAACGAAAGATGTATATAATGACACGTGAGAATGTGTCAGTTTCCCTTTGATGTTGCGTGGATACCTTTGTAAAAGATGCATCTCTCTTTATTTTATATGATCGTAGATTACAAACTGATTAAACGTTCCAATTTAACATGGATGCTGAACATGGATGCTGTATGTTTAATCACAAGTAATTGCAGAAAGAAAATCGCTTGAAACGAGCATATATTTTCTTTATTTTACTCAAACTTGTTTCTGTGATTACTATTTTTAAAGAGAATACATTTTATTTCTCGCAGCTTTCTTCTCATTCGACCTCCTCTGTGTTTCATTTATCATCGTGGTACATGTATATCAAAACGATGGTTTCTCAATCTTAACATTAAAAGAAATATGACCTTCATGGATTAAAGCGAAACTCCTTGAAAATGACGAGTCTACTTTGAATTAATATGTAAGTAAATTTTGCACAAAATGAATTTGTTTAAATCAAATTTATCTATATCGATTGTGAAACAAGTTTTTACCACTTAGAATAATCACTCTTGGTTCTGCTTCCTGGATACATAACCAGTACTCGCGGCGTATATGGTTGAATGAAATGTTGCAAGGAAGATCCCGCTACTTACAGTATTCAAGCCCACGATCCTCGTGTACCGAGGCCGACGCTCTACCCCATGGACCACTGTTCTAGACAATGTGAATTTGTACACTTGTATCTTTAAGCAATTACAGAAAAATAAACGGAATGAAGAGTAGACACAAAGAAAAGACGAATAAAAACGGAGGCTCCTTATTTTCGTATGGTATAGCAATTTTAACACATACAAAATTGGGAGGGAGGGGCTTGTGCTTGCCATTTCATTTCTTTAACCACTCGACGACTGAGAGTTCGAAAACAGAAATAACAGTGAATTTGTTTATTTTTTTCTAGAAGCAATTACAGCAAAAATAAACAGAACGAAGAGTAGACACAAAGAAATGACGAATAAAAACGGGGGCTCCTTGTTTTCCTATGGGAAAGCAATTTGAACATATACAGCAAGGGGTTGGTGCTTGCCATTAACCAATCGGCCGCTGAGAGTTCAAAAATGACATAAAGGGAAAAAAGATTAAAAAAAGAAAAAAAGGGAAAGAGGAAACCATATAAAAGGCTAGTTGTGACGCGAAGCAGCGTAAAATGCTGTTAAATTGTGCACCCATTACGGCGTATATCAAACCAGGTACAAGACATACGAGCACCATTAAACATGAATAAACCGTTCATGTGCTTTATTTGATCTGTTCTTTATTATGTGCGCCCCGCCATGGGAAAACCAACTCAGCATGTATACTTAATACATCAAGGGGTCTACTCATTACTGCAGCCAGTCATTTTCTATTGTGATTTTTTATCAAGTTGAAATCTTTCACTCGAAAATCAAAAGCTATTCAGCAAGTCTATTTTTTTTTTTTTTTTTAAATTATGAAGTTAGGTCAAGATGAAGTATCGCTCAAAAATCAAGAGCTAATCTAGATATTTAAAAAATAAGGTAACAGGATACGGAATGTGCCGTCTCTGACCAGATTATACTATACACAGCCAGATCCGGCTATTCAATATGCTAGGATGTCTTAACGATCGAATTTGGGGAGTTTCCTTTGTGGGTTTGGCAAATAGTATTTATATCTGGTAATGGACAAGCTGTCGTTTGCCTTCCAAGTTAAACGTGATTCGTGGTGGATGTATGTTAAGCAATGAGCGTACAACTGTCTTCCAAAACTGAGAGTATCAGCTGACGATACTCATAAAGTATAGCAAACGAAATTTACATTATGAGAGTGAACAGAAACAGTTGTGACAAAAGGAAATATTGCTCATTGTGAGCAATTTCTCCTTTAGTCACAGCTGTTTCTTAAAATTGTCCTCTCAATTATCATATATGAAATAACACTTTTTCATTGTTCTAAAATTAATTGTGTGTTAAAAACAATGAGCTTATAAGCTTGTGTTCTTATAAACTTTGTTATGTTCTGTTCTTTTTCGTTAACACGAGCAGTTGAGATTGAAAGCGTTATTATAGATTTACGAAAACTTTAAAAGAAGAAAAGGATGAAAAAATGATAACATGGCAGAATTAATGAGAACGCGAGGGACCTCAGTGTTAAATGTGAACCCAATTAACGACGTTTTAGCATCCCATCATGTAATGGATATGCTTGTTCCGAAATTGCATATGTCTTACTCAACAAACACTGCTAAATACCCCTTTAAAATTTTGCTTTTTTGTGCCGTAGACGAAATAAGACTCATCTTTAAAGCGCCTTAATCATTATTAAGCATCTATGTATGATACATTACCAATACTGACTCTTTTATGCAAAGCAAAGAATATTTGCTCAATTGCAAGTCTTTTTCTGAAATTGATTATTCTTAAAAGCAATCAGTGTTGACATATCATTTTAAGAAACAATTCGCAGCGGACGGGAAAACTCAATGATAAAAGAACATTAATAGAAAAACCGATGAAGAACAGTGTCTGGCTCACTGGTAAAGACGATAGAAACAACTGTTATCGATTTAGCTAAATGAGAACTTGCTCATGAACTTTTTTTTCAAAATGCTTTTAGAAGGTCCATGCAATGTATAAAAAGATACAGTGTTAAGCAATTTTCGGGTTTGCAAGGTCGATTAGAATGCGTCGATCATTCGGCATAAATATTTAAGCAATTTTACAGATGTTACATATGACCATGTATTGTTCGTCTGTAATAGGACCGACGATCAAAGATTCAATCAAAACTTTTTTCACAAAAAACATATTTTCCTTGTCTTAGTGGTGTTTCCTGCACCCCATTTTAGATATCAACTGTTTCATATAGATTTGCTTAGACATTTCGTGATGGAGAGTGTCTTGGAAAAATTGTCAAAGGACAACAGAGTCCCCTGAGTAACATGAAATCATCATCATATCGAAAGTCTATCATTCTATAATATATATATCGGATCGTCTACACTAAACTTAAATCGCAATTATCTGAGTTCTACTTAAAACTAAGAACATTATGTGGTTTCATATTTGCCGCCTGCTGGGGCTTTGGTTAAGTCTTGTAACACATTCATGTAACACGAGAAAGGTTACACGAAACTAAAGGCATTCGAAGAAGCCACACATCGATGTAGGTGCTTCACCTTTGGTGTAGCAGATATAAATAATATAGCTTTATAAACACTTCTTTTTTATGCAACCGAGTTAAACGAATTCATACTGTTTGAGAATGCGTTATTAGAATAGTCTCGAAGACTATGAAGAACATATCTAGAAAATGAGACCATCGGCTGCCCGATGTGAGTATTGGCTAGTTGGATGGCGAGGGTTTGAATATTGGGGTTAAGCATTCATGCTAACGGATTAAGATACGAAGTGAAAAGTTAAATTAACTACGTCACAGATGTTTTCTTTGTCCAACAGAGTTAAAAGAGTTGATATCTATTGTGTATGGGACTCTTAGCATGGGCTCCGCGCGACGGTTCCATTAAGAAGTCACAATAAAAAATTTAGATACACACTGAAAAAGTACAGAAAATGTGTCATCTAATTAAAACTCTTGAAATAGTACATGGAATTAGTTGACCACTCGGTCTATCCCTGACCTTTTATTTGACAGTTTTCATAAGTGCCTAGCATACTGGAAGCGTTTCTCATGTGCTTTTGTTTGTCAAAGATTTTCAAACTTCTAGCATTGATCTCCCTTTACGACATTGGTCACTGACACCACAATTGTCACATGACTATGTGCTTAAAAACGAAAACTGTGTTTAAAGATGGCAGCGACACATAGAAAGATCATCATATCAAATAAAGAAGACTTAGAGTTTTCAATCTTACTGGTCATAAATAAGACAAGAACTAAATTTACTTCTATATCTGGAATAAAGAACTTTTAAAGTTCATCCAATTATGGATGAAATTCTTATGGTGACAGTGTTTGATGCAGCGTAGGAAGGGGAGCTAACTGTTACGGGTATGAAATACTTGTTTTGCAGGTCATTGATGAAACAATTAAACATGAAATTGTATATATGTCAATATAATTTATCGACTGATCATTTATACATGGCCCGACGGTCAGGCATGCGGGTTAACCAGTTCTTTACATATAACAAAACAATTAAGGAACGCATAAAAACGGAATAACCCCTCCTACAGCCGGATACCATTACAGACGGTGCGACAGTAAAACTAATGACGTGTGGACGTTGTTTATTTCACAAACATCGTAAAACTTATAATGTCTTCAAACGACCGCAGTTTATTGGGACAATACCCACACACGAACTATATAAGAGCCGAGTAAGGAAAACCCCATTACTCTTTCCATTGTAAATGGTATGCATTCTGCCACTCTTAATATACCTCTTTTTTTGTCACATCATAAGTTTTCTGCACGAAGCAGCTATTTACTTGTTTAATAAATATGTTCTGTTCTGTTCTGTTCAGTATGATGTTTAAGGTTTTCTAAGCAAGAGTAATATTCATAAATCTTCCAGATTAGAATCGAAAGTGGTCTTCAGGAAGCGCGATTTTGAAGGGTTTTTACCAGGTTCGAACATTTTTACTGGGGAGAAGCTGGGAAGAAAGTACGGCCGAAGGCATGAGGTGTCAAACGATAACATAACGAATCAAGGGCTTCACAATACATTTTTACATCCTGTTACAACTTCGTGAATGTTTGACTTTAAGACATCTGATTCCCAACGTTAATTTTTATTGGTTCCCATTTGACATTCGACATTGTCGAGGATGCTTGATCCTGAATGGTCCATATTTGATAGTTAAGATGATTTTGGAATTTAATTTGTCATTATGCGATCCATGAGTATCGCAATCCCCACTTTCTATGGTGTCCTAAACATAAACTATCTCTTCCATTTTGTAATAGGATCGAGCTAAGGCATCGCATTTACAACCTTCCCCAAGCTAGACGTACATTCTGCCTCTTTACCACTGATGTGGTCATCTTCTCGTTGTTCAGAGCTTCACTTCTCGAACAAACAGTTTTGTTGTCAAACTTTTTAAAACTACATAAAAGAACAGACGACTTCAAAAGAGAATTGATATAATTCGCTTTGTTAAAAGGGAATGATTGAAGGAAAAGGAGGAAACGAATTGGTCCAGTAGGCAATATTTCTTTGACCCGTAATCTTTTAAAAAGAGCAAACCAAATGGGTACAATATCGTGATCATTAGAAAGATGGGAACAAGACCGACTGTTTCTTCTAACCGGCTGCTTTTAATCCGAAACTAAACCCCCTCCATAATCCATCTTTTATTAAGCTAATTATTCGCTTCAATTATAAGAAAGAACGAAAATGACGAAATGTATCCACAAGGAATGTCAGATGTGTTCTTTATTAGTCTCATTAGATCAAGTTTGTACTCGAGCACATGAATAAATGCTTAGACAGCATGTTCGCAAAATGTTTTCTGTCCCATGGGGTCTGCAGAGGAACATAATGGTAAAACTCTTTACATCAATGCCTCTTAATTTATTTCTTCAATCTTTATTAATATGTTCGATCTATTAAACCGTAACCTCAGAGTGAATAACATTTGCGATAAACAATAAAACCAAAGTTTTAGTTTAAGTTTAACCATTTTATCTTCCTGGTTAACTCTGCTCAAAATGAATATGAAGTTCATGTATATAACAGTAAGTTGTCAAACTCGTTTATTATCATATATGTATTTTCTTTTTTATTATTCTTTCTTTTTCGCGACTTTTTTCCCGAATGAGATCGACCACAAATACACACAAAAAAAGCAAAGGGTACCTCATGGCACATCTATCCATCCTTATCTTGTCACCATAATCACTTGTTATCAACGTGGTATCATAAATGATAAAAAAAAAAAGGTTAGGAACAACAATCGTTTGCACAGCAGCAAGAGACATTACAAGAAGTTACATGGAATGCGTGAAACTTAAAACGATAGAAGACAATTAATAAACACAAAAAGGGACATATTTGTTTTTGTTTTTTTTTATATAAACCGTACAATAAATTGTCATAAAAAGGGACGAATAGCTCTCAGAGAGCATCGTATCACTGTTCGTCGTATTGTTTTAAAAGGGGTTCTGCTGCCTGAACTATAAAAGTTGATATTTTGGAGCGATGGGTTAACCCTCTTCTGCTGTCTTGCAACGGATTATGACTAACTGGTCAGCCCGGGAAATGACCAGGCCGTGATAATGTCCGATAATAGCCCCTCTGGGTCTCCGGACACAGGGACAAATCGGCCGGAGAAATGACCAGTACCCCGTCTAACGACCGCCCAAACGAGTCCTACAGGAATAGGAACAAGCTTTTATCGCTTTATATGCACTTCACGCCTCGGAAATAAATGGTTCCATTGTTAGAAGTGTGCGACATTGATCTTGTCGATGTGTTACAAAAGCAAAACCTCAAAAGTACAATCAGTAGCAAATGCTCTTCGAAAAGCAAAGGTATTTAGCTCAAGACCCAACCTCCATTGAAAGTCATGTGATATAATTCTTTACTTTATTGAACTCTGCTAAGAAAATGTAGAGATATCATTCCAACGAAGTTTCGAATTATCTAACAACTCCAAATTGAGCAATCATTCAATTAAACTTTTCGTCATTTCAATTTAAAACTTCGTACATTGCTCATTGAAAATGAACGCGGGACGTTTCCCCCCAAGTACAGGTCAAAATTATACATGTCAAAAGACCGCAACAATAGAAATTGAAAAATCCCACTTTTTCAGAAATAGACAGAAAACGTTGTAACAAAAGACAGGCTATCAATGTATTTCTCATTGGGTGCTAAAAACATCTTAAGGATGTAGACGGGTGAGTTTTTTAACCAAAAAACAATCTATGCTTTTGAAGGGGGACCAGGATGTCGTAAGGGTAATAATTGTGACAAAACATAAAGCATCTTGTCTGCATCGGCAAATGTATCTTCAGGTCATATCTGTATAGTGTATTTTTGATAATTATACCTTTTCTAATTCAAACAATCGAAATTTTAAACGCATTTGCATATTTTATGACACCTGTAATCCCCAGTTTTACACCGTTAAAACATACAAAGTGATTATCTCCATTATTGATGTCTGTACTTGCATTCAATGTTATAGAAAACCATGCATGAAGGTATGAGTTAACCTGATTAATAGACATGTTTAATGTAAGGCGAAATGGACTCTTGCAATGTTCTCGATTTTCATTAACAATCGGGGCCCGGTAGCTCGCCATTGTTAAACGTCAAATCGCGAAAGTGTTGACCATTTGTGAAAGCGTCTGCAGACGTCTGACCTGTCAACCAATCAGATTGCTCGTTTAAGCGGAACATCCTCATTCGGAGTACCGGAAGCGTAAAATGAAAAGCACACGTGACTGGCGCTTGACAATCTATCCGCGCTACAAGGGGGGAATTAACAGTTTATTGCGGGTAGAGATACCAGTTGACACATCTATTATTAATTGATGGGTCACTGAAAAACAAATTGTAAACAGTGTTGCAAACGAATTTGACATCGATATTCAACCAAACACGTCGTATACAAATATATTATTTATGAGATGTAACATATTTTGTGTAATAAATCGTTATTCTATATACTATTTTAGTCACAATATTTCTTTTGAACAAAAATAGAAAATCCTTCTTTCTTTACATGCGTACTAGTTGTGTTCTTTATATCCATGAGTGGTAAAAGAATTAGCCATAAATTATGCATAAATTAAAATTGGGAAGTAATGAATAAAAAACACCATATAATAGAGAGAGGTACATGTATATAAAGCTTTGTTTTATGTATCGGGTGTCCCCCTTTTTTCTTTTTTACTTTTGACCTCTTGCTTTCTTATCATTCTTTTACAAGTCAAACATTTTCAGACATACCTACCATATATTTGTGTTAAGATCACCATCTTCATCCTCGATAATCATTTTTGAACAGGTAACATTGCTATCAACTGCAGCTGCATGTACAAAATGCTAACTTTTACATTATTTTATGATATTTGGGAGCAGTCATTATTCGAAAAAAATGAGTTATATTTTGGAGAAAATTGTGTGTCTGTGATAATAGATTCATAACGCACGTTTGATATAGAACCATTGCTGATCGCTTAATAAGCACGAAAATTGTGTCCTATATGTATTCCAAATTAAACCGTCCTAAAAGTTTGATACACGCGGGGCTTGACATTGCGATTTAAACTCCAGACGTTTCGCCATCAACAAAAAATCGTCTCTTTAAACACAGTTATGTACAGTTTCGAAAGCGCTGAGCGGTCAAATTCGAGATCGGAAAACAGTCTATGTCTCGAGGAAACCGACAGAAAAACCTAACGTTGCACCGATACATCAAGATGTCAACGGGCCTCAGTTCCGAAACATTTAACATCATCAAAATTCAAAGCGCTGTCGGCCATCTTGCCGATGATTAAAGGTCCGATCACGTGACGAGTCGGAAAGCCCCCAACCTTGTCGATCAATCACTTCCGGTTAGACCAGTCTGTATGGCAGCGTCGGCATTCTGGTACTTTTATAAAGGAAGCAGTTTTTATTCAAAGAGTTTCTATATTCTTAACCTTTATAGTGCTGGAACCGACTTCATGCTTATGCAAACAGGTTGGATCCAGGCCAGCCGCCAATTAAATTGGCGACTGGCCTGTGATCTAACCTATTTGGTACTCTGGGTATCTTTCCTCATCAAAATTAAGCAGATATTTAAGGTTTTGGAGAGCAGACGACACAAAAACTTTTTATTAGAAAATTACCCAGCATTGTTAGGGTTTAAATCAGTCTGCATATAATACAACATGTTTTTGTGGACGACACTGTTACACCTCTCCATCATATGTTTACGCATCTAAAACAATTTCATTTGCCACAATGGCTCCTTCCCAGTATCCCACAGAAAATGTCGTCTGCAATTATCGTCTGTGTATGCTTTCATTATGAACCGGTCAAAACATTACAAAGGAAGGAAAGGGTAAAAGACGAAATACTCCACGGGCTTGCAGCGTGAAGCTTGGTGGATACCAGAACATTGCCATAATTCCAATTAAAGAAAGACTTTAACCCTTTTCCAAACAAGAACGACATTTGACCACTTTGTTGAAGACGACTCTAGAAAAATTGTGGGAAAAGGAGAAATTGCTCGTAACGAGCAATGTTTCCTTTTCCAACAAGGTTTCTGCTCTATCAGAAGATTATTTTCCAATTTCATCACATGTTGAAATGTCGTCTGCAAACTCTTTGAATTTGGGACAGACGAAAATTTGTTGTTTGGGAAAGGGTTAAGATCGATCGCTCCAGTGCCTGCTCCATTAAATCTTTCCTTTATTTCCACGGCTATCGCCGGCCCCCGCCAGTTATGGTAATGTCCGAGCGCCGTCTGCGGCGGGCGAGATTTATGACCCGGTATGGACATGGTACGGGCCATTCCTAGACGTACCACATGTGTACCTGTGTAGGACACACATTGTGCAAAGGCACAGGCATTTTGATTTGTGCTTGTTCGTGGTGTTTGTTTGTTTGTTTGTTTCTTTGTTTCTTTGTAAGTGTTTTACATCGCGTTATATTTCGATTATGTAACGATGTCTGGCTGTTTTAAGATGGACGCCAAGCATAACTACCCATAAAGGCTAGTGGGTAGTGCCATTCCCAGACGTACCGCATGTGCATTAGTGAAGGCAGCACTTGATCAAAGGGTATAGGGGGTTAAGGTAGAATACACATTATCCGTCATTTTGAGATTCATCATCTCGTCGGAATACTTCGGTCGCTCTCGGTTCACATCGGTCGGGGCCGGGACTATTTGTATGGGACCGTAAGGTTCTGGTCCCGATCGATCAATATCGAGAGGGACCGAAGTATTCTGGCGAAAGAAAATTCAATACGGTTTTGTGTCTATTTCTTTGTTTCTGAACACCAGCAGCTTTAGAATTCGTAGAACAGGGGGAATGGGAAAGTGTTAAAAGGTATGTGCACATAACTTCGGGAAAGGGTTGACAAACATGGCATTTTTTTCTCTATTGATGTAACTAGTATTTCAATAACTATTGTCATTTTTTTCTTTAATAAAAATGATGATAGTAAATATAATAAAGACTTTATTTAACGACGAAAGCTATTTGACAATTTAAACTGACACTCTTCCATACGATCCTCAACAATGAACAAATGAACAATAAAACTAAAAGACTAAGGACAATTAAGGTATTTGGCCCATATGTCGTCCCACAGTTAGGTATCAACATGTCTGATAAAGGTATAAGGAGCAGTGAGAAACAAATGATCTTAAAAACTAAATGAAAAATGAAAACAACTTATCAAGCAAATTAATACTTATCAAACGCATTTGATACCCCACTACACTAAAACACCACAAGTGCCAGAATACCCCCAACACAATATGTATACATGTATATATATTTACGAACATTAACTGGTGGATTCCACAATTGGACTGTTCGTTTATCATGTAACAGCCGTAGTTGTTTCAAAATAAGACGGCATCACAAAACGTAAGTATAAAGATTTGAATTGTTGGACTTTTTGTTCAGTAAATGGCATTCTAAGCCAATAAGTGTGCACTCTATGATTCAAGACAATACTCACTCCAGACACGAGGGTCACTCAAGACACGAGGGTCATGTTTCTCGTATACCACGGCATTTATGGGCGTTATTGGTGCTTAATCGTCTTGTTCTACCCTTGTCCTTGATAAAGTCCATATTTTACACAAGCTGTGTAGCTTAACCCTTAGAACGATGGGTACTTTTCTAAAAATACGTTTTTGTGTCGGCTGCTCTTCAAAACCATACATATCTGCTTAAATTTGTTGAGGAAAGATACTCAGGATAGCAAATAGGTTAGATCGCGTATTTACTTGGCGGCTGGCCTTGATCTAACGTGTTTGCATAAGCATGAAGTTGGTTCTAGGGTTAAATCAAACAACTCCTGATTCGTTAATTTCAAGCGTTTTTCGCCCTATGATTTACGAAAGATGAGTACATTTGACGATGGGCATTTATTGCACAAAATTAGATGGGTTTTTATATTTGGGAACTCGTTTGAAAAAAAACTCTAACAAATACTTAAATATGCTATTTACTGGTCCTACCAAAACAATCAGCAGGCACCCAAGGACATTGTCTCTCTTGATTATGGTATGAAAAATCGTATCAAAAGCATACATTTAACCATCTTGCTCTTTAACCAAAAAAAGCAAATTTATCGCATCCAAACATTGAACGAAATGGAAGATATAATGTAACAAAATGAAGAAGTTGCCCGTCATGAATTAAATGTTCTTTAGACATGGTTCTGCTTACATATGAGTCGATGTAGAAAGCAACAATAGACAACAGTCATTTGTAATTGAACATGGATTATTTATAATAACTTTGCAACAAGATGATATTGACCAAAAATAAACTGATTTTAAAGAAGATGGTGCAAATTGAAAGGTAAAATATCTATTTCTTCATGTGTCATGATGGTTTAATAGGTCGTCTGTGTTTGGCGATCCAATAAGTTGTACGGTGGTGAATGTCGCCTGTTGTCTCGCTGCGTTTCTAAAGGAGTAGACAATTAAAAATGATACCTCTGCGACAAAATTGCCATATTGTCCCCAGAGAACGAGTAATCATTTTATCACAGTGGTTTCTTAATAAGATTATGGCAAAACTTTGTTGTTTTCACGCATTTTTTGTCGTCTTCTAGTGCTTTCAATATAGAACCGTCACTTATTCTTATATTGGGGAGATATCTTACCCGTCTTGCAGACGAAGACAGCAAGGAAAGCGAGACGAGCTATTTTCGTGAGAGCAGCTGACCAATCACCGCCATCCATTAATAACTTGACTGGCCTCATACATCAATATGAGATTCATACTCCTAGCCATATAAGGGTGTAAATTGGCCCAATTCGAACGGGACAGGAGAAAAATGGAATGATAACATCCTTATATGTGTAGTTGTATTATCGGACTCATATTTCTGACCATATAAGGGGCTTGAACTGGTCTAATTAGGATATACTAGTAGTAGGAAGAAAGTTGGTGCTGTGGTACTTTAATGTGTAGCTGTATTGTCGGACTCGTTTTTCAAAGCAAATCATTGCTCTAAACTAGTCTATTTTTGTGGAGCAAGAGGGAAGAAATGTATTTTGTTTTACCTATTCAGCTCTCTAGCAGATATCCAACATGGTCATAGACTCTAGTGATTTGAGCCCTGATCGTGTTATCACATTGCCCCGTTCCAATGCTTTTTCTATATCCGTTGCTATTCATCTGCAGCCAAAGGTGGAATTACTCATTTTGAACGCATACATTAAAGTCGCATATCAATATCAAAGAAAGGAATTTCGACGTAGAGAAGGTCACTTATATAGAAATTAAGAATGGATGATTCGAGACCCCGTTTTGACTTCAACGTATAGAACTATTTAACAATCGAAAGTTAGAGATAATGAGACCCCACTGTACATGGGATTGCACTGTAAATATATCCATACAAATGATGCAGACTCGCCATAAATTGTCCATTATGGTTCACTTTTAATACTAGATTGTACTGTTTCGTTAACAAATATCAAGATTCGTTTGTTTGAAAGCAAAATACTTTTGCTACGCGATGCATCAGCATCTTTAAAAGTAATGGGAATGACTTTGTGAGGAAGACTTCTTTTGTTCTTTCCTTTATGTATGGATGAATAAACGCATGCAGTATAACGCACAAACGCTTTCTACAGCACAGGCAGATGTAACTTTGTAATCGTTGACTTATAACCTTATGATTTCTTTGCTGCCTCAGCAGAGTGCTTGTCAACATTTTTTTATCGTTTATAAACTTGAAATTGTCCATTATTTACTCAGTATCAAATTAAAGCCCCCAAAGTGTTTTCAAAGCTATCTACCACTAATGAACAAGAAGAAAATGATGATTTTTTTTTTCGTTTCTCCCCAATGTTAGCTAATCCAATATTCTTACATAATTGACCGTTGAATACAATTACGAACAAAGAACAGTTTATCACACGGGTGGTCTGTGTAACAAATAAATCATGGGAAATTATTCACCACTCGATCCTGGGGGTCGTTTCGCGATATACATACGGCGTTTGAAGTTTTTGCAGCAGACCAATGTAAGACAATGTTATAAACAGCCACACAGAAATAACTTAAGGTAGAGTACCCATAATTCGAAATTTTGAAACTCATTCTTTCATCGGATTACTTCGGTCGTATTCGGCATACAACGGTCTGAGCAGGAATTTTTAATACGAATAGTTCCGCCTCAGACCGATGTATACCGAGAACGGCCGTAGCAACCCGACTCAAGAAAATGTTTCAAAATGGCGGATTATCGGTATTTTACCTAATCGAGTGAATATTGAGCACTGCGCACTGCACAGTGTCAGTATGTGTATCATAGGCCGTAAGTCTATATGGTATTTGATTAGATATCGTCATTAAGCATGCTTTAGTTTAAACACATTTTATTCAAGAAATAAACACCATTGTAATACATTCAATTAAGTGAAACGGAAGAAAATAGCTTATAAAGTTCCTCTCCTTGTTTTAAGCATGATTGTTTTTATGGCAATGTTTTGTTTAAATGTCTTTTAAGAAATGAGTCGTCTAATAAATGTTTCGTTTAAAAGTACAGCGGTAGATGGTTATATCCACTTTTTGGTATCTCCTCAAATATACCGAGTTTTCTTTATAGGGAACCTTTGTTACAAACGGAGTGATTAATCTAATTAGACAACTTTTTTCGTTTACAACATTATGTTTGTTTATCAGATCATGGATTAATAAGAATCCATCTAATAAGTTTGAATCTAACATGTAAGATGGAAATAAACTTTCCCTGGATAGAAAATGTTAAAAGCATTGTGGCTCAAAGACAAATGTGATAAACTCTCATATTTCTCTTTCGTCATAAGAAAGAATTTTGCTGAAAAAACTTTAAAATTCGTCCACGCTAAGGAGGGAGCTATGCTCAAGTACTTTTCAAAGAGATGTAGACTAAACAATTTACATCATAAATCGATTTTTCAGGTGCTAATGTTTTCATCTTGTTTTCGTCAGATCGGAAATGACGTATTATTCAGAATGAGTCCGTACGCAAAGGAGCGATGGCTTAGTGAAATATAACAGAGAGTTGTTCGGTGTGAGCTTTGTTTTTCGACAACATGTTTTTCTATACGAAAATAGTCATTTGTGACCCTTCATATTGCCTTCCACAAATAGCCTCAATCGCTATTTCTTCAATTAATGCACTATTCATGCACAGTCCTTAACACTAAGAATACTGGCCAATTTTATTAAAATGAATTTTTGTGTCGTCTGTTTCCCAGAACTTAAATATCTGCTTCATTTTAATGAGGAAAGGTACTCAGATTATCAAATAGGATAGATCAAAGGCCAGTCGCCAATTTACTTGGCGACTGGCCTGAATCCAACACTTTTGCATATGCATGAAGTCTGTTCCAACACTATACGGTTAGACACCAAAGAAACAAGGGAATACCAATCTTTATTTCTTTTCTATCGTCCAATTGTTTTACCACCCTCTACTTTCAATTAACAAAATACTGAGATCAGTGTCGTTAACGACCATCTTTCGTTCATCCTCGATATATCAGAATCGGTCAGTACAGATTGATCGATGAACTGGTCGATTCATTGTATATTTATAGGTTAAATCAATTTTAGTAGCATCGGAATTTTTATTAGAAACAGCGCTATATAACACAGAGCATTACGAGTAAAAAATGATCATCCATCTACAATTGCTCTTGTGTTACGCTGTGTATCTATATTCTATATTCTTTCGTTAAAGCGGGATTTAACGCCAATAAAGCGATATCCTATTTATCTATATGTGCATTTATCTATTTTCCTTCCTTTTCTTAACTACCCATTTTTCATTTACAGCTGGATTTATCGTGAATAAAGCGCTATCTGATTTAACTACCTATTAATTTATTCTTATTATATTGTTACAGCGGTATTTATAGGGGATATAGTTTTACCAGGAGTAAAACGCGTAAAGGAGCGAGAGATTTATTTATCTATTCATCTATTTGTTTATTTGTTTATCTATTTAAATATACATATGTTAACCTATGTATTCTAGCGTTACGACTGGGTTTATCGGTGATATAGCGCTATATGACGAGGAGTAATTTGCGTTTAAGAACAAGTTATGTATCTATATATTTATCTATTTATCGATATATTTGTAAAACTATGTATTTTCTCGTAACAACTGGATTTATCAGTGATATAGTGCTTTCTGGCGAGGAGTATTTTGCGTTTAAGAACAATTTATTTATCGATCTATTTATCTTTCTATTTTTTTCTTTTTTTTTTTTCTTTCGTTACAGCAGGATTTATCGGTGATATAGTCCTATCTGACGAGGAAGAGTATAATGTTAGCGATTGATTTATTTTTTCTCTCTATTTTCTCGTTACAGCTGGATTTATCGGTGATATAGCGCTATCTGACGACGAGTATAATGCGTTTAAGAGCAAGCACCACGACTACCTGGCCCAGAAAATGGGGACCAACATCGATGATTTACAGATCGAGGATCCCTCCATCACCCAGGCGGTCGGCAAGGGGCCATACTCTCACCTAGATATAAAGGACTCCCCAGGGGGAAAGGGCGGTAAAGGTGTCGGTAAGAAGAAATACAAGAAGTCGAAGCGGAAATGTCCAAAAGGGTGAGCGTTTCGGTACTATTCTTCCGGTGGTATAAATAGGAAGAAACAAGGCAAATGTCAGAGGTGTTTTCATCGGATAAACCCGATGAGTTCAAAATGGCAAATAATAAAATATACCAAGGAAAACAGCAAGCGTCTCGAGACAGTTTAAATTGAAAATAGTCCCAAACAATGAAAAACAAATGCTTACCATTTTATAATAATATTTTCGAGACGGAATGTCTAGCTTAGGCATCGTAAAGCTGCCTTGATAAGATAAAGAAATGTAAATGAAATCAGACGACATTATTTATCACAGTTTCGCATGCGGTCGTTTATCAAGCTTTTCCTGGAATCCTGTGACCTTTGATAGCAACCTAAGTATGTGAATCTAGTCTTTTATCAATGGTAAAAACAACAACTTCTAACATAGAAAATGCTTGATACTCCAACCTTTACCCAGCTCTTTGTTACACAGACCAATCTATCAGTGTTAGCAATATCCAGAGATGGCTTTGAGCTGTATTCGATCAGGATTTAATTCTAAAAACAGCAAACATAGTCGCTTCAAATAACAATAAGGATGTATGTATCTCATCAAAAAGAAGGAGGTAAGGTTTTTTGGCTGACATGCGAAAGGAGTAAGCATTCATTCATCTTCATAAATGTGGCGTAATCAAATAATGCGGCCAAAAGCCAATTGGTAATGGGAGCCGGGTTATGAAAAATCCCCTACGCCGTAAACTAGTTTATACAACAACTCAATGCGCCGGTACCGATCAAACAATAAAATATGCACATTTCTGATCCGCCCTTCATTATTGTGCTTCCAAATCAGGGTTTGTTCGTTTGCTGATTTACACTTAAACGGGACAAAAGATACCTGGACCCTTGGATGGTCTGTCTTAGAGAGTTTGATTGGCCGTTAACCCTTATAGTGCTAGGACCGACTTCATGCTTACGCAAATAGGTCAGATCACAGGCTAGTCGCCAATCTACCAGGGCAGCCGCCAAGTAGACTGGCAGCTGGTCTGTGCTCTTACCTGTTTGCTAATGTGAGTATCTATCCTCATCAAAATTAAGCAGATACTTAAGGTTTTGGAAGGCAAACGAAACAAAAATCTACTTTTAGAAAAGTACCCAGCATTCTGAGGGTTAAATTCGAACCGCAGCGATGCTTAACGAATGTGTCTGAGAACCTCTGCGCATGTCCAGGTCTGAGTGTCGATGGTTTTGCTTTCGGTGATCAGTTCTAGTAATCTCTGGAAAATGTCAGCAAGCCTACCCTGTAACTCCATTCCTGTACGTTTTAACCCTTTCCCAAGCAATAGCGACAGTTGACCACTTTGTTGCAGACGACTTTAGAAAACATTGTGGGAAAAGAAGAAATTGGTCGTTACGAGTATTTTTTCCTGTTCCCACAATGTTTTCTGTCCTGTCAGAAGATTATTTTCCAATTTCATCACATTTTGAAATGTCGTTTGCAAACTCTTTCAATTTGGGATACTCGAAAATGAGTTGTTTGGGAAAGGGTTAAAGTCAAAGGCTTGGACGTGGTGTGCTCCATTCTCGGTTTCGGCTTTATTTGTATGTGATTGTTTAAAAACCACCATCAACAATAGGCGAGTGCAAGTCATTTCGGAATCCATTACCTCGCAAGTTTTATGTGCAGTTTACTGTGCATACATTATATCCCTCATGAAAAATAATGATTGAACTAATTTAAAGGGTGACATGGAAGTACTGAAAGTCACAAAAGATTGTCCACCTCTTTTAATGAAAACATAGGTTATCAACTTTAGAATGAATATGAAGACAAAAGACATTGACAAATATACTTTCAACATCATTTTAACTACTGCTTCTCATAGAACACAATCTCTGAGACGGTCTCTTTAAACTGGTTCCCCAATCGTTTTACAGTCCGCTTTATCGAGGGGATCCATTATTCTCATGGCCCAATCTCGAATCTGCAACATTGCATACACGAGGTGGACAATATACTGATATGAGTGTTTGTTTGGTTGGTTTGTTGGTTGATCGATCTTTTGTTTGTTTGGTCGATCGATTGGTTGGTTGATTCATTTACTCATCCATTTATCGATTAATTAATTGATTGCACGTGTTATTTGCTCCAAATGCGTGTCAGTTATCAGTGTCACTAAAAACTAAAGAAAGATCTAGTCTCCCTCACTGCTTTCGGTATCATAAAGTATATGACTCCTATGAACTATGTACACTAATATAGACGGAATAATGCCGCGTTCTGATAACCAATTTTCCCGTTATTCCTCGAAAAGGCACACATAGGGAATCAGTTCGTTTGAATAAGATGGCCAAGTGGGCATTTCTATTGAGTTAGTAGCGATTTCTGATCGTGTTATTTGATATAACAATTGAGTTTACTGTGGAGGCCTGTTTATGAAACAATACCAGGGATCGCGGACTTAACTAAACTTACAAAAAATGGCGTTTAAACATTTCGCTGAAAACACAACAGCTAACTTTCCTGACAGGGAAAGCCACAATTTGAAAGAATAATTGTTAGACGCGGTAAAAATAATCTAAAATTTCGAAAAATCAATCAATCAATCAATTTTCTTTTTTGTGGGTTACATATTTTTGTTTGCCATGTCAATAACTAGACCTATGTGATGGTCGAGGCAATCGTACTACACCCGTTACACTAATGTGGTATTCTAAAACGAAATGCACGTTTACAAAGCAGATGAAAATTCAATTGATGATCGGATGTGCGAGTAAATCAATTGTAGAATATCGCAGATGAATAAGTACATTTATTACAATAAATCCATCAATCAATAGAAATTTTGATTGGTCATATGTTACAATTGCCATTTTTCTCTTTATTCAGGGACACGATATGTAGAGAATTAAAACGCAAAGAGAAATCAAAACGGAAAAAGGAACGAGCACTCAGAAAGCAGCAGCGTCTTCAGGAGAGACAACATAAAAAAGAAAAACGTTTAAAACAGAAACTATCCAAACGTGAGCACCGTGGTCACAAACGTAAAGGACGTAAACAACGTCACAATGACGTCATCGAAAACGAGGCCAAAGAGCGGGCCAGGCGGGCCGCCACCGCGCGACCAGAGCGGATATGGGACTATGGTGTGATTCCATACGAGATCGAGGCCAACTTCAGTGGTACGTAATTGATTGATTGGAGATTCAGGGTTTTCCTTGGCCCCAATTTATATATTAATTGACCACAAATTCCTGGACATGACCCCTACAGATCACTATTTGAGTGATTGCTACTAGTATGATCACCTAAAGAGGTTTAGAACGACTTACAATGGTAATGGGATTAATCTTGGATGAATCATCTATGTTTCAGCTGGAATACTTTGATGGTTAATATGCAATCGTTAAATCAAATCAAACGTGAATAGCATCTATGTTTTTTTTGTTTCTGTTTCTTTGAATGCTCTTTTTGATGTTCTTTACTATTCGTTTATTTATCATTGTTCAAAACATTCGCTTTGCTTTTTCAATCCGATTCAATCAAAGAACTGAAGGCATAATTGCTAACCGCTTTCCAATAAAACATGTCATAATTCTTCACCTGTAAACTGTAAGATATAACTATTTCTAGCATCATACTGGTATTATTACAATAACAAAATGTATAGATAGAGCTTCAGCAAATCATTTTAACGTTGGTAAAATGCATAAACGGGGACTAAGAGAATCATTTTTACTCATATAGAACACGCAGTCTTCATTTAATCTATGTCATACATATCAAATCACCATTTCTTTTGTACTGCCATCACGTATATACAAAGGGTTTATGATTATCATGAAACACACGAAGGTGTGTTTGCAAGAATAGAAGTCAACCGTGTTTCAAAATGGTGCACATGCTTACATAGATTATCTCAAGATAATAGGTTCCCAACACTAAAAACAGATGACATGCTTACAAACATAGTGGGACTTAACAGCAAATAAAGGTTAATAAAAACGATTATAAAAACGATTATCTGATACAATGCGCGTACTACACGCTAACTGACCCAGCGTTGTCATAATGAGGTAACCACGTATCGAATTGTGGTTTTTGCGGTCTACAGACACCTGTCGAACTTATTCAAAACATGACAGGGAACAACTGTAGTCATTAGTCTTTGAAAAACAAAGTTATCCGTAATTGTGAAGGGCAGTGGATGACAGTTGACCTAGGAAAGAGCGTCTGCCCCGGAACACGAAGGTCGTGGGTTCGAGTTCGGTAAGTCACGGGATTCGCCAGGTGACCTTTCAATAATCCACATTCGGCGCGATTACTGGTTATGTACCTAGGAAGTAGAATTGACAGTAATTAATGTACATTGTATCTAATGTAATTAATGTAAGAACTTGTCTCGCACTCGATGTTAATTAACTCATTTTAAGCTTATTTAGGGACTTACAATCGTATCCCACTTAGGCATCGAAGTGAAAAACGTGGAACTTTTGTAGATAGTATTTATTTCCTAAACAATGTATTGCTAAGAAGCTTTTCTACTGTCGTGATGTTAGCAATGTTGACTTTCAATCAATGTACTGTAATTCAGCAATTAATCAACTTCCATTCAAGTGTCACATGACAACTGCATAGAAACGAAAGAAGTATTACAATATGGTGTCGACACAAAAATCCATTTTTGCGTTATTTGTCGAAAAACGTAAGATTTCTCAAACTAACTTATTAAGAATTAGAACAATAAGACACGTTAACTATTTAACAACTTCATCAGGTATAAACTTTAAACAAATAAGGATCATCCAAAGTTGGACCAACAATCTTCTATTAGCAGTCTTATCAACCCCATAAAGGGAGAAAACTGTGGTGATTTTATGTATCTATATTAAGAAGTCATGTCCTTATGTTTTCTTTCATTCATCAGGAGCACACAAGGGTCTTTTTAAATTAGCGATGAGACATTGGGAGAACTACACATGTGTTACGTTCGTTGAAAGGCAGCCAGAACATACCAACTACATTGTGTTTACAGAAAGACCTTGTGGGTAAGATACTTTGTTGCTGAATATAGGAGATGCTTAATAAACAGCCAACTTATAGAGGCACTACACGTGGCCCTTGAGAAATTAGTTGCGAAATGAAAGTGTCGCTACAAAAGATAAAGTTTCATTTAGCAACTCTTTAAAAGGAAATAAACTAAAATATAAAGGAATAAGATCAAAGTTCGATTAATCTATTAAGAAAAATATCCGTAGCAATGTTACTTAGAAGGAGAATGTAAATATCGACAGGGAAAAACACCTCAGTCAGACTAATGTCCTGTAGTTTGTTGGTTATGTTGATTTACTCTATATGAAGTGTATTTGTTCTTGAAGAAAGACATGCAGCAAACCATTACAAACTTCCATCCATTGTATACTTAACAACGAGAACCACTGAAATACTTATTACCTACGAGTATGGATTGAATGTGCTTATTTGGATCCAGAGAACTCCTTGATATAAATGAAAGCATTCGGGAATATACGGTTAAAGCTCAAATAAAACAGATAATCAAATTGCTTTAAGAAATAACTGCAACGTAGTATGGAAGGCGGTGGCTGGAATTAGAGACACGTAATCTGAAGTTAAACTTTTTTCAATGGCTGATTGATGATCATCTGAAACCATGCATAACCAAAAGGGAAAATCGCTACTATTCCATCGAGTTCGAAAAGTCGGGGTTCGACCGTAAATCAAACAAGAATGCCACAAATAAACTGTTTTTACCTTGTCATATTAGGATTCCAAAGATAAATTAATATAGAGAAATAGTCTACAACAAGACCTTGCTTAAACTGACTCGTTTTGGAACCCAGAAGAGGAAAGTACCGACAACATGATGACGTACTGTTGAGGTAGATACGTCAGAAATACAGCATGCATAGGGAAGTATTCTCAATATGGCCAAGAACAGACAGCATTGGCGGACCTTTGTTGCAACATGTCAGTTGGCGAAATGGGCAGATGGCAATTGGGTCTGCAACATATGATTGCCTTAGAACTAGTGCAGACGAAATGTAATCCCTATTCAGTCATCTTTATAATTGTCCGTTATCTTTATTACGTTCTATATCCACAGTTGCTGTTCGTTCGTGGGCAAGCGGGGTAATGGACATCAGGCCATCAGTATCGGGAAGAACTGTGATAAATTCGGCATCGTCGTTCACGAGCTGGGTCACGTGATAGGGTTCTGGCACGAACACACGCGACCAGATCGTGACGATCACGTGAAGATCATCTACAAGAACATCATGCCAGGTACGTGAAAAGTCAAATTGCTGCATAAATCGTACGTTGGGTTTTAACCCTTTCCCAAACAACACATTTTAGATTGTCCCAAATTTAAATTGTTTGCAGACGACATTTCAAAATATGATGAAATTGGAAAATAATCTTCTGATAGGGCAGACAACATTGTGGGAAAAAGAAAAATTGCCCGTCACGAGCAATGTTTCCTTTTCCCTCAATGTTTTCTAAAGTCGTCTGCAACAAAGTGGTCTAATGCCGTTATTGTTTGGGAAAGGGTTAAATACGTTTTTAAAGTTTCAACTGCTACAATGAATGCATAACTGCAATAATCGTACCTTTGTTTTTAGAACACCTCTTTTACATTTCCACTACTACAATGACCGCCTATGCTGTATCATTTTCGATATGAAAGGCTAAGTAATGGGCAATGTGTCTTCTGTTCCGGTGGTTTGTAGCTAAAATGTAGGTTTTTATATTAGTTCTAGTCCTAAGGTTTGACCTTGACACTGGACGCGAGCCATGACATTATGGTATTTTTTGCAATAGGAAACTTAATCAGACCACTTTTTTAAAACACAAAGATTGCGGCGAACAATTAATCCTTCCTCATATACCTAACTCTTGAGTTACATTTCACCGCCGCCAACATCACACTGTGTAATTATTGTGGTTGAAATGCAAGACGCTTGTTTTTTTCTCAAAGATACAAGGACTGATAGCTTTGTGACAAAATAGTCCTTTGGCGCAAACCAAGTATTTTTTTCGTCGAAGCCAATGTCAATGACACCAAATGCTACGGTACACTAAAACAAATGGCTTCCAAACCAAGGATTAATTAGCACATGGGCGAAAAAACATAAAACGTTTGTAGAAAGCCAGTCGGTTTTTTAACCCAAGCTAAGCTATGGTATATGAATTTTCGCAGGTGTATGTACGTACTAGTTAACTCATCTATCTTACGTATGCACAAAAGAATCACGGGTATGTCAGCTCTTAATTTGGAGTAATTAAGCGAACTGAACGAAATCAAGTGCAGCAGTCTACTTACGCCCAGACGTAAACATATAGACCTCTACTTCACATTGATAGCATACTTTCTGGCTCGGCATGGGAACGAAAGACGCTTGACTAATCCAAGCGTCTTATACTTTCTGTCCCGGCATGGGAACGAAAGCCGATCGACTAATCCAAGCGTCTCATACTTTCTGTCCCGGCATGGGAACGAAAGCCGATTGACTAATCCAAGCGTCTCATACGTTCAGTCTCCGCCAAACGGAACTGCTTGGGTATTTCCATGAGCTGGGAGATACATAGTATTGAGATTTTAAGTTGTGATATATATCTGTGGTGTTTTTTTATCAAATTAAATGACTTTTTATATTTTATATTTAAGATCTTTATTTAGAAACGAAAGTACAATGAAACAAGTCTCGCGAGAAACAATATGATGGCTTCCATATTATTAAAGGTGTGTTTTAATTGAATAAATTCAGATTGAGTCTAGGCATGAGAACAAAATACACTTGACTTATTCAAGCGTCTCATGATTGGGTTAAGTGATGGGTTGTCATTCTGAGAGAAGGTTACAAATATCAGCTAAGATTAGCGACGTTCTGTTTTATTGAAATCAAGTCTATGTTTAGACATTATTTTCGTGTCGAGGACCTTTTTGTTCATATAAGTCCTCATGTTTCCATTTATTCTGGGTAAAAAGTACAACGATCGAAAAATATAACGGCACCTTTGTCCAAATAAACATGACCCATTAAGCCTTTTAAAAGTATAGATAAGTATAATCGTTTCAAAAGCAATATAGATGGTTTCATCACATGATTACTTTACATCATGTCTATGAATACTATGGTACATCCCTTTTTACCGTGCTCGAACCATTTCAATCATCTCAAGAATATCTTTGGAATTCATTCAATTAAATATTATTTGCGAACATTGTCAATTGTTTGGTGCACATCCTTTGTTATAAGACCAAGAAAGAACCCACCGTGGAGTAATGTGTTAATTATTTGGAATTACAATGATGTGTAAGAATATTTTGATGTTTCATATGACGCCATGGAGAAATCTAAGCTATGTTGGAACACCCCTCTCAATTAATGAAGCAATATCAGAACAAATGCCTCGAAAAGCTTCGAATGCTCCCACGTACATTGAAAACAAGTATCAGCAAATTAACAAAGAGTTTGAGTTCCATTGGAAAGCTTGCTTACTTGGATACAACTTGGCTAATACCCTTTTTTCTAAAGTTAAATTGTTTTAACCTGCAAGATACACCTATTCGCTGTTCTGATACCCTCATTTTTATGACGCACTCTCTGCATTAAACTAGACCCGTTGGATCTTTCTTTATGCCACATATCATTTATCCTTTAGATGCCTGTATGTGATACATCTAACTCACTTTACTTATAGAACGGTTCATTACAACAGGAGTCACGGCGTGACAAAACGCGGTTTGTTAAAGAATGCAATTCCTATTTACTTAAATGCTGTATCAGTATTTGAGTTCGACAGAGAAAACATTACTGCTTAACGTGTCTAAAAAATCAGGCCATATGAAGCGCACAAATCCAACCGGAGATAAAGCTCCCTGTTTTGAAATACCTACCATTTAAAGCTAACGAATAGGAGTTGCATATGAAATACTTATCTTAAATGCATTTGCAGAATCTGATATAAGGATAAACTTAACGCAGAGCTATTGCATGCTGTTTTCTCTGCTTGCGGCTCATAAAAGAGAGGCGTATCATTTCGCGGTTAATTGTTTCGAGTACAAAGCCCGCAATATGACTCAATCGAGTACAGACTTCGACTGCATTACCTCAATAGCTGTTCGGTCGGCAACGAAGCCAGCATATGCTTCCATCCCGACTTCATAAACAAACTTACTTTTGCTTACTGAGAACTAAAATGTCGTTCTTTAGTAAGTTTGGTTTGGAAATGGGTACGTTATTCTTGGTTTGCATTAACCCATCACCAAACAATAACGCCATTTGACCAGTTTGTTGCAGACGACTCTGGAAAACATTGAGGGAAAACGAGAAAATGCTCTTATCGAGCAATTTCTCCTTTTTCCAGAATGTTTTCTGCCCCATTGAAAGAGTATTCTTCAATTTCATCATATTTTGAAATGTTGTCTGCAGGCTCTTTCAATTTGGGACAGTCAAAAAATTTGCGTTTGGTAAAGGGTTAAGGCAATTTGTTGAACCTAGTTTTCAAAGAGATCGGCCAAAAGTTGTATGAGGTTAACGAAATGTTGTCTGCAGGCTCTTTCAATTTGGGACAGTCAAAAAATTTGCGTTTGGTAAAGGGTTAAGGCAATTTGTTGAATCTAGTTTTCAAAGAGATCGGCCAAAAGTTGTATGAGGTTAACGAAGTTAGCACCAGTTTTATGGCCAGACCTAAAAATTCAATTATGCGCTTGTTCTTGTGGTTATTGTCATAATTACATACGTAGACGGATAGAGAAAGATAGAAATAACCGGAATAAAAGACGATGTGAAGCACTATGCATGCCCGGGTCCGTTAAACATCATTTGAAATACCTGTTAATTTGGAAACGGAATAACACATAGAAAAATATATGAAATTTATTGAGTTATTGAAAATATACGGTGTGGAGAAGGATTGCCACGACTTTCACATACACATGAACATGGATAATAAAGATTTACAAGAAAATAATGTATTCGCGAATTCGTATGTTAATGGTATGCGTTTTCTGCTCAAAAAGTTTATTTAGAAAGTATTTAAATGAAAATAAACAGTTAAACGACAGAACATTGTGCTTCTTAATACATTGTATATTGAAATAACTTTACTTGGAACAATTTTAATTTTCGTAAAATTTTAAAAAGCTTTTCATTCGAACTGAAAAAAGGTGATTGCAGACGACTAATTCAAATTCAAACACAACAACATTCCTTCGATTCTTATGAGTAAGTTCTTAATTTCCCAAAAAATATTCCAATGAATCGTTTCATAGATGTCCCCTTTTAACCCATGAATCGTCTTGCAAAACGTTAAGTCTAGTCGTCAACAGAAAACATTGGTGCCGATGTAACCGAATTAGACACAATAACTTGTCGTCTCTTATCAGACGAAGCCTAGATGAAGACATGTTTATTCGTAATAAATGTCGAGGACAATATCAGTAATCGGACTGAGCTATTGTAAGGGTTATCGTTAAGTATCTACGTAAAGTGGCTTACTTACTCAAACCCAATTCCCCATGTATAACCAACCATTCACAGAAATACACTTGGGGAATTGGGGTCGAGTCCATAATGAAGGCATTAGGGTTATCGAAAAAGATGTATGTGAAGTGTCTTACCAACTCGAACCCAATTCCCTATGTTTAATTTTGTGACTGTGACAGGGAATCGGTTCGAGCCCGTCATAAAATTACACATTGGGAATTTGGTTCGAGTCCAGTATCACGACGAGTATCAAGTATGCACAAAAAATTTTTTCATTCATTGGGTTGAACCATTTCCTAGTATGTTATTTGTTTATTTGTCCGTTCGAAATTTAAAATTATTACATATGGTATTGATACAGCGTGAAAACAGCAATAATTAGGGAATAAAAATAAAAAAAGGTAGAAAATACCTGTCGTGTGCAAGTTCTTCATACGTCAAAGTGCTTTCTGGATTATTATGTCACAGAGATGAACCAATATATATATAATGACGACGATTAATACCCAAACGATGTGATACTGTAACGTAAGCCTTCATATATGGTATCATATTAATGGGACACGGGGACGTATTCTTACTTATAATCATGGTAAAGTTCAATTGAATAAGGCTGCTCTATAATCATTCCACATGCATTATCAAAATTTACCCTTTTCATTGCCCCCCACCCCAACCCTTCATATAAAAATTCATCTGAATTAGTCAGAAGATGCCCCTTATAGACCTGTGAGCATTAACATGTCAATTAACACTGCGGACAATAACAAACTTTCGAAAATAGGTTTTACCTCGATAGACAGAACAATCATTATCCTTTTCTCGGAAGATTTCTGATATTTTGAGATTTTTTTTTATTCTTTTAACATGCTTTCAGGTCAGCAGTACAACTTTAACAAGCTGACCCCTCTAGAGGTCAACTCGCTGGGAGAGAAATATGACTACGGCAGCATTATGCACTACGCAAGGAACACCTTCGCCAGAGCCACCTATGTGGACACCATTTTACCGCGGAAGAAACCGGAACTAGTTGTTCGACCGGAAATAGGACAGCGCGTGCGCCTCAGTCCGGGTGATATAGCACAAGCCAGCAAGTTATATAGATGTCCACGTACGTATACCTGTTATCTTCATATTCTAGTTTTGTCTGTTCAATTGGGTTATCTCCACTACTAGGCTAAATATGTTTCTTATACATGTTACGAACCGAGCAAATAAAGCCCTAAAAGACACAACCACATCCGATTGGTGAAAACCACCATCGTACACTGATTGTGATGCCTCTTTATATACCTGCACGTTCTCTATAACAATGCATTAGGTTCTTTAATTTGCATAAACGCTCCGAACACGATACATAATTAAGATGAGTCAAAACACTTCAAAGTTTAAGATTAAGTAGTATTCGACGAGTGCCTGATAGAAATGGCCTCCTTAACGATATTCTGGGCAAATTGGGTATCATAACGACATGATAACGAAGAACCGGATTGGATGCATCAATCACCGCAATATAACTTCAAACAAAATGGTAATTTAAACACAACCAAAGAACGTGAAAGACGCCAAAAGGATTGGTCTGATTGTTGTCAATCACAGCATTTTTGATAGGCTTTTGTAAGAAAGCGGATATTAACGCCTGGTATAGAAAGGAAAGTTACATAAACTAAGCAAGTATAACTTTTTTATGCTAGATTAAACAAAATTTAATAGAAAAACATTTTGCTCCCCAGGGACCAACGGCATAAACCTTATCAATTATGCTCATCGGTACTACATGTACATGTAAATGTATTTAATTAATGGGTGTTTTGGCGCATCGCTAATGAAAATTGTTGGAATCATAGTTTTTCACAACAATAACAGGTTCACGAAAAGGCATACATCGTTAACATTTCATTTAAAGATAAAACGATTAAAATTCCCAGGATTCTACTGTACACATCAGATTATTTACAATACGTAAACGCTTTCAAGCGCCCGGCAGTGTTAATTGATTTCAGATTTCGAGTTCTAAAATAGAACCACAAACACATAAATAGGCCCCATAAAGCACTTACATTCACAATACGTATAAGTGTTTTACACCTTGTGGTACATGATGATGTGGGATACAATTATCTCTGTTGAGTCATAAGTATCTATCTGCCAAGCCTTGATACATTTAGGTAAGTCGGTAGCGAGCCCACCTTTGAATACAGAGGTTCCGAGTTCATTTGCCCGACCCAACAGTCTTGCTAACGTTTTGATGATGAAATCATGCAATCTGTTTAATCTAACACACCGGTCGTCGGAAATTTTCATGCGAGAAAGCAGTCTATGATTTTGAAAAGTTTTGTGTACCACAATAGAAGTATGGGTGTATACACCGACCGGAACATGACTGTAAGGGAAAAAATGTCATCAACGACTTAAAACTGCAATGAATTTTTGAGTTGTATATTGGATGAGCAATGAACCTCAATTGCCAAGCCCAAAGCGATGCCCTTTGAGTATTGAGTGGCCTTTGGCACGCTTCCTAGCCGATAACTGGTGCTTGGAGTTTACCCGAGAACAATATTGGGTGAACTGCTGATGCGATATCTAAATACACACAGTATTAAGACACAATACTGTTGATGAAAGATAATGGTAATTTCACTTCATTCTTTAAACAACATTGGTCAATAAAGAATATCTATCTATCAATCCCACAATTTTCCATCTACACAAATAATGTTGCCTGCCCTGCCCATCTTCTCTTTGCTTTCTTCGTAAAAGTCCTCTCTATAAAGTAACAACAAACCATCACTGAGTTAAAATGGTTACAATGTTGCGTAAGTTTCCAGGTCAAAAGCCATACGACTTCAGAGTTAAATCTCTTCTATTCCATAATTAACTTCTCAATTAAAATATTTCTAAACGATATTGTGAATGGAATGAATGAAATAACTGAATCTCACCAACTTGAGAACACGCACGTGTTTCAAATTAAATAGTAATTGAATATAATAAATTATTCTTCCATCTTTGTTCAATACCTTTGAATTGTTCTCTGCTATTGCTTCACATTTTAACAAGTCATAAAACATGTTAGAATTGAATTGAAACAAATTTCAACTTTCTCTAAATAAACTAATATATGTGTGTTTCTATCTACAGTATGTGGGCGTACCCTACAGGAGTCTATCGGGAAGTTTTCCCACTCCCCGACCCCCGAGAAGGAAGAGTTGTGTCAGTGGAGGATATCCGCCACCCACGGGGAGAAGATCGTCCTCAATATAACCGCCCTGGACATACCCTTCACGGGGAGCCCCGGGTCCGAGGACTGTGACACGGACTACCTGGAGATCAGGGACGGACACTACGTCATGTCAAAACTCATGGGTATACTCATATTTTCTGCTGTTGTTGTTGTTGTTGTCGTCGTTGTTGTTATTTTTGTTGATGTTGTTGTTGTTTTACGTCCTCAATATAACCGCTTTGGACGTTACCTTCACGGGGAGCCCCGGGTCTGAGGACTATCTGGAGATTAGGGACGAAAACTACGTCATGTCCAAACTCACGGGTATGCTCATATATCCTGTTGTTGTTGTTTTTGGGGATATTTTAGAAGTGTAAGCATATATCATATATATATACTGCAATGGGATATATTTGTACTCAGAGCGTGTGTACTAAACATGAACTTATCTTATTTATATGGGGGTTTACATCGCGTCAACATTATTTCAGTTATGTTGCAATGCCCGACTCATAATGATAGAGGAAGATCCCTTACTCATCTGCCATTAATGGTTGTTCAAGACGTATATAACCATTTGCATTCCACAATTCAGTCGAGAAAAACTGTCTATCACGAAATATAGGGCATCGGATTATATGTCTTTGATATTTTGACTAGGTTTTGCTGCCATGCAGATAGCATTGATACGATGTACGAGTGCATCACCTCATTGTGTAAAACGTAATTTCTTCAAAAAGACTTACCGACGATACTATGATATTCCAATTCAACGTAATTGTATATTCCATTACTTAGGAATATGTATTTTCATAAATAAAAAACATTTCGTGCGACCGTTTTTTCTTAATCCGCTTCTGAAAAAAATTAAATCAACCAAAAACATTGATGTCTTAGTTATTCTAGTTACTATAGCATGTTGTGGGTATATTTCAGGGAGGTATTGTGGGAAGACATTACCCGGGACGCTCATTTCCTCAGACAGTCGTATGTATGTAGAGTTCAGATCAAGTGGGAAACAGAATAAAGGATTTGAGGCAAAATATGAAGGTTTGTAAATACGACCTTGATACAAAAAAAACTCATGTGCATTTTTTCGATACAACTTATATTAACATTATGTTATTTACCAACTAAAAGGCTGATTTCATGTCATGATGTTATGATAATGTCATAAGCCCCAACTGTTTCTCGTTGCCCTAATGACTTAATGATCTTTGCTATGTCTACTTTAGTTACCATGTCTGAATGTTTGCCAATCATCCTCTTACAAATGTGGCAATGTGTCCGGACACCAGGGTCGTGAGTACGAATCCCGTTGGTAGCGGGATTTGCCTTGCAACCGGTCATTAATCCACATTAGGCGCGAGTACCGGTAATGTATCCAGCAAGCAAATCGAGAGTGATCAGTCTAAGTTATAAGAACTTGTTTCATAATCGATGTAAAATAAATAAGTTTAAACTAAACAAAAATATGAATAAACTTTACTGTGATTAACCACTGTAACAACAGGAATTACAATGAAAGTAAAAATTGAAAATGATGTATACGAAAAATTTAATTAAAAGAATAATGAAATCCTTAACTCTCTCATTTCCCACAGCCATTTGCGGTGGTGAGATCATCAAAGAGCAGGGTCAGTTGACCAGCCCTAACTACCCGGATGACTACAAACCGAACAAGGAATGCGTCTGGAAGATCACAGTACCGGAGGAGTACTCGGTTGCCGTCAAGTTCCAATCGTTCGAGGTAAGTCGAAACTGTCCGGTGTGGTGTGCGAAGGTCACTGGTACGAACCCCGATCAGGCCATAAACCTTTTTCCAACTTTGATTACCGAGCTATCTGACGCGCTTACACATTTCTCTTTATCTTGTTAGAAATTGCTACTACAAAATGGTTTGTTGTTGGCAATGGTTAAAGGGACAGCGCTAGTATCGAAGGATATTTAGGAACAATTTACACTTTTGTCACTGCTGTTCTGTTTCTCTAACAAAACATCTAGGGAAATTCCAAATGGGGCATTAGTGTAGGTAGTCAATATTACGTGAATAATTGAGGGAAAGTTATAAGAGATTCTAAAATAGCGTCATGTTACATTAGTTTGGGTTCTGCGTGGACCAGTGGTTAAGGTGACGGACTTAGAACTCTTGGGTCCCGGGTCCGAGCACAACATTCACCTCAGGTTTTGTGGAAGTGACCTTTGGCAAGTCACTTCACGGGTCTAGCCTTGTAACGGTGGATCCAGGAACGCCTATACATAATTGTATATAATGTTGAAACTGCGTTAAACACCATTCAAAAAAATGTAGCATTAGTAACCCCGGGGGATATGTTGGTGTTGATACGTAACTAAACGCCATACTAAAATGTCACATGATTAACTAGGGGTGGCGAAATCTAATTTTGATTCGCTTGTCCGTAAATGCCAAATCTTTTTCAGCACTTGTCCGTATTATATTGTTAAAACAGTTAATTTCAGTTGAAAGTCGCCTGTTCGTTATGACTTTTGGACAAGTTGGGCAATACGGACAATTGATTTTACCACCTCCGGTAACAATCTACCAAGAGCGTGAATAGGTGGACTTACTCCCTTGTTATAACTTAAACACTGTTAACGATCGATCCAGAATGAATCTGTATACAACCCTTTGACACGAACGTTTTGTATCGCATTTATCACGTGTCATGATTTATGTGTGCACGTTGAATGCCCCCAAGGGCTAATAATGACAGAGTGACAATCATATGACATGTCAATATATGACATGTCAATAGCACATGAAGAAATTGTGACGATTATCAAAGTGTTATCAAGCGTCGGTGGTGTAAAGGTTAGCATGGTTGCCTTCCAAGCAGTCGATCCGGGTTCGATTCCCGGCCGACGCACAGTTTTTTCTTAAATGGTCTTAACATCTAGAACATTTTAGTCGGGCAACGCAATATAAATTCTACACTATTAAAACAACCATGAAACATAATCACAAATCTGGCTACCTGTTCTTCACGACTATGTTAATTATATCGAATTAATAGACATTCGGAACAACTTATTTTTGGCTCACGTCAAAATCAGATAAATACGAACAATTTCCAAAATAGCATCACCGTACAGTCATGCTATTGTTAAAATCTACGGTTTTCTCATCACAGATACGCTGTTTCTAAATCATTGAATCTGGCCCTTGACACAAATCGTGAAATATGATGCTACCATTAAACAGGGTATTCATCGAATAATGAAGGAAAAGAATGCATAGATATATGAATTATACATGAATAAACAAATAAGTAAGGAAACGAATTTATGGATGGATTTAAGAATGTATGTTTAAGTTCAATTCCTGCGCAGTTTGTATTCCTAACAATTTCACCATTAACGAACCGACACATCAATGACTTTAGCAAGAAGTTTGATGATTTGATGCAAAACTATTGCAACTCCTTCAAATTCGTGAAGGGTTTTCTATAGTGTTGCATCGACCTATGACATAAGTGGTTATTTTCGCTTTCTTCTCGAAATGCTGACTGTAGATATAAGCAGAAAATAGTATCGCCTTCAGCAAGTATTCACCGTGTTTCCATCTGGTGGTATTGCTACATTTTTATCTAACCACAATCATGCCAATGTTGTGTGGCAAAGACTTTTTTATCCCTTTAATTCGCATCAAGTCGGAGTTGTGCTGCTATTATCAATGACATGCGTGATAATATACTATGTTTATGGATAGAAACCATTGTGACAAAATATTAGAGTTCAACAGAGTACAACACACTGGATCGCTGAATATTCTTCTCCTCTCTCACTCTAAACAGATGTACCAATGAGGCAACGCAAGGATCATCTGTAAGGATTTTTTTACAGCACTGTTGACAAAAATACAACAAGCATTGATTTGTGAATTGACCGCCGCAATATGCAAGGAATGGTGTTCAAAACAGCATAAAATACAAATCTAGTATATTTTATCATGCTAAATAACAGGTGGTTTCCAATAACGCGGTTTTAATTCATTCTTGTGCAGCATTATCAGGTGAAGTCACGGTTCCTCGAGCAAGATTCTTTATTTCAAGCATTTTACCCGAGATCGAGCCTACTTTTAGCAGGCTGTGCAATCATATCTCTAACATCTACAAGTTGGTAGAACTCAGCTTGATTTCGTCTAATTATAGCGTCAGTTTAAATGGAATAGGCCTATATTCAAGTTTATGCAAATCGTGAACAAATCACATCTACCCTTTTGTAGCAATGATTTATATGAAATATATTAAAAAATCAACGTCTCAAGGCGGATGCCAGCTCCAGTTTGAACTTTCCGAATGACTTAAATCAAATTTATAGCTAGCGCTTCAGATTAAATAACCCTTCACACACTGGTAAAGAGTGATCGCTTATAAATAACAGGATTGAATTGATCTTTAGGTCGGGGGTTTAGGACCGATGCCCTAAATTAAGGCTAATTTGCAGTACCTTAGGAATACAAGGGTACCGTTTACTAAACATTTTATGCTAAACATTTACGTAAATCCCCACACAAAATAAAAAAAAATCCGTCTTATTTCAATATAAAACTTGGCAATGATGCAAAATAACACCTCATTGGAATCGTCTCTCCAAGACGCTTCCAATGACGTGTCACGTTGCAATATTATACTTTCATTCAAGATTCTTCCCATGTTTATCATTTTTCACAAATATTTTCCCTAAGTTGTTTAGTAAAACGGTAACCCATATATTCCTTAGGTACTGCAATTTCTTCTTAATTCAAGGCATAAGGACTATAGAGAGTTTCACCGACCGCCTTGATATAACCACAATACTGTTTAACCCTTTACCAAACACCAAATTTTCGACTGTCTCAAATTGAATGAGTTTGCAGACGGCATTACAAACTGTGATGAAATTGAAAACAATATTCCGATATGGCAGAAATAAGTGTGGGAAATGGAGAAATTGCTCGTTAAAAGCAATTTCTTCTTTTCAAACAATGTTTTCCAGAGTCGTCTGTTACAGACTGGCCAAATGTCTTTATTATTAATGTGTTAAACGGCATATATCTTTATTTGACTTAGTAACCCTTGTATTTGTCACAGATCGAGAACCACGACACGTGCGTTTACGACTACCTGGAAATCCGTGACGGTCACGAAGAGTCGTCTCCCCTGATCGGTAAATTTTGCGGCTATAAGATACCGGAGGACATCAAATCCACGTCGAACAAACTCTACGTGAAGTTTGTATCGGACGGGTCCGTACAGAAGGCGGGATTTGCTGCAAGCTTCGTGAAAGGTAATAAGTCGTTTATAAACCAAACTCAAATAAAATCAACTAGAAGTATGGCTCGGGGTATTGCATACTTATGTTTGCGCAAGCCAAATCTGCTAAACATGGACTGCACAAAACCGCAATGTGGCATACCATTGGAAGCGTCTTGGAGACTATTTTACAATTAATGTGTTTCTTGAAATAAGAAGCAATGTTCTGATTTACGTAAATTTTAAGCATAAAATGTTAGGTAAAACGGTACCCAGATGCGTTTGTGCAAAAGTCCAATTTTGAAAAGGTATTAAGTCTTAAAAGGAACCACGTCTAAGGAGTATTATTTAGCATCAAATTAAATGCATTTCTTCACAAAGTGTATTTGAATATACAGTGAACCCTCGTTTATCCGGACCCCGATTATCCGGATGTCTCGCAATCCGAACAAAATTGTAAGGGAACGGAATTATTGGACCAGTTTATTGCAGACGACTTTTGAAAACATTGTGGGTAAAGGAGAAATTGCTCGTAACGAGCAATTTCTTCTTTTCCCACAATGTTTTCTGCCATATCAGAAGATTATCTTTGAATTTCATCACGTTTTGATATGTCTTCTGCAAACTCTTTCAATTTGGGACGGTCGACAATTTGGCGTTTGCTAAAGGGTTATAACTATACACCGCGCATACAGACCGTTTATGTCTTAATGTAAATAAGAATATGCTCTGCTTCATTAGTCCGGATTATTCGGTAAACCGGACATTTTGTTGGGAACGGACATGTTCGGATAAACGAGGGTTC